>JARBWK010000004.1:48024411-48447099 GCA_030556195.1 Anolis apletophallus | reverse complement strand
ATTATTTATCACATGCACAGAACATTAAGGATGCAGACATGCATACAGGGGATTCTTCTTTACATAAATGCCCTTCTTAGGCATGTACAATGTTGACATTGGTAACATCCCTCTCTTCATCTTCACATACAAGTCTAATTCCCTCTTACACAGAAGGATGCAGGGTTTTTTTTCTGCTTAAGCTGCATCTGTCACTGAATTTTAATCACATTCCCAAAGCTGGAAGTTAGAATTTCTATCATTCATCTATCCATCATTTTAATTATGGCATGTCCTTCTTTTTCTCCCTGGATGGGATTCAAGCGATCTTACGGAAAAATTGGGAAGACAATAAAACACATATAGTTAACTTAATTTAGCAATAGATTGGTTGCTGATTTTGTTATTTTTGTTGTAGTTGTTGATTTTGATGTAGTTGAATATACTGCCAACAAAGAAGATCAGGCAAGGCACCTGGACCCTGAAATATGGGCAGAGGAGATCAGGCAAAACTGGACTTTCAAGACTGTTGGGCCCTTCTACACATGCTGTAAAACCCAGAAGCAGGGGCGGTCTCACCATGTAAGCGAACTACGCGGCCGCGTGGGGCGCCATCTTGGATGGGCGCCGCCGCGCCACCGTAGCAAAGGCCCCAAAGGGAGGGAGAGGCCGGGGCTTCTCCTCTGCGCTCAGGAACAGGCCTGAAGCCAGCCTCGTTGCGTGGCGCCCTCTGAGGGAGGAGGAGGCGCCTCAGAGCCAGGCCAGGCCGCGCCCTCTCTCTCGCCTCCCCTTTCGCTTTCAGGGGGCTTCGCGGGGGAGGAGGAGAGAGGCGGGCCTAGGCGAAGGGCGCCTCCCAGGGAAAGAGCGAGGGCCCGGGCCTCCCGAATGGGCCCAGAAGCTCCTGCAAGCAGCAGCAGGGATGGGCGCCGCCCGCACCGCCGTAGCTTCTGCTGGAGTCCCTTTTGCAGCCTCAGCCAGCTCCCTCGCTTGCTTTTTGTTTCCTTTGCGGCAATGCTCCCTTTCCTCGCTGGCTGAGGCTGCAAAAGGGACCCATCCCTGCTGCTGTCTTCCTTCTTTCCCTCCCTCCCTCTCTTTCTTTCCCCCTTTCCGTTTCCTTCTCCCTTGCCAAAAGGAAAGAAGGAAGGAATGAATGGAAGAGAGAAGGGGGGAGGAGTTCAGTGAGGGAGAAGGGGCATGGCTAGAGCAGGAGCAGGGACGAGGCTGGAGTGGGGCTGGAGCGCGCGCGCGGGGGGGGCGCTTCCCTTCCCAGCTTCCTCAATTTACTTTGCCCTCCTCGTCTTCCACCTTCTTGGCTTCCAAGCCTCCCTCTCTCTCCCTCTCTCTCTCTCTCTCTCTCTCTCTCTCTCTCTCTCTCTCTCCCTCTCTCCCTCCCCCCCTTCTCTTCTGCCTCTGGGCATATTGAGGATTAGTGCCAGGTTTGAACTACAACTGGAAGTTGGTGAACTACAACTCCCAAACTCAAGGTAAATGCCCACCAAACCCTTTCAGTACTTCAGAGTTCAGTGTGCCAAGTTTGGTTCAATTCCTTTGTTCCTGGATTTCAAGATGCTCTTTGATTGTGGGTTAACTATAAATTCCAGCAACTACAATTCCCAATTGTCAAGCTCTATTTTCCCCAAACTCCACCAGTGTTCTCATTTGGGCATATTCAGTATTTGTGCCAAGTTTGGTCCTGACCCAACATTGCCTGGGTCCACAGTGCTCTCTGGATGTTGGTGAACTACAACTCCCAATTGTCAAAGCTCTATTTCCCCCAAACTCCACCAGTGTTCTCATTTGGGCATATTCAGTATTTGTGCCAAGTTTGGTCCTGATCCAACATTGCTTGAGTCCACAGTGCTCTCTGGATGTTGAACTACAACTCCCAAACTCAAGGGCAATGCCCACCAAACCCTTCTAGTGTTTTCTATTGGTCATGGAGTCCTGTGTGCCACGTTTGGGTTAGTTCCATCATTGGTGGAGTTGAGAATGCTCTTTGATTGCAGGTGAATTATAACTCCCAGCAACTACATCTCCCAAATGACACAATCAATTTTTTGAGTGATGGTCACTCCTTGGGTTAGTAGGTGTCTTGTGGCAGCAATTTGGCCAGTGGTTTTGAGTTATGTTAATCTCACAAATGAACATTACATTTATATAATGTATAAATTGTTCTCAAGAGTCTGGAGAACAAGCCCTATGAGGAGCGGCTTAAAGAGCTGGGCATGAAGAAGGCTGAGAGGAGACATAATGAGGGCCATGGATAAATATGTGGGGGGAAGTCATAGGGAGGAGGGAGCAGGCTTCCTTTCTGCTGCCCTGGAGACTAGGACACAATGGAACCATGGCTTCAAACTACAAGAAAGGAGATTCCACCTGAACATTAGGAAGAACTTCCTGACTGTGAGAGTTGTTCAGCAGTGGAACTCTCTGCCCTGGAGTGTGGTGGAGGTTCCTTCTTTGGGGGCTTTTAAACAGAGGCTGGATGGCCATCTGTCAGGGGTGCTTCACATCTCCACCTCTGACATTCAACCTGACTTTGATGCACTTGTTAAAGACCAACAGAGACTTGATTTCTCTCATGGAATGAGAAAAAAAACCTGAATAATAGCACCAAATGAGGTGATTAAACCCAAAATGTAGGCCATGTTTTTTATTCTTTCCAGGAATAAATGAAGCTCAAAATGTGTTTTGAAGCAAATGTGACTGAAAATGACCATTAGTATAATGAATTACAAATGATACACATGTTCACATTTTGTTAACCATTGGTTTATAAAATTTGAGTGAATAAATGTCATTTTTCCTATGACAACCTCTCTTTTTCATTGCCCATAACATATACTCTTATCAGTCTTATTAATATATCAAAAATGTAATGTAGTGCCTTTTTATTATTATTAAAGAAATTCAATTGATATTATGTAGAATGTAGTTCAGCCTTTAGGTGTGGCCCTCCATCATATTTTTTGGCTCTCGTATGGCCCCTTGGAAAAAATAATTGCCCACCCCTACCCTATAGCATACATAATATGCAATATTATAGAATAGTATTTAATAATATAGAATAAAATGTAATATATAATAAAATATTTATAATATAATATACATTTTAATATTATATATTATTTGCAATATTATTTAATGCCTGTTTAATATTAGTGTTGAGTGTATAATGTAATAGATATATATTTTAAATTAATATTGCTTTGAAATCAGAGGGGGAGGGGGGGGGGCCAAAATAATGTTTTGTGGGGGGGCGCCAAAATAATGTTCGCTTACCATTTAAAATGACCTCAGACCACCCCTGCCCAGAAGTAACTGGATGAAAGGGGGTGGGGGTGGGGGTGGGGTTGGCTAAACAACATTTAGCTAAAGTGCGGGAGGGATCAGCTTAAGAGGTAAAAAGTGTTTAAAAGGTGTGCTTAATAGGACATAGGACACAACATTCTTTCACATCAGTGGGAAGAAGTCTGGAATACAAAACTAAAATACACATCACTTGACATACGGAAAAACTGGTATAAAAAGTTTTTTTAGATGGCATTATACGCATGAAAAACTTGCAAAATTTAACACACAATGCTCCAACAAATGTTGGAAATGCGGGAAAGAACTGGGCACCTTTTATCACCAATGATAGCAATGTAAAGAGATTAAAAATTACTGGAAAAAATACACAAATATACACACAAAATACTAAAAACTAAATTCCCATTGTTACCCGAGGCATACCTTTTAGGCATTACTGATAGTAGATTAGACAGGAACCAAGACAGAATGTTATTTCTAATGAGGAAGGCAAGAGCGAATCCCCTCTCAACAGCTTTTTGTTAAAAGAAACCCATGATGGGATCAACTTAAAGTTGCCATGTAGAAGTGTGTGTGGTGACCTTTTTCATTCAAAATATATTCTAAGTATGTCTGAAATGTGTCGTTAACCATGTTTTAAAATAATGTTATTGTTTCAGTTTTTAACATTTGTAAAATATTAATTATAGAATCCTAGAGTTGGGAAAAAACCCCACATGGGTCATCCAGTCCAACACAAAGTATCCCTGACAGATGGCCATCCAGCCTCTGTTTAAAAGCTACCACATTCTGAGGCAGTGAGTTCCACTCATTAATTTAAATGAGTCTTCTTTTAAATAATTGATGAGCACTTTGTGTACTATGCCAAGAGAAAGTTAATGTATAAATACAATCAATACAAAGCCCCCAAAACAAATAAGACTGGACTCATGAAAGGGATCTTTAAGTACATAATTTGCTTTCATGTGTTTTCATTTTTAAAGATGTTTCAATGGTCATGGGAGCGAAAAATAACTTGTCCTCCTCCTGTAATCAAAACACAGTCTCTGACTTGCAATGTTGAGACCCCCATTCCTCAAAAATACTTCAAGAGGTTTTTTTATGGTTCCTATGATCATGGAATGCAGCCATTGCCTAATGATGCCAAGTCTGACTCACCAGTCAATCTCTCTGTGTACTTTTGCTTGACTGTGAGTTACAGTGAGTGACCTTATTGGGCGATATCATGCATTGGAAGGGCATGGCAATAGTAGATCTCTGGGCCAGATGAAGCACAGGAGAACCATTTTCAAGTTGTACACACTTGCTCTGATAAACAAGGTGATTTCAAAGGTTTTAGTTTTTCTGTTGTTTGCCTCAGATTGGTGCTGAAGTAGACAGAGAATGACAAAAACATCCAAGCAAATGTTGCATGTGCTGTTCTCTTCCTTTCATGTAGCCACTGTTTTATGTTAGCACTTTCAGTGGTCACACTTTGCAAGATTATGACTGTGTTTAATTAAAAACTAGGAAACTGCATGTCAGCTAATTGAAAATATTTTTTAAAGTTAGCCCCATGCAGTCAGGAGTAAACACCATGGAGTTTAATGGAGTTTAACCTCAGGTAACTACATATGATTGCAGTCATGCTGATCTTTAAAAATGTGTTTTCTGTGGTTCTGCTGCTCTTTGTGATGTGTGTCTCTGTGTGTGTATGTTTTCATGAGTTCTACCATTTTAACATTTACTACTTTCCTACTGAATTCAAATATGCATTTACTATCTGCCATGCATAATACCAAGGAACTTATGATGGAAAGTCGGGCTTTTTCAATTGAGGAGAAATGAACATGAACCTCCCTTCCCCCCCATGAGCAAGTATTTTAACATAATGTGTTTCATTACCACCGTAGTTACCAGATAAATAACCCAAAGAGCAAAGAAATAAGTGTACTTAAAACACACAAGTATATGAAGCCATGGTGATTCCAATTACTAAAATGTGATATTGATTATATACAGTTAAATCCAATAAAGTGACTACTACTGGTTGTCACAATGTGTGCACTGGTCTATGATGTATCACAATCCTGTGTAGTTACTTGTATGTGAAGTGATGTTGATTCTCTGACCCATGCAGACGAGATGAGAAATGTTGATGAGAAAATTTGCAATTCAGAAATGCTTTTCCATTTCCTGTATTACAAGGGCACAATAACTAATGACTCCTGCACACACACCAGCTTCTGGGAAGGACAGATTAGTGATTCTCCCTGATATCAGTCAATGGAAGAAGAAGAAAGCAGCCTACAGGTTTACCCGCACTGTTCCAACAGTCACTATTAGGTCATCTATTTATAAAAGAAATCATTGGGAAAAAATCTTGAAAGAGACCAGTTTAATCCTTCAAACAGCTCCCATAGTGAACCCTGTTTAATGAGAGTCCTTCTTAAAACTGGTGATAACACTATGAAGCTTTCTTTGTAGTGGAAAGAAGAAAAGCAGCTGCAAGACTGATGTTAAGAGGTCTGAATAATCTACATTTACAGTATGAAGTCTGAGCCAGTTATAATTAACAGGCTGCAAAACTGGCAGTTTGAAGCAGATTGAGAAGGCTGAAGAATGCAAACCCACAGCCTGAAGAAAGCATATTTATCAAAGATACAGGAGAAACTGAGGCAGCGTAGGCATATATTTCATGTATCTATTATTCCCCATAACTGGCTTCATAATGCTTTTCATATATTGGTCAGGTACAGGCATGAAGCCCCCTTAGCCCCCCGAAATTCTCAGAGTGGTCCGCAAGAAGGCCTTACTGGTACATTATTTAAACTGTTATGTTTATTCATATCATGATCTGATCACCATGCTCATTATATCCCACACTAATGGGGTTATTGGGATAACAATACAAAAGGTTTGCTAGGGTAGACCCTCTTCCACCCAGTCTCAGCCCCCTGAACCAAACTCAGCCCCCCCCCCCCGAACCAAAATCCTGGCTACGGCCCTGATCAGGTATCTGCTGATGCGTACAAGTTCCAAAGAAGCATAGACAATATACATTATTTTATGTACAGTGTAAACAGTGAAGCATAACAAAATGCTTAAATAGTACACCACTGCTTTTGCACACTAGCATATAGAGAGGAGGAGGATTAGATGGTTGAGTGATCATTGCCGGGTCTCTGGCTGAGAATTATTTTTATTTAGGCTTCCCTGGTCCACACCAACCCAACAACCACATAACCAACCCGCAGTGTTCAGTGAACCCTTGCTGGCTGTTGTACACTAGTCTGGATATTTTGTTTAGATTTATGTTATTACAGAATTTTGTTTGATTATGTAGGCATTGAATGTTTTCCTTCGGGGAGATAGGGCAGAATACACATAAAGTTTTATAATTATTTATCATTATAGCCTAAACATGTTACCAGTTTTCTTCCCTGAGATTGAGGGTGGGTATGGGAAGAGTAACTTGCAATCCCAACTCTCCTACAGTCCTTGGCCTAATTTGAAATTCTGTCCGTATGCTAAGAAGCTTGGAGTTGTGGTAAAAATGATCTCTCTCTTCCTTGGCAGTGCATTGGGAGGAGGTGGAAGTGGACAGGTTAATGTTTGAGTAAGATGAAAGAAGACTGACTTTCAAACAAAGAGAGAGAGGAGAGAGAAAGAGATATTGGAGGGATCCATCAACCCACTCTGTGATCTGTTCCCAGCCACCACATGTTATGTGTCCCCTAACAGATGACCCTTGAGGATTGTAGTCTCAACAATAGGGGAAAAAAATCCCTCTCCTGACCTAAATAATCAGACTATAATGCTGCTTTTCCTTGCAAAGTCTTGTCATGTTGGCTTCCTTTTAGACAGGTCTATGTCAAAACTACCAGGTGTTCAAAATATTCTGTGCAGAAGAAAGTTCAACAAACCTTGCTAGCAAAGACCATCTTGAAGGCTGGAAGTGACAGCTACTGCTGATAAGAGTTTGCTGTTAGTGTTAATGGTTTGGCATCTGGTTAAAGAAACCATCTGTTCTCCTCAATTCTGTCAACCTCATTTAGATTGTAATAACATTAAATAAACCATGAGCTAAGTGAAAATCAAATACGGTATGATACTTTATGCCTTTTTGGAGAATAACCACACCCTGTTCAAGGGTCAAGAGCCAGAGTCAGATAAAACAACTCTTAATGTTGCAACCTTGGAATATACTCCATTATCCTAATATTGCAATAGTTCAAATGCTGTTTTATTAATAGAGTCTGTGGACAAATGGATAAGAGGGTTTCGGCCAGAGGTTTTCTAATATTAATTATTATGTGAAAATTATGATTTTAAGTTTGGTACTACACAGGCTAATAGATAACATTACAAAATATTTGCATATGCTCTCTGATTACCAGGTAGCCACATTAGGAGAATGGTTGCCAGTGCTACCTAGAGTTGAACTTAAATGATATTCAAAGTGGTTTCTAAACCAGCTTCCAGGAAGTTAGGCTTTCTGTGACAGCTGGCTCAGGGATCAGTGCTGGAAAGTATGGTCCTGATGACCAATAACTTCTTTCCCCAGTTCTCAGGGTGTGGAAAAGGAATCCCAGGGCAATAATGCTTCCTTAAAAAGTTTGTGTACGTGTATTTTCCTGATACTTATACCTTTTGCAGGCATAGGTTACTTGAATGCTAAATTCTGCATAACTGTGATTTATTCTTAATTCATCATACTAAATAAAACCACTAGGGGCTGTGTCCTGCTAACATAATAATAATAATTTATTTATATCTGTCCCCCTTTCCTCGAAGGGACTCAACATCATAATGCCACCAGTGCCTACTTCCTGTGACATCACAAGGGGCCACTCCTAAAATTCAGGTTTTAATCCTGATATCTCGAAGTCTGGGATAATCCTATAAAAACCATATGGCAACAAAATGTTGGAAAACATGACTTTTGCCACATAATCATGTCCTCCATTCTGCCTTTAGGTGCAGAAAAATAAGCTCCCCCCCCCCCAAAGAGTCAACTGCTTGTCTAATGGGCTTTTGTATATAAAATGTGTGTGGGGGGGGGGCATAGTCAGAGGGTGAGGTTTAAAAATTCACACACACACCCCCATGTGTAAGGTTAAAAAAAATCCTGGGTTACTCATAAATTGGTTAACCGGTTAAAATTCATGAGTAACCCAGGGTTTTTTTAAAAAACCTGACACATTTTGGGGAGGGGGGTTGAACACCCCCCCCCCCGGCTATGGTCCTGGGGTGGGCTTTTTGTTCTTAAACTAGCCTTGTTTCCAGAATGAAAAACATATCCAGCAGAATCTATAAGATGTAGTGGAAACAGGAATGCATGTCCTCCTACATTTCACAAATGGTAGTTGGGGCATGAGTGGGCAAATAACATCAGTGTGTGGTCAAGATGCCACAAGTTACTAATAAGGAAAAATACAGTAGTCAGAAGAGGATGCAAAGTTCGCCTTTGTCTGATCAGGACACCCCCTTCTCCTATCTCATCTCTCCCATTTCAGTTAACTGCAGAATATTTTTGCACTTTGAATTCCATTTGTACTAACTGAAATAAGTTAAAGACAAAATGAGGAAGTGGAGGGAACAGAAGGAAACTAGGACATTTGGTTAAAAGCTGAAAAATGGTGTGGTGCAGGATTAATTGGAACTGTCCCAGCAAGTTGTTTTAAGTTTTGAACTATGAATGCAATGGTTGTGTGAAGGCTTTCCTGCTGCTAATGTTCTTCAGTTCTTCAATTTGTAGCAAACCAAACCTACCATGTTTAGGAGCCCTCCTACTCATACCACTGAGAATGGCCCTAGTTGTGTATTTCTAAATCATGCTGTGAGGGTAACCACTTAGCAAAAAGTTAAAGTAGGCCTTTGAATAACCCTACTTTCACCTCCTCTGGTTTTTTAAGAGTATTTCTCAGATGAACAGTATGATGTTTTTGTGAAGTAATATCTTCATCAGTATTTTCTAGAGTGCATTGTTCCTACAGATGTCATAATACATCACTTGAAAGAATTCTAGACAAAGAGATCCTCACTATCTGATAAGAAATGTCAGAAAAATATTCTGAGCAATCTAAGCATACTTAAAATTGCCAGAGCCTGGAAAAGCTACACAGCCAGTAACCATGATGGCCAGGAAATTCTGAGATTCTTAGTTCCAAAAAGTATCTTCTACAATTACTGTTTCTATTGAGAGACCCTACCTTACCCATGACTCCCAAACTTTCTATCCTTTACACTGGATGGCTGAGATTTGTCAGAACCTATTGTAGTGGCTTCTCCCCTCTCTCTAACCCCCATCCTCTACTGTATCCATGGCTTCTGGAAGAAGCTAGGGCTTGTTCCCAGGTGAATCGGGGGACTCCATGAAGTTTAGAGATCTAATCCTCTCCAGGCAACAAGGCAGGGCTGCAGTGTTCGTTCTTGTATTGAAGATAATATCTGGGTGATTTTGAACCTATGTTCACAAGATTGTTATGAAAGCACAACAGAATGAAACTAAGACATTTGGAATGTATTATTCTAGACAGCTCACACTTGAACGTTTTTATTATCGTTTCTTCATTGTTACCAACAGCAAAGAGGCAAATAAACTTAGATTTATCTAGGGGCAAAATGTAATTTTGCTTTTAAACATCCTTGCTTATTGTGTATTGCAAATGAGTTAAGAAATTAGTTTTGTTATAGCAAATCAAGAGTGATTAGATGAAATGTGCATAGAGAATAAAATGCTTCACAAGATAAACAGGATAATAAATATCTCTTCTATCCATGTTGCTTTCTAAACATTTTCTGGAGCACAGCACCCAGAATCCTCAATACTTGGGTTTTGTCACACTTGACAAGCTGTCGGTTTTAATGAAAATGTTTTCCATCAAGAGTTTATGTTGATTTTCCCCTTCCATTTTTTCTGTCATCTTTTCTGGTATTTGGTATTTTTGGAGGAATTGGTTTTCCAAATATTATGTAAGTATGTTATAGCTATTACACAAGTAATGAAAGATGCTTTAAAAACTTTAGCCATAAACAGCATCTCTTGGTGTGAAATTAATATGCTGAGATTATCTGTGACATGTGGCAAATCTCATTATCTCTTGTAGATATTATTTTAACAAGGCGACATATTTAATTTTTACATAAAATATTTTGTAGGAGCTAAACAAACATTTCCAAGTGCTCTAGACTCCCATGAGTGGCACTTCTGGATTCCAAATGAATATACAAAAATGTCCAGACCTGGAAATTACCAGAAATACATTTTCAAATTCATTGATAGAATCATAGAAACACAGAATAATAGAGTCCAAACCCCAGCCATACATGAAAAGCATAGTCAAAACACCACCGACAGATAGCCAGAAAGCCTCTGTTTAAAAGTCTTCAAAGAAGGAGTTCCAAGCCACACCGAGGCAAAGAGTCTCACTGTTGAATAGCTCTTACAGTCAGGAAGTTCTCCCTAATGTTCAGGTGGAATCTCATTTTCTGTTATTTATTTTGTATCAAAAGCATTGCATAAATTAGTATAAAACTGATAAAAATAGAAGGCACGCCGGCGGCTAAATATCTTTTGACCAAAAACAGGCAACAGCAACGGCATTGTCTGTAGCCTCCAACAATTCCTCCTCTGTACATGAGGAAGGGCACAGTGGACAAGCATACAGATGCGAAGTTGTCTGTTTTGCTCCACAGTCACACAAGGCATGAGATTCCTTTAAATCTGACCTGGGCATCTTGCGGCCCGCGGTCTGGTCTGGGGCTCTCTCAAGGCTTTGACCTGAAGAGAGGGAGGTGAACTCCCATTGGGGCGGCTACACGCAGGGCATGCCTTCGCCCTCCTCCTCGCTTCACTTCTGCCTCGTGTGCTCCCCCTTCCCTTCTTCTGTTTCCTGTCTTCCCTCCCTGTTTCCTTCCTTCCTCCCCTCCCCGTCTCTTTCCCTCTCTTTCCCCTTTCCATTCCTTCCCCCTTTCACCACATGAACGCAAGAGAGAAGGAGGGAGTGCAGCGAGGGAGAGGGGGCAGGGCCAGAGTGGGAAAGGGGGGAGACGAGGCCAGAGCATGCGGGGGGGGGGTGCATCCATTCCCTCCCCAGCTTCCTCCTCTTCTCTTCTGCCTCTTTGGGCATATTGAGGATTCGTGCCGAGTTTGATCCTGATCCATCATTATTTTGAGTCCACAGTGCTCTCTGGATGGAGGTGAACTACAACTTCCAACCTCAACCAGCAAACCCCTTCAGTACTTTCTGTTGGTCTTGGTCTCTGTTTTTTGTAATTTTCTGAGTTAGGTTTGTCTCCCTACCCCAACTCCAAACCTAACCCCCCAGTTCAGTGTGCCAAGTCTTTGGTTCAAGATGACTGAATGGCCATCTGTGAGGAATGCTTTGATTGTGTTTTTCCCTTATGGCAGAAGGAGGTTGGACTGGATGGGCCTTGGAGGTCTCCTCTTTAACAACCTGTTGTTGTTGTTATTATTTTTATTATTAGCAGAGGCTGAATGAATATTATGCCTTAATATTCAGGGTTATAGGCCTGTGTGGAAAGTCCCTGGGTTATCTAAATTCCTTTCCACACATCTGAATAAATTCCCATGTTATCTGCTTTAAACGAGATTATATGAGTGTGGACTCAGATAACCCAGTTCAAAGCAGATATTGTGGGACTTTTTGTCATAGTATTCAGGGTTATAGGCCTGTGTGGAAAGTCCCTGGGTTATCCGAGTTCCTTTGCACACATCTGAATAAAATCCCATGTTATCTGCTTTAAACGAAATTATATGAGTGTGGACTCAGATAACCCAGTTCAAATCAGATATTGTGGGATTTTCTGCCTTAATATTCAGGGTTATAGGGCTGTGTGGAAGAGCCCTGGCAAAAGGAGGTTGGACTGGATGGCCCTTGGAGGTCTCCTCTTACTCTAGGAGCTTGTTGTTGTTGTTGTTGTTGTTGGCTGAATGGCCATCTGTGAGGAGTGCCTTGATTGTGTTTTTCCCTTATGGCAGAAGGAGGTTGGACTGGATAGCCCTTGGAGGTATCTTCCTACTCTAGGAACCTGTTGTTGTTGTTGTTATTATTATTAGCAGAGGCTGAATGAATATTATCATCATCATTATGAATAAATTCAGTGGCTTATTATACTCACATTTAGTTGAATTCAGTCTTAAAATATATTATATGGCTCTCACTGAAATAACCTTTGAACTATCTTTTATTCTAAATAAAGCTACATTTACAGAGACCGCTTATGTGTGTGATCTAGGGGGTACTGCCACGATCTGAGGTGCAACACCGTGACCAACCATGGGCTGACTTGAGGTGTCCAAACAATGCCCCAGATTAAACTGGATTAATCAAAAGTACTCATTAATAAAACTCTTCAACAGATCTGGACCTTACTAAGAGGTCCAGACCTATTGAGGTGCTGAGCCTGTAGGGACTGACTCCCAGGGCTGCATTCCCCACAGCTCCTGGACCCCGAAGGAGTGGGAGGGCACCCCCTCGCCCATCCCCACTCTCCCCTCCAGATGGCAATGCAAGCCCATCTGTAGAGTACTCCTGATGCTTCCAAATGATCCCCCCCCCCCCAACACACACACCTGAAATGTCATTTTCTAGCATCAGGAGTACTCTACATTGCTGGACGGCCCCTGTAGTAAGTTTTTTGGGGGGAAATGAGGGGCAGGGGTTGTGTGTCATCATGGGTCAGCCTTTGGTTGAGGATGGCATCTAGCCATCCCCCAAGGGAAAGCCCAGGGTTGTGGGAGGGGGGGGGACTGAAACCCCGGGAGGAAGTGAGTTATTATAACCTGCTTCCTCCCAGGTTTTAGGTAAGTGTAGAAGGGCCCTTAATTTGCAAAGCTCTCACTGGGGGCTCTAATTTGTTTTCTTCCTTACTGTTTCCAGAGCAGTTCAATGGATTGACTGTTTGATTTTAACATAAGAAATCTGAGTTCAAATCCTTTCCAGGCGCAAAACGCATTGTTTTGTGACTTTGTGTATGGTCTTTCTCACAGGATTATTGTAAAAATAAAACTGGATAACTCCCTATGCATGCTGTTCTGAGCTCTTCACAGAAATGATGAAAGAAAGGTTATTTTTAGTATAATTATATCCCCATTCACATTCTAATTCCAAATCTCTTTTCTTTCTAAGTTTGATGTGGTCTGATACTATGTTAGGATTCATATCATTATACGTAATTATGTATTTTAGCCCATGTAATTATGATATATCTCATACTCAGGTTCAATGGTAACATAAAATAATATGCTTTTGTATTTTTCAGTAGCTGACTCACATCTAATAAGTAATTTCATTCTTTGCTTCCATTTTATTTAAAATATCTTTATGTTATCTGTGCTTCAGCAATGATGAATACCAAATTAATTATGTGCTTCTTGAGTGGTTTAACAATATACCGTGTGTGGTTTTGAAAGATTTTATACTTCTTAAGAAAACACAGTTGAGCTTAGCATACATAGTGACACACCAATCAGTTAAAAAGTATAATCATTGGCAACAATGTACATCTTTGGTGTTTGACAGGGAAATTTGCAATTCTCAAGAGTAGGAACATTACATTACTTTTTCAGATTCATAAAACTCTATGTATTCTTATGTCTTTCAGGATCTAGATTTCTCATCACATCCACGGGAGCCTTGTATATTACAGATGTACAGAATGAAGATGGATTGTATAATTACCGATGTATCACACGGCACAGATACACTGGAGAAACACGACAGAGCAACAGTGCCAGACTTTTTGTATCAGGTATGCAGTGATACTCAATTGAAATGCAAATGCTTATGCACACACAGGCATAATCCGTTTGGGGAAAAGCTAACATGTATATTCCAAAGTTGAGAAATTGTTACTCTAGCAGTTCAGCTTATAGGTAAGAAATCTTGGAAATACAAATCCTTTCTATTTGTTAATTAATATGATGACTGTAATCTTCCATTGGGTGGCATAGATATGGAAATGTGACTATATCTCTGTAGCTGTTTCTTCCTGTGCTAACTCCTAAATCCTACCTGTTCAGCAATGCAGCCCTCCCCACCACAAGATCTCTGCAGATCTCTGTTGCAGAACATCAAATGCAGGAAGAGAGCTGGGCATATGTCCACTCATTCCCTTGCTCTCTGGCAACACAGAAATGGCTGTATTGATGGAGGAGGAGCTGAGCTGCTGGAAAAGTAGGTTTTGGCAGGTCCTTTGGTAATTGCATTCTCAGTAACCATAAAAGTGACTTATGATAGTGCACGATTTGCTGCATCATAATTACTGAACATGATGCCAATCTTACACAATAATATTTTAAAATAATCACCACATGAAATAGTATAAAATCATTTAAAATATACAGAAGTTTTAAAAGTTATATACGACATCTCAATAAGAAAATCCAATAAGAGGCTGTTCCGCATTTTAAGCCTACTTAAACAAAAAAGTATTTGCCTGCTTGCAGTGTTCCACAGTGTGGGAGCAGCCTCTTGAACAGATAGACTGGGCCTAAATGATTTAGGGCTATATAGTTCATGACCAGCACTTTGAAATGTGCCTGAAAATGAAGTACCCAGTGAAGCTATTTTAATTAGGTTGTTATATGCTCCCTGTAAATATCCCCGTTCAGCATTCAGGCTGCAGTATTTTGAATCTGCTGAAGTTTCTGGAGTTTTGAAAGGCAGCTCCACATAGAATGTGTTACAGTAGTTCAAACGGGATGTAAACAAGACATGGGTCACCACAAGTAAATCTGACATCTCAAGGAATAGCCACTGCTGACGTCTTAGTTTTAGCTGAGCAAATGCATCCTTGGCCAGTGCTGAAACTGGGACAGCCAGACTCAGAGTTGAGTCCAAGGGCGCTTCTAGACAGTATGAAAATACAGGTTTCAAATGGAGAACACCCCCCCCCCCCCCAAAGATGGCAGTTAAACTAGTGTCGAATTGTTTTAATTGTGCTGTGTTAAGATATATCTGAGACCATTTTTCGCCTTGTCACATAATCACTAGATGTAGTATTAGGTAGTAGTAATAGTTATTATTATTTGAATCACAACAAGATTAGTACACAGCAAACAAGATCACTATGCTGGCTGTTGTATCGGATCACACGTCGGACACTTCTCAAGTGTTTAGAACTGTGTGATGTATCAATGAGTAATGCATGCAGATCTGAGTAGGGTGGTCTTTTGCAGCTGACAGATGGTAATTTTGTCAGCGCCAATTGTGTTTAACTACAGGCCAAGGTCTTTAGGCTCTGCACCCATTGTGCCAATCACCACTGGGACCACCTTGACTGGCTTGTGTCAGAGTCTTTGCAGTTATTATTATTATTATTATTATTGCCCACCTTTCCTTGCTGCTCGAGGCTGGGCACAATGCACACTTGATAAAAAATTATATTAGATACATATATTAAAATGTATTTCTATGAAATACATATATAAAAATACACTTAGAACAAAGTAAAATAAACATGGGACATGAGTTTAAAATGCAGTTAAATTGACTGGGTAGTAAAACAGGGATGAAAAGAATATTCATTATTGTTCATTCCCTGGTCAGAAAAAAGGTTTTCTGACAGTCCCCTCAAAAAAAAAAAAATAAAAAAATAGACTAGATAGGCAAGAATCTTGCAGTTTTCGTCCCATCTTTGAATATGTCAGAATATTGCAGAGGAATTATTTTATATAGAAAAGTTGTTGATTTATTGCACAAACATGTTTCCTGCATAAGAAGTTGTTTTTGACAAATACATTATTTCTTCTGTAAACAACCATTTTTTTGCACAGAAACTTTACACATTTTTCAATGCAGAATAATCCTTTCATAGCCTTACAGGATGTATTCAAATGGAGGGAATATGGCATAGAAACATTTGTTTTTCCCACAACCATAAGAAAACTAGCATAATTATTTGTCCCTATATGTGAAGACAAAATAGCCAGAGATTTGCCTCTATGTGAAAGAAGCTTTCTATGTTTCAATCGCACTTCTGATCTTTATGCTCTTATCTAGCAACATTTACCTTGTAATTTTTTCTGACCTTGTATACTACCTGATCTATGGCAACCTGTTTTTATTATGATTGTGCAATTGTTTCTTTAACCAATTAGTGAATCAGTTAAATCAGTGAAATGGAAAGAGCCTCCTTGAAGACTGAGTAAATACATTCAGGCGTCCCCCGGGCAATGTTTAGTCTTTCCAAATCCCAAAGCATTGCTTTTAAACATTTGAAACATTTGGTGTGTTTTCCCCCCTCCACATATGGATGAACACCAAAGGTCTTTATCAAGACCATTGCTAACAATTGTGTCTATTAATATAGAAGGTTTGTCACTTGCTAAGGAAGAACTACTGGCCAAAATGTCTGAGGACATTTCGTGTGACATCTTATGTATAGAGGAAACACACAGAGACATCACAATGAGAGGACCTAAAATCCTCAGAATGCAACTGGCAATGGAACAACCTCACAGACAATATGGTAGTGCCATTTTTGTATGATCTGGTGTAGCAATCTCTGCAACCTCTCTCACAGAAGTGAACAACATTGAAATCCTATCTGTGGAACTTGATAGCTGCAGTGTATCCTCACTCTATAAACCACCTGGGGTTGATTTCTATTTTATGCCCCCAACCAATTGCCACAACCATCAAGCCCATTTTATTTTGGGAGATTTCAATAGCCATAGCTGTGTCTGGGGCTATAATGAAGATGATAGGAATGGTAAAGCAGTTCTAATGTGGGCCGACAATAGTAAAATGAGCCTCCTCCATGACAGTAAATTACCACTATCATTTAATAGTGGTCGATGGAAACATGGCTGATCTGATATTTGTAAGTGACAGCATAGTCCACCAATGCATTAAAAGGGTATTAAACCCAATACCTAATACTCAACACAAACCAATATGCTGCGAAACATATGCAACGGTAAGACCACAAAATGTCCCTTTCCGCAGAAGATATAATTTTAATAAAGCATAACTGTACAAAGTTTACAGAAATCTTGGAGGCAGGTATTTCTGATATAGAAGGCTATAGAAGGCTATGATCGTTTTGTAGAAGCTGTGAAAAGATCTTCAAGGCTCAATCCCTAGAGGCTGTCGCACAAGCTACCCACGAGGCCTAAACAAAGAATCATGACATCAGCGACAGGAATATCTCAGACTATTTCAAGTGAATCCATACAGCAATGAGACTACAGCAGCAGGCCAAAAATTATCTACATAGCTAAAGTTAAAAAAGACCACTGGATAGAACTACTTGAGAATCTTGACATGTCTAAGAGTAGCGAAAGAGCCTGGCAATTGGTGAGATGCCTGTATAGTGATCCTCTGTTCAATTGTGGACATGCTAACATAACACCAGAACAGATAGCACACAAGCTAATTCAGAATGGGAAAACTAATTGCAGGAAAATAAAGGTGAAAATCAACAGGGTGCCAGAAGTTGAAACCCACCAGTTGACATCTCCCATAAACCTGAAAGAACTCTGAAAAGCTATCAAACAATGTAAAACTGGTAAAGCACCTGGCCTAGATGCAGCAAATCAATGATGGAGCAAATCAAACACTTGGGCCCCAAAGCTGAAATCTGGCTTTAGACATTTTACAATCAATGCTTGGCACACAAACAGATCCCCAGACTATGGAGGAAAACTAAGATAATTGCCATTTTAAAACTTGGTAAAGATGCTTCCAATGCCATCTCACTCCTGTGTCATCTATATAAAATATATGAGAGGATACTACTAAATTGATTAGGACCTGTTATTGAAACCCCAGCTTATTGCACAACAAGCAGGTTTCAGACCAGGGAGAAACTGTACAGCACAAATTCTTAATCTGACTGAGTACATTGAAGAAGGGTGTGAGAAAAGTTGCATTACTAGAACAGTTTTGTTGACCTTACAGCAGCCTATGACATGGTGCAACACAGGAAAATGCTGCAGAAAGTCCACCATATTACCTGAGTCTATGATTTCACAAAACCAACAAGTCTCTCCTAGAAAACCATAGCTTCTATGTGAAGTTTCAAGGCAAGAAAAGTAGATGGAGGAGGCAAAAGAATGGTTTACCCCAAGGCAGCGTTCTTGCACCAACCTTGTTTAATATCTTTACTAATGATCAGCCACAACCACCATTCACAAAGAACTTTATATATGCTGATGATCTTGGCCTAACCACACAAGAAAAGACTTTAAAACAGTTGAAATCCAACTTACTAATGACTTGAAATATCTTTCTAGCTGCTACAAAGATAATCAACTGAAGCCTAACCCTGCCAAGACACAAGTGTGTGCTTTCAATCTATCCAACCGTGAAGCCAATAGGAAATTGAAAGTCACCTGGGAAGGTCAAGAGCTTGAACATTGTTTCCATCCTAAATACCTCAGTGTTACCTTAGATCAAACACTAGCATATAGAAAACACTTCTTTAACACAGAGCACAAAGTAGCTGCATGCAATAACATCCTGGGAAAACTTACTGGCAGCACATGGGGTGCAGACCCAAAATTAATAAGAACATCAGCCCTAGACTTGTCTTACTCAACTGCCGAGTAAGCCTACCCTGTTTGGCATAGGTCTGCCCATGCAAAGCAGGGAAACATAACATTGAATGAAACATGCAGAATAATCACAGGATGTCTTAAACCTACACCTGTTGCTTAACTCTACGAGCTAGCTGGCATTCCCCCCATGTGCAACGAGAAGTTGCTGCTAAATGTGAGAGAAATAATGTTGACCAGTGTGACAGCCACCCACTACATGGCTACCAGCTTTCTCCCAGTAGACTCAAATAAATAAAAAGCTTTATGATAACTACCGCTCCTCTTGGCATCCTCCCAGCAACAGCAAGGGTATCCCTCTGGGGTAGCTAAACCAGGAAATTGTAACTGGATGGCCTCCCGTGAGAGAGGGTCTTCCTCCAGAGGCAAACCAAGAATGGGCAACTTGGAAGTCCCTGAATAGACTCAGAAGCGGAGTGGGCAGATCAAAATACAACCTGGCAAAATGGCACTATCTAAAAGAATCACATACCTTGTGTGACTGTGGAGCAGAACAGACAACTCCGCATCTGTATGTGTCAGCTCCGGTTGGTTCGTTTCATGCCATAACGGACCAAGCCGATCGCGCCAATTGATATGGACACTGCCGAGCGGGAAACCACCAGGCTCATCCCCTTTGATCTGCCAGATACCTTCCTGGTCTTTGATATGTGGACTGGCCATTTGGTCAAGCCTTGGAAGGAGGGACCCAGCGGGGGGCGGGCCGGGGAGGGATTCTTGAGGAATGTTTGCGCGGGCTTTTCTTTAGTCTATCTTTGTTCAGCCTGGAGTAAGGAGCCAATAAATGATTTATCTTCCAATCTGCTTGGAGTGAGTTTGGTTTATCGGAACCCCCTTTCCGGAGCATTACATAAAGATAGACTCACCAACTTTTGCGGCCGTGAAAGCCCTCCGGCCGTAACCAACTTCGCAGAGATGTATCAAGCTGAAGGGACGCCTCGCGAAGAGCAACCTCTGGTAATCCCAGATGAGGAGGAGGAGGAGGACGAAGGCGAGGACGAGACCGAAGCCGGAGCATCCGGTGGAGAACCGCAGGTGGTGGTGACCGGGATGGAAGATGGGGGGATCCCTGACCAGACCCGACCACCGAAGGATGTTCGTCGCAAGGTAAAAGCACCCAGCACCGAAATGTTGCGGATGGAGGTGCAGATGTTCCAGATGTCGGAAGCGATGCAAAAGATGCAGGCGCAGTTGGACATACTGATGAGTAGGCCGGAGGAGAGGCCTTGGGAGACCCCCGAGCCCGTCTTCCCCGGAAGAGGCAGGAGCCGAGGAGCGAGCCGGTCCGGGAGGGCCTCGGTGAGGTTCTCGGAGGAGCTCCTCCGACCCAGAGGGGATGCTTCCACACCCCATCCGGGCCTGGGGGACCAGAGCCAGGAGATGACGGGATCGAGAAGAGACTTGAAGGTAAAGTTCGACGGGGACCCCCCGCCAACTATCATACTTTGTCACCAACGTCCAGAATTACATGGTGGACTATGGGGATACGTTCCCCTCAGAAGCGGCCAAGGTGCGGGCTGTGGGGCCAACCTAAAGGAGGCCGCGGCCGACTGGCTGATACAGCTAACAGACACTGATCGCCGCATCTGCTGCGGCTAGACGCCCCTGTTGGAGGCCCTGCGGATCCGTTTCGGGGACCCGTTAGCCGGGAAAAAGCCAAGGCCCAGTTGAGGAGGATTTACCAGGGTCAGAAAACCGTCTCAGAGTACGCCCTGAACTTCCGAGCCCTAGCGGGGAAGATCCGGGGTTGGTCCGAGTCCACTATACTCGAGTGCTTCAAAGCAGGCCTAAGGCAGGACATTCTAGAGTGGGCGATGCATCGAGGGAACCCGAGACCCTGGAGGGTTGGATAGCCTTGGCCGGGAGAGTGGAGTGCGACATGGAGCAGATGCCTAGGCGCCACCGAGATGGTGGGAGGTCCGCGGGACGGGACGGGCCCACGGGGCGGTCGGGGCCCTCCCGACGACTTCCTCCCGACCCCGGTCGGCCAGCCGGGAAGCCCCGAGAGGGAAGAGAGGGGAGCCTGCTTCTCGTGCGGACGAGAAGGGCACCGGGCAGCGGAGTGCCAAAGAAAGTCCCTCGCCGACGGCGGAGCGGGCGCCGGAGGTCAAACCGGCAACACCGGCCAAACCCCCTGGCCGAGGCAAGGCAGCGGCAGCTACAGGGCTTTTTGGGGTTCGCCAACTTTTATAGGCAGTTCATCCAAAACTTTGCTAAAATAGCGCTCCCCCTAACTGAGCTATTGAAAACCAAGGGCTTGGGGGAGACAAAGAAAGCCAAATCACCCGGGGCGAAGCTCAACTGGACCCCGCAGTGCCAGGAGGCCTTCGACAGCCTCAAGAGGAGCTTCACCAGCCAGCCACTGCTGCGGCATCCCCAGCCCGACAAACCCTTCACGGTACAGTGCGACGCCTCGGAGGCGGCCTATGGGGCGATTCTCCTGCAGCGGGATGAGGACGGGACCCTGCGACCCTGCGCATACCTGTCCAAGAAATTCACCCCGTCAGAGAAGCGGTGGCATGTATGGGAGAAAGAGTCCTTTGCCGTGCGGGCGGCGCTGAGCCACTGGAGGCACTTCTTGGAAGGCACCGCTCTGCCCTTCGAAGTGTGGACAGACCACAAGAACTTGCAGGCACTCCAAACCCCCCAAAGACTCAATGCCAAGCAGCTGAGATGGGCGCAGTTTTTCAGCCGCTTCAACTTCCAGCTCAAATACCTGCCGGGCCCGAAGAACGTGTTGGCCGACGGGCGGCGGATAAGGCCCCAAACCCCACGGTCCCGGGGACCCCAGAACTGTTAGCAGAACTGGCGGCAGCTTATGGAGCAGACGCCTGGCTTAAAGAGCACCGCGAGGACTTAACTGAGGCTAAAGGCATATGGTACTACAAAGACAAGTTATATGTCCCCCAAAGCCAGAGGGCTCCGGTCTTGGCCCAAGCCCATGACTCCAAGTTGTCTGGCCACTTCGGCCTCACAAAAACTCTAAAGCTATTGGCCCGGCAGTTCTGGTGGCCGGCCATGAGAAAGGACACTAGTGACTACATAGCGGAATGCGAAGTGTGTGCACGAAACAAGCCCAAGGTGGGCGGCCGACGGGCTGCTACAACCGGTAGCCGACCCGGCCGAACCTTGGAGCGAAATAGCAATGGACTTTGTCGTCGACCTGCCGCCCAGCAGCGGATACACCACCATTTGGACGGTGGTGGACCTATTCTCAAAGCAAGCCCACTTTGTCCCGCTCCGGAGATTGCCCACGGCCCCGGAGTTAGCACGCCTCTTCACCCAACACGTCTTCCGGCTCCACGGATGCCCGCGGCGGGTGGTGAGTGACAGAGGGCCTCAATTCACGTCCAGATTCTGGAAGGCGTTCCTGGCAGGGCTGGGGTCCCAACGGGCTTTGAGCACGGCGTTTCACCCGGAGACGGATGGCGCCACGGAGAGGGTCCAGCGCACCTTGCAACAATACCTCCGGTGCTACTCAACCTACCAGCAAGACAACTGGGTTGAGCTGTTGGCGGTGGCGGAATACAGCTACAACAACGCCGAACACGCCTCGTCGGGGGCCTCTCCTTTCCGCATTGTCTCCGGCCGTGACTTTCCGCCCTTCCCTGCAGCGAGCCCCGCCGCCGACCCGGCAACTCCGGCCACCGAATGGGAGCCAAGGTGGCGGCAGCTTGGCCGGCCATCCAGACGGCGCTGCGGCAGGCTCGGGACTCCTACAAGCTATACGCTGACACGAAGCGGGGGCCGCTGCCTACGTATGCGGTGGGAGATCGCGTATTCCTCTCCACCAAGAACCTGAAGTCGACTCAGCCGTCCCGCAAGTTTGCGAGCAAATTTGTAGGGCCCCTCAGCGTGGTGGAAATAATTAACCCCGTGGCGGTCAAGCTGGACCTGCCACACACCTGGCGCAAGGTCCACCCTGTGTTCCATGTGAGCTTATTGAAAAAAGCTGTGTCCGACCGGAAGTGGTCCGCCGAAGAAGGCGCGCCGGTGCCCATTATGGTGGGATCCCACACCCACTTTGAGATTAAAGACATTTTGGACTCTCGGCGCCACAAGGGCCGCCTTAGTTACTTAGTTAAATGGACTGCCAAGGACTTACACCCTGAGTGGGTGTTGGCACCCCACGTTAGCGCCCCAAGACTAGTTAAGGCTTTTCACGCCGCTTTCCCGGACAAGCCGGGTCCCTGATCCCTTTCTTTTTTCTTTCTTTGTTCTTTCCCTTGCAGGTCACTATCTTGCGGAGGGGGGCGCTATGTCAGCTCCGGTTGGTTCGTTTCATGCCATAACGGACCAAGCCGATCGCGCCAATTGATATGGACACTGCCGGGGGGTAAACCACCAGGCTCATCCCCTTTTATCTGCCAGATACCTTCTTGGTCTTTGATATGTGGACTGGCAATTTGGAAAAGCCTTGGAAGGAGGGACCCAGCGGGGGCGGCCGGGGAGGGATTCTTGAGGAATGTTTGCGCGGGCTTTTCTTTAGTCTATCTTTGTTCAGCCTGGAGTAAGGAGCCAATAAATGATTTATCTTCCAATCTGCTTGGAGTGAGTTTGGTTTATCGGAACCCCCTTTCCGGAGCATTACAGTATGCTTGTCCACTGTGCCCTGCCTCATGTACAGAGGAGGAATTGTTGGAGGCTACAGACAATGCCGTTGCTGTTGCCGGTTTTTGGTCAAAAGATATTTAGCTGCCTGCGCGCCTTCTATTTTTATCAGTTTTATACTAATTTATGCAATGCTTTTGATACGAAATAAATAAAAGTGAATAAAATGTTGCATCCCTAACTGTATCCATTTCCAGACCCAGCAAATTCGGCTCCATCTATTCTGGATGGTTTTGAACATCGTAAAGCCATGGCAGGACAGCGAGTGGAGCTGCCTTGCAAAGCATCTGGACACCCAGCACCAAAGTACCGCTGGCTGAAGGACAACGTTCCCTGGGAGCCTGATAGCAGGTTCCGGCCAACAGTGACGGGTTTACTGATAGAAAATACACGCCCATCAGACTCAGGCAACTATGTGTGTGAAGTGTGGAACAGTTACGGTACCGCTGAAGTGATAGGCCGCTTGCATGTAAAACGTAAGTAAACTGGGACCCTGTTAGGTAGGTAAAATAGATCCTGTTAAGTCATAATACAGGTGCTTTGAATGTAGAATTCTAGTTTTGTTCTGTAGGAAGAACATGGAACTATCTAGGATCATGTGTCTAATTCCAGCTAGTAGAGTAAAAATCATCTGGGACACTTGTGCTGGATTGCACCATTGTACAATCATTCAAGCAAAATAGTTGCTCAAGAGTTTATGCCAGTGGTTCTCAACCTGTGCATCCCCAGATGTTTTGGCATCCAACTTCCAGAAATCCTAACAGCTGGTAAACTGACTGATATTTCTGGGTGTTGTAGGCCAAAACACCTGGGGACCCACAGGCTGAAAACCACTGGTTTATGCAATTTGCTGTGTAAGAAGTTGCCAAGTTTACAGGTTACTGCTCAGTCTTCTTAGGCAACACCTCAATCCTGAATTTGATGAGACTCTTCCCCAGATCAGTAGACATGGGATTGCACTGTTTTCCAATAATTTACAACTGTAAAAGTGCATTTTATTTACAGAATGGCTGAAAGTCAGTATTGTACTCATGATAGACTGGCTGTTCAGCAGGGCTCTTATCCTTTCCCCTCCCTGCTGTACTTGCCACACAAAATCAAGGGTTCATTAAGCCCTTGCTTAGAATAAACATGTGTCTCAGAGCTTGGGGATATTTCCCAAGCTTTTGGTTCAGGTTTTGGGGGTGTTAGGGGCTTCAAAGAATTAAAAATGGCCCCTTCCACAGTTGTATCTGTTGGAGTCTGGGCTGGACAAAATAGTAAATGCAGTTCTGTTTACTCTGAGAACAATGTGAAATTGCCATTTTATCCATAGACCACTTCCCCTCATTATCTGCGGTATTCCACTTACCATTTTTCACTGTTAGGAGAAATATTTTTAAAATACTATTGACCCAAAATGAGACTGCATCATGAATCAGAGACTGTTGTTTAGGGTAAGCATATATCTCAGTGTTTTTGGAGTGTATGTGTGTGTGTTTTGTGCTGTTTTATTTTTAATTTACATATTTATAAAAAAAATGAAACAGATCTATATACATGGATATATACATGAACCAATTCAGTGCTATCTAACATCTATACAATATTCGTATTTGGTTATACCCTTTTCTCCTCCCATCTCTCCCATTTGTTGGGCATCTTTTTCTGCAGTGGATTTGAAAATGGCTTTTCTCAAAAATTTCCTTTCTCCATTGATAATGCTGTATTTAGGCATTTGTCACTTCATTTGATTAATATATTTGGAGAGAAGATTAGGAACATGCTGCATAGTTCTATCTCCTCTGTCACAGCCCTCGTTCCAACATGGCCATGCTCCAAATGTTGTAAGACAACCAAATTGAGCAGAGAGCTTGCATTGTACTCCTGTAGGCTTCCCATGCTGTTCTGAATTACACACACTCAGGCATCAGGAAAATCTACACAACTACTGCTGAAGATGTTCTCCTAGAATGGGAGGACTGGAGGATAGTAAAGAAGAAGGGGAAATGAGCTAGTGCCTCCTTGCTCTGTTCTTTATTGTGTGATCAGAATATATGAATAGTCCTCTGTTCACCCCTAAAGCTATTTTTTCCCTTGCACACATCCAAACAACACTTTGGCTCCTGCTCTCACAAGAATTTCCTATCCATATGAACATCAGGACATTTGTGAATTCTTAAACACATATTTATTACTATTTATTTTATTTATTAATAAAAATAATATAATCTTATTTTTAGAAGTAGCAGTTTTGGCTTTGGAAGCACCTCTACTAATTTCATATTTGGGGAGGAATGATTATGCACAGAATTGTTTTTTTATACCACTTGTATGAAAGCCACACAGGATAAAGAAAGCCCATTTATAGCCTCTTTCTCAAGGTCAGCAAAAAGCTAGAGGAAGTTCTGGGAAATATGCTGAGATAGCTGCATATTCTCATACATATCCAGTGTGCATATATTTGGTTCTTGTACCAACCTGTTTGCCACACCAATTTATTTCTTCTGCTTGTACTTTTAAAAATGCAATTTTTAATTTTGGTCTTCCCTTTTGCTTGTATAGAGCCTCTCAAAGCTACCATCAGTCCACGGAAAGTTAAGAGCAGTGTCGGTAGTCAAGTGTCCTTGTCCTGTAGTGTGACCGGAACAGAGGACCCTGAACTTTTTTGGTATCGAAATGGTGAAATGATCAACACTGGGAATAATGTGAGGATCATTGGAATCACTCACGAAACCCTTATTATGGATGGCATGGCCAAAAGTGATGGTGGGGCATACCAGTGTTTTGTACGCAAGGACAAGATGTCTGCACAAGACTATGTTCAGGTGGTGCTAGAAGGTTAGTCATTGTTTGTTTTAGGTATTCTATGCATTTTGAATCATTCCATATAAAAATGTTGGTTACAGTTATTCTTTGATTATTCTATGGAAGGAAGCAGTGGCTGAACTAGGTGAGCTGGAAGGACACATATCATAGATGGAGTCTAATCAATGTGGGGATGTAATTCTTCACTATATTTCTTCCCAAAGGTGACAATGAGTGCAAGAAAGTGTTCAAAATCACATATTCTTCACAGGTGACCCACAATTCTGTATTTATTCTGTACAAAATTTGCAGAAGCTTGAGTTGCATAGAAAACATAATTTAATGCAACAGAATTTAAAACAGCATTTTTGCATGAAAATGATAGTTCAGTTGAGAAATATTAATATGCAGAAAATTATGTTTTCTGTCCACAAAAAATATGTGTTCTATGCAATTCAACCTTTTCCATATTTTATGCAGAACAACCCCTAATTACAAAATTGCAAAAAAATTGTACAGGAATTAGTATTTCTATGTTCAAATATTGTGTTCCATGCAGAAAATGTTTCTTCCAGTGCAAAAAAATGTTGATTTCTGCAAAAATAACTATTTTTGAATTTTGTGCAAAATAAGTTCCAAACTGCAAATATACTCATCAGACAAGGATTCTTCTTGTCAGGCTTTCTTGACACTTAAAAAGACATATTTTTCAATAACTTTCAAATATTTCCCTTCCCTGCTCCAAAGTGAAATGATATATTCAGTTAATGAAATCATGTTTAAATGATGTCATGTTTTGTGTTCTGTTTTCAATCTAGAAATGTGCAGAAGTAGCATGTTAATCCCTTAATTTTGTGACACATCTTTGTGTTCTGGAGATTTAGGGAGGACAGCAGTCAGAATCTCAATCTCTGTGTGCCCACAACTTAAGACAGGAAATTACGCATCACTATTGAGGATCACTGGAAAGGGAGGAGGGTGAAAATGAAATACCCTGACTCTGAACAGAATTACTAATTCTGTTCTGCAGATGCATGGTTGTTTCTATTCATATGATTGCTACCTATATAGGTCTTTATGTGAGAAAAGGACTCTTGGAATTTCAGTAATATTATTGTATAAGGCTCTAGACCAGGGGTGCTCACACTTTTTCAGCATGGGAGCTACTGATTAAAAAACCAAGTCCCAAAGATCACCTGCCCAGAAATGTAAAATGTATAACTATTTTCTTATTTATTTATTTATATTTATTATTCATTTTTATGTACCGCTCCTTCCAGCAGGCTCGGGGCAGTTTACATAAAATGAAGTTATAAAACATCAACATTTCAATTTAATAACAATATAAAACAGAGCATAAAAATACATCCAACCACCTCATTTCTCCCACACTGCCATATAACCACACATATTATCAGCCAGAAAGTAAGAAAAGAGGCTTTTGAACTGCAAGGCCATTTAATACTCAGCAAGGTAAACAAAGGGGCATGCAAAAATACATCCAACCACCCCATTTCTCCCACACTGCCATATTACCACACGTATTATCAGCCAGAAAGTAAGAAGAGAGGCTGTTGAACTGCAAGGCCATTTAATACTCAGCAAGGTAAACAAAGGGGCATGCAAAAATACATCCAACCACCCCATTTCTCCCACACTGCCATATTACCACACATATTATCAGCCAGAAAGTAAGAAAAGAGGCTTTTGAACTGCAAGGCCATTTAATACTCAGCAAGGTAAACAAAGGGGCATGCAAAAATACATCCAACCACCCCATTTCTCCCACACTGCCATATTACCACACGTATTATCAGCCAGAAAGTAAGAAGAGAGGCTGTTGAACTGCAAGGCCATTTAATACTCAGCAAGGTAAACAAAGGGGCATGCAAAAATACATCCAACCACCCCATTTCTCCCACACTGCCATATTACCACACGTATTATCAGCCAGAAAGTAAGAAGAGAGGCTTTTGAACTGCAAGGCCATTTAATACTCAGCAAGGTAAACAAAGGGGCATGCAAAAATACATCCAACCACCCCATTTCTCCCACACTGCCATATTACCACACGTATTATCAGCCAGAAAGTAAGAAGAGAGGCTTTTGAACTGCAAGGCCATTTAATACTCAGCAAGGTAAACAAAGGGGCATGCAAAAATACATCCAACCACCCCATTTCTCCCACATTTCCATATTCCCCAACATATATTTCTCAAGGAACAAAGCAAGCAGAGAGGCTTTGGAGCTAAAAAGGCCATTTTTAAAAATTAAAAATAAACAAAGAGACATGCCACAGAACAATCAAGCACCCACCCCAAAGTAAAAGACCGACCTTTGAGATACGGTAAGGAAATGACCCCAAAGCGTCCTTCTTCTCCTCCTCCGTCGTTGCTCCTATTTCCACGCCGCCAGCATGCGTGCCGCCTCAAGAGCTCACGAGAAGTCCGAGAGGCAGAATGGGCGCTTCTGCGCATCTTGTGGGCCAGCCATGCATCGCGTCATCAGGCCCGCCCCTTTGGTCTCCTACGACTCTTGAGTGGCTGGAGAAGGATGGAGGGAGGAGGAGGAATTCAAAAGAGGGGGCCTATTCTGCCTCTTGGACTCTGGAGCTTTTGGAGGTGGCGCGCGAGCAGGGAGCAGCAACGACGGAGGACTTCTTTGCAGCGTGCAGGGGCACGTGAAGAGGACCAACAGCAGAAAACCTGGTCAGGGGCCTGAAGATCACCAGGATGAGGCCCGAAGATCACCCTGGTGATCCCGATCACCATTCTGAGCACCCCTGCTCTAGACTCTGTTTTATAGCCACACAAAATAAATGCTGATGTGCTAAAACACAGATGATGATAAAAATCGTAATAATAATAACTTTATTTATAACCCACCACCATCTCCCCAAAGGGATTTAGAGTAGCTTACAAAGACACTCCAGGGTACATATATAACATACAACATTTTAAAAAAGGGTTCATAAGTATAAAATAAGTTACATAAAATTATAACAGCAACCCCTGTCAGCACATACTGCATAGCATAAAATCAATTTAAAAAAAACCAACAGTAGATAAAAGTAGCTGTTATCAATTCACAAAGTGTCAAGTGTCAACTTCATATGGGCCCATTCAGCCTACTCAAGGTCAAAAACCTGTTTGAACATCTATGTTTTCAGGTTGGCATGCATGTATAATTAGGAAAAACATGGAAGAATCTGAAACGTTGCAAAAAAAATAACCTGTTAATCAAATTCATGGGGTTGCCATAAATCAACAGATAACTTGACACATGTATACACACATCTTATACAATTTCCTAAATATGGTGACCCCCTTGTATTTCATAGGGTCTTCATAGGCCCTAGGTCAGGGGTGCTCATTAGGTAGATCGCGATCTACTGGTAGATCGCGTAGGGCATCCTGGTAGATCACAGGCAGGGTGGGAGGAAGGCTCAGTCCCGCCCCGCAGGCTCCCAACAGTGCCCAGATGCAGAAGGAGGTTGGACTGGATGGCCCTTGGAGGTCTCCTCCTATTCTAGGAACCCATTGTTGTTGTTGTTATTATCAGAGGCTGAATGGCCATCTGTGAGGAATGCTTTGATTGTGTTTTTCTCTTATGGCAGAAGGAGGTTGGACTGGATGGCCCTTGGAGGTCTCCTTCTACTCTAGGAACCTATTGTTGTTGTTACTATTATTATTAGTAGCAAAGGCTGAATGAATATTATCATCATTATTACTATGAATAAATTCAGGGGCTTATTATACTCACATTTAGTTGAATTCAGTCTTAAAATATATTATATGGCTCTCACTGAAATAAATTTCCAATATTTTGCTTTTATGGCTCTCTGAGTAGTGGGTAGGTAGATCATTTTGACTTGGTTGTTTTCTAAGTAGCTCGCATGCTGAAAAAGTGTGAGCACCCCTGCCCTAGGTTTTGCCAGTTCTTTACAAAAGCACATAATGTTAGCTAACAGCACCTAATATTCATTGGCAGTCTCCCATCCAAATACTACTAAGGGCAAATCCTGCTTAGTTTCCAAGATCAGATGGAATCTGGTGCCTACGTATTCTCCTAAATCATAAGAATTAGCCATTAACTGCCCATCAGAAAGATTCCAGTGTCTTCGGTTTTGTTTGTGATGAAGCAACAGCAGAGTACCTTCTTGGGAAAAAATCTTCGAATATAAAAATAAATAAGTTCACAGATTGTCTACATATCTTCCCAGTTGTCACTTTTATGAATGAATCAGATGTCTGTTGAAGCTCTAGTAGTCATAATGAGCAATTGACACCTTGTTCCACATGGTAATCAAACAATTTTCTAAAGCTAGCAAAGGTAGAGTGCCGGCTTGGACTGGCCAATATTTTTAGAGTGGCCATGGGGTGGTGTGGGGAAAAAAGAGAAAAAATGAGTGCTGGCTTTGACCTAGTTACCTCGGCAACCATCTCCTGTGACTAAGAAAGCCTAAAGAGCATATTGATAATCTATAATGATGTTGAGAGTGTGCAGGTTATCAGAGAGTGACAGCAGGACAGATTTCAAAGATGTGTGGGTCTCACTGGGAAAAGAATGTCTGCTTTTATCTCCAAAAAGCCTGTCACTTGATTTTTTTAAAAAAAAAACAAACCAAGAAAACTGAGGAGGCAGAGGTGGAGACTGAGCACATTTCCTGATATATTGGCTGTGTGTCAGCTTCCATTCAGGATAAAAAGCCTCAAGCTCTTTGTCTTTGGAGAGATGACAGGCAAATACACAGGGAGGTGGTTGGAAATGGTTGCAAAGGAGGCAGAGTAATCTAGGGTCTACGCTTTTTGTTACATCACTGACTTGCTTATTCAAATAGGATTAGGATAGGCTTTCACAGCCTTGTCTCTTAAGGCATGTTTGATTGCAACTCCCATTATCCTCTGCACCACGGTGGTTGACTGGAGATTGGTGGGAGTTATTTTCTCTCCCACCAATGGAGATAAGGATTGACAATCTTATCACTTTCACAGCACTGTATTTATTATTATTTATTGATTTCAAGCATTTGTACTCTGTTCTTCTCACTCCCGGAAGGGGACTCAGGGTGGCTTCACAACAGGCAACCATTAGATGCCAACACATACATTATAAAATAATATTTACATTTTAAAACAACAGTCAAAGTCAGTTATAAAATCTGAATCATAGTCCAAGGTCGGTGCATTTCCGGTCAGATAAAATCACAATCATTCTAGTTACTTCATCGATTGCTAGAATGCTTGGTCCAACAACCATGTTTTAATTTTTCCCCCTGAAAGGCCAATAGAGAGGGGACAGACCTGATTTCATTGCAGAGGGAGTTCCACAGCTGAGGAGCCACCACTGAGAAGGCCCTGTCCCTCGTCCCCACCAGTCATGCATGGGAGGATGATGGGACTGAGAGCAGGCCCCCCCTGGATGATTCTTATGCTGTCTGTCTTGTCACAATGCTATAGATCCACCCACTTGTACATTAATGCCTGGTTCAGTACACATTTTTCTTCATGCATACATTTTGTATGTATTTTCCTTCATGTGTTCATTTAAACTAAGCATTTTCCCCATCGACTAAAACATGTTTGTGTGCGTTTTCCAAGTATATGCATCCTCAATAGAAGTATGCATTGATGTGTATGTAATTTGAAAAAGAAATAAATAAGAAGAATCTGATGTTAATTTCCTCCCAGTCTCAGAACAGATATGCAGCCATTTTCATGAACAGGCCTACAGGCCACAAGCTGGATACATTCATTTAAAAATCTTGCTCAGTCCAAATTACTTTTATATCCCTGTCTGATGCGTGGGAAGGCCAAGATTACAGTCAAGTGTTACTGGGAAAGAAAGAGAATGAATGAATTGATGTAGGCAACCATATGCCTCTGTTAGTGTATTATTTACATATTCTATTGTGCAGAAAATATTCAAATGGTCCTTTAATAATGGTGCAGGGTAGATGGGGCACTATCATTCCCCCGCCCCACAGCCCCACCATGATTCTGTCGATAATGTGGAGTATTTTCAATAGGAACGCCACTATAATGGAGCAAGATCAACATTTTCACTTTGCAACAGAGCGAGAGAAAAAACAAAAACAATTCTAAAGGTCCATTAGATAGTTATAGGTTTCAGCCACCACAATGTGCTTTACATATTCAGAGAGCACTTCCAGCTCTTGATATATGTCATTGCCGTTCTTCGGCAGTAGGACTTTGATCAAATTAGAATGTGTGATTCCCTGAAGACTTGAATTGCTATATTGGGAGGATGGGATTTTGATTTTTGTTTATTCCTCATCCCTTTGTGTATGTGTATGTGTGTGTGTGTGTGTGTGTGTGTGTAGGGGATGGGGGATGCTCTGCTATAGCATCCCCCACCACTAATAGGACTATGAAAAATCTGCCAGTATTTGCTGTATTTCTCAAAATCCCCCATATATTCTGGATACAGTTCCATATTAGGTTGCGAGACTTGATTTCCTCCTTTTCCTTTTGTTTTTTGTGTATTTTTCTCCAAAATTATGTGTGTGTGTGTGTGTATACACACACCCATGAAACTGAAACCCGTTTGATTATATTTTTACAAGTATGCATCGTTTCTCTGGCACATTTTTCAAAACCATGCACACTTCTTTGCATAGATTTTTTCCAGTGCTTGATAAATATACAAATTTGTATATATATGATATTATACACACATATATGAAAATTATGAAAATTAAACAAACAAATTTATTACTAACTGCAAGTCTTACACATGAATCTGCAATTGTTGGTTCACAATTACTTTTCTTGCAGTGCCTTGGTGCATATAAAATCAGAGTGAGAATCTGTTCTTCAGATTGTGAGCTATACCTGAAATGAGATTTTGCAAGCTCTGGTCTTATATTCATCCCAAACACTTTTGAAGGACTATCTTAAGAGATGACTGGAGTTAATGTATTTCCAAAACTGACTCCTCCTGCTTATTTCGTTTCTTGAAATAATTTTAAATCATTTCTGTGCTAGGTGCCTTTTCTATTGTTGATATTTCTTCCATACACAACCAGGCACAAAGATTTTAATAAACAGGCATGACTCCAGAAGTCTATGGTTCATACAGTTTTTTTTCATGTCAGGAGCTACTGAATTGGCTGTCTGCGAGGACGTTGCACAGGGGACACCCAAATGTCTTACCATCCTGTGGGAGGCTTCTCTCATGTCCTCACATGAGAAGCTGGAGCTGACAGACCGGAACTCATCCCACTCCCCAGATTTGAATTGCCGACCTTTCAGTCAGCAGTTCAGCTGGCACAACCCATTTTACTCATTGTGCCACCAGGGGCTCCTGGCTCATATGGTTAAATTGTCCTTTCTAAATGTCATTAATTGGGTTTGTTCTTCTCTTGATTTATGGGAAAAATATGCCTTTTTGTAAGATGCGAGATCTTATCTTGTGAGATGTAAATGAGGTGAGGAAAAGATTGCTAAATTCCCTCTCTTCTAAAATGCTTTTAAGGTCTTATACTGGGAAAAGGTATGATATCTAATATAGAAACAGGAAGATAGGATAGATAGGCATATCTGATACATCGCCTTGACATTTACTCCTGCCTAAATTCTTTTCCTTCTGCAGATGGAACTCCTAAAATAATTTCAGCCTTCAGTGAGAAAGTGGTAAGTCCAGGAGAGGGTGTTTCTTTGATGTGCAATGTGAAGGGAACTCCTCTTCCAACAATCACATGGACATTGGACGAAGATCCCATAATCAAAGATGGCAACCATCGGATCAGCCAGATCATCACTTCTGAAGGCAACGTGGTCAGCTACCTGATTATCTCCAGCACTCAGGTCCGAGATGGAGGGGTCTACCGCTGCACTGCCAACAATTCTGCTGGAGTTGTCCTCTACCAGGCTCGAATAAACGTAAGAGGTGCTTGTCAAATCAACTCCTCAAAACAAACAAATAAAAACCTTATTGTGAAGAAGATTGCTGCATGCTTTGAACCTTGCCATGAAATTCTAACTATAGCATTTTTTCTTTAAAAATGCTGTCTCAATTTTTTGTGCAGTCTTATGAAAAAAATTGTAATCCTACGTACCCCTTCCTGAGGGTGATCAGCATTAATGGCATTTACTGCCAATACATTGTCATAGAGTTGCATTGTAGGTTTTCTTCTATACCACAACACCTCTATTACTCCATGACCTAAATACAGGTTGAGCATCCCTTATCTAGAATTCTAAAATTTGAAATTGTTCACCTACCTGAAATTCTTGTTTAGACCCAGTCTCCTTTATCAAAATATCTTATTATGTATATTATGCAAAGGCAGGATTCAAAAATAAAAATTAAATAAATACAAAATACAAAACACTCTTGTTCCTAAGCATTTTAGATAAGAGATACTCAACCTGTAGTCAATTCTGCCCTTTCCTCCCTATATATAACCTTTCTCTTTTCCTTTCTTTTCCTTACATGTCCTTTTCTTTCTTTAGAGAACTTACAGTTGTAGCAACTAGCCATGCAAAATATTGCGGTTTATTATTTCAATTTTGCATAACATAATGACAGTTTGTGAGATATATACATATATCAAAACAAAAATCCACTTTTTTCAGTGATCTCATTAAATACTAGACTGTTGGTTCATTCCAGCCCCCCTCCAAATATTTGGCATTAATTAAATCTTCACCAGCCATTAATTTGTAATTCAGCACAGATTTTATCACATGAGTGTTCCAACAGTTAATTAGTGAGCCTGCTGTAGGGGTAGAGAAACTAAAAAGAGCAAAACGATTAGGAAGACCCTGTAAGTGGCTCTTTGAAGTCTTTTTTTTAAACTATCAGAGACTGTGATTTCAGTATCTAAAAGAATTGCATATTTTTAAATTCACCTCTGAATTCACTCATATTGAATTATTTTCAAGGGTTTCCTTATACTTTTACAGGTCCAGCAAGCATTCGACCAATGAAAAATATCACAGCAATAGCAGGGCGTGACACCTTCATTCACTGCCGTGTCATTGGTTATCCATACTACTCAATCAAGTGGTACAAGAATTCTAACCTGCTTCCTTTTAACCATCGCCAAGTAGCTTTTGAAAACAATGGGACATTAAAACTCTCAGATGTGCAGAAAGAGGTTGATGAGGGTGAATACACATGCAATGTTCTGGTTCAGCCACAGCTTTCCACCAGCCAGAGTGTACATGTGACTGTAAAAGGTAAAGCATAAATGGAAATCAGTAGAATTTAGTGAGAATTCTGTTCCAGTTCGTGATCAGGAGTTAACAAACAAAAAATTGTCAAAATGCGAGAGGAAAGCAAAGCTGACAGATAGTGTATAATCAGGACCAGTTTTACCATTAGGCAGAGTGTGGTAGCTTCCTTGGAAATCACATGTTGTATTTCATGAAAAATCAAGAATCTGTTGGCTATTTCAATTGTATTTATTATATTTTCTGAGAGATACTTAGGGGATTTTCTATCTCATATACCAAAACAATAGGCATGGTTTTTCAATAAAATACATCTTGACTAACGGCTGAGCTACACTGGTCCTATATTTAATTAATTATATAAAGCAATTTAATTTATTTCTGTCACACGTTTCCCATGATATAGGGACTCAAGGCAGTAACAATAAAATAAAACAACATCACTACATTAAATATAAATATAAAAATTAAAAACAAATAAAACCACATGTCATTAAAACCATTAAACATTAAAATATTAAAATGCATTAAAACTGCACACCCACCTGTCATGAAGCCAAGACCCAGCTTCCAAACCAGACGTTAGTCAAAACATCAAGCAGTCCATGTTCAAACCAAAGAAATAGAAATTGAAGGGAACAAAACAAGGTGAGCTGGTAATACGTTCTGAGATCCAAAAGCCAATTTCCGCAGATAACAAAGTCCAAGGTCAAGCCAAAAGCCAAAGTCAAAGAGATAGATCGCTCCACGATCATCAATAGGCTAAGCCTACAACTCCAGATACCAATGTTACTGCCAGCAATAAATAGCTTTTGAAAATTCTTGAGACTTTTTTGTCCCTAGAACCCTTTATTCCAAGCTCAGCTGAGGAAGCTGCTGGGCACTGCTGGACTTCAACTCAGAAGCTGGCCCTTCCAACAGTTCATCCTCCTTACTCTTGCTATCTGAGCTTTCTATGACACCACCCCAAAAACCACCCCTCCTCAGTCCTTACATTCCCAATGGCAAAAACATGTTTTCAACTACCTACAAAAGGCAAGCATGGGTGGAGCCATCTTGGTCTCTATTGGTAGGGAGTTCCAGAGTTTAGGAGCAGCCACTGACATTATTCTTTTCTCTTGTTTCAACTAGAAGTCACTTCTGGACATCCAGATGACATTCAGAGACGTCTGGTCTGTTACACAGAAAAAAACCAGTTGACCATGTTTTACCCTGTGTTCGGAAAAATTAAGGAATGCTTCAAAGTTTTGGCAAAACTTCAGAGCAGGCCCACACTCTGGGGTAGTGTGGATGGATGGGCCGGTTCTAATTCACATGGCCAGGCACCACCATCTCCTTTTGCCTGCACTCTAGGGCACAGAGGAAAATATAGATTGGGGTTGTCACCCCAGTCATGTGGTAGCTGACCATGGGATTTTGGAGAGCTCCAAGCCATCACTGGATACCTTTGTTTATATCAGTGCAACCAGGAAAAAGGAGGGAGGCAAACCCCTTCTTTCCTTCAATCCCATGGGTCCCTTTGCTGATGGCAAAAATAAGGGTGATTGTTCAGGGGGTTGAATCGGGTTCAACCCAACAGAGTGGTTTGAACTCTACTTCTGCCACTGTTGTAGTTTGGGGGGTAAAATATGTAAACAGGAGGTCTGCTGAATACAGGGCCAGTGTGAAGCAGTAAATCTTTGGGTTAACCCTGGATTTCAGTGACATGTAGATACTAGATACACCCTTAGATTTGTATGGCAGTGCCAATTGCTTTTCTGTTCCAGGCAGCAGAATGACTTGGGCTAATCTGGTTGCAAAATGATATTTTATTTACTTTATTTTTATCCCATTTCCTTCCAATATATGTATAAATGTTTTCAGAACTGGGCATCAAGAATTCCAAACAGATTTGTGACATGTTTTGTGAAACCACTAATTGGAAGTTGTTCTATATCTGAGAACAAATGTAGTAAAAAATTAATAAATGTGTGTGCTCCCATTACATTTGTGACATATCACCTGAGACCATGTTAGGACAATCTGAGAATAGATCTAGTCATAATACATGGGGCATCTTTAGGCTTTGACATCCTGTCCTGGATATCATGAGACCAGGAAAATATTGAGAATTTCACATTCTGATACAGAAACATGGTTCATCCTATGCTATATTCCAGATGGGCAATGCAGTCCTATCTCAAACATGTGACAGATGAATGGGTTTACTATTAGGTATAAATCTCTTCTTCTAACAGAAACATTCTTCTGCTAACTATTCTCAGAGGTTTGCCAACAGAGCAGTCTGTCAGCAGAATTGCTTTATTGGTGAGGATCATCGGGTAGAAGAGCCAGAGAGAGAGAGAGGACTTATGCCAGATCAACCTACTCTAGTCCATGGACTCAAATTTAAGACAAGGAGAGGGTAGTCACTAGTAATGTCAAACTTCTATGGCCTGGAAGGGCTTTATATTCTGCTGGACTAGTTGGTGCTCAGCTAGCTCTGGGCCATGGCAACTGATTAGGATTGCACTGCTATTAACAATTTAAGCACTTTGTTAGATCCAAACTTATTTTCTAGAATAGCTTTCATTCTTACTCCCTTCAAAGAAAACCAAAAGAATTAAAGCCTGCATCAGGTGACCTTAATATGTTGCACTTAGTGCCCTGTTACTTAAAAATAAGAGAAAGGATGTACTATGGATACATGTGTCTCAATTTATGTCACCCATCTAAATTGAGAAAATCTTTACTTCTGATAACTTTCAATACTCTGAGTGCCTCCACAACTACTTGCCTAATAGTGTTTTCTCCCCATCTGCATTTTTTATTTTCAGTGCCCCCTTTTATCCAGCCTTTTGAATTTCCAAGGTTCTCCATTGGACAGAGAGTTTTCATTCCATGTGTTGTGGTCTCAGGGGATTTGCCAATCACAATCACCTGGCAAAAGGATGGCAGGCCAATCCCAGCCAGTCTTGGAGTGACCATTGACAACATTGATTTCACCAGCTCCTTAAGGATTTCTAATCTTTCCCTCATGCACAATGGGAATTATACCTGTATAGCTCGAAATGATGCAGCAGCAGTAGAGCACCAAAGCCAATTAATTGTGAGAGGTAAGTGAATATGATTAATCAGGCAATTAGACAGAAGTCAATAGTATTTTGAAATGACAACTGTTTGGGAGGAGATACAAACCACTTGGGGTATATGTTAATTTCTCTTTTCTTGTCAAAGTACATAAAGCATTTTTTTATTTTAAAAAATTGCAAGGCTGACCTAATCAATGATCAAGAAGCATTTTCCTGTACAGCTTGAAGCCACAGGATTTAATATATGGAAAATATTTTTAAGAACTGTTCTTTGGCTTCAAAGCATTTGTGGTTAGATCATTTTCCATGGTGCTTTAGTCCTGAGTCTGTCAATTTTTAATTTAGATGAATAGAAAAATTATGCTAATAGGCGAGAAAGCTTTACAGCTTTGCTAACAGGAGAATGTTTCTGCCTTGCCTTGAATTTGGGAAATATAATCAGTTGTTCAATGCTGAACTTTGTTACTATTTGATGCTGTGGTAGTATTCTTCAGCTGGCAGCATATGAGTCAAATTGGGTTCACTAAGCCTGTGTCAGTGTCAAATATCTATTTCATCTTTCTTTGCTACTCATAAAGGCATGTGCTTTAGGACTGGCCCAATTTTGCCGCATAGCAGCAAAATATGGCACCCCAACAATTCCAGTTTAAAATGCTAGCAGATTGATGGCTGAACCTTAATTCCCCATTGTTGATGGGAAGGCATTATCTGACTTGAGTACAGCAAACTCTCTTAGCTGATGTTGGGCACAAAGACCTCTTTAATCAAAGGTGGCTGCTGGCACCATCCCTTCAATACTACCAATAAATTGCTGCATGAAATGGTCAACTCTACCAAAAAGCAAGGCCAAACGCTAAGTTGCCTCACTCCCTTCATTGTGATACATCTCCTGCTGGGTTCTTATGATTGAAGTACATCAGAAGCAGAAACCCAACTAGAAAAGCAGTTGGGCCACTTGACGAAAATGGTAAGAAAGGGACAATAAGTGAAGACAAGGAGATTGCTGAGTGGCTAAATGACTTCTTTGCCTCCGTTTTCACACAGGAGGACAGACAACATATGCCTGCAGCTGAGTCAGTTTTTTCAGGGAGGTAATTAAATGAATTAAACCAGATAGAGATAAACAAGGAAGATGTTCTCACATGCCTTACTAAACTAAATGTCAACAAATCATCAGGGCCAGATGGCATCCACCCCAGAGTTCTTAAGGAACTCAAGTGTGAAATTGCTGAAATTCTAGCCAAAATATATAACCTTTCTCTAAGATCAGGCACTGTACCCGAGGACTGGAGGGAGGCAAATGTAACTCCGATCTTCAAGAAAGGATCCAGGGGTGATCCAGGAAATTATAGGCCAGTTAGTCTAACCTCAGTTCCAGGCAAAGTGATGGAAACCATTACTAAAGAAAAAATTACCAAGCACATAGAAGAACAGGCATTGCTGAAGGAAAATCAACATGGTTTCTGCAAAGGCAAATCATGTCTTACTAACTTGATAGAATTCTTTGAGGGTGTAAATAAAACACATAGATAAAGGGACCCAGTCGATATTGTTTACCTTGACTTTCAAAAGTCCCTCCCCAAAGGCTCCTAAATAAGCTCTTCAGCCATGGAATCAGGGGACAGGTCTTGTCCTGGATTGGAACCTGGCTAAACTGTAGGAAACAAAGGGTGGTAATAAATGGACACTTCTCTGGATGGAAAGAGGTGAGAAGTGGCGTACCCCAAGGTTCAGTTTTTAGGACCGTTACTTTTTAATTTATTCATAAATGATCTGGATGTAGAAGTAAATTGTGAGGTAGCAAAGTTTGCAGATGACACTAAACTGTTCAGGGTAGTTAAAAATGAAACTGACTGTAAAGAGCTCCAGAAAGATCTCGAAATTGAGTGAATGGGCAACAAAGTGGCAAATCCATTTTAACCTAAACAAGTGTAAAGTCATGCACATCGGGCAAAGAATCCCAAATACACTTATCAACTGATGGGATCAAAGCTTTCTGAGACAAACCAGGAAAGGGATCTTGGGGTTTTGGTGGACAGCTCAATGAAGATGTCAACCCAGTGCGCTGCAGTAGTGAAAAAAGCAAATTCTATGCTTGGCATGATCAGGAAGGGAATCGAAAATAGGTCGGCAAATGTTGTATTGCCTCTCTACAAATCTATGGTGAGGCCACATCTGGAGTACTGTGTACAATTCTGGTCACCGCACCTCAAGAAGGATATAACGGAACTGGAAAGGGTACAAAGAAGGGCAACAAAATGATCCAAGGGATGGAGCAGCTCCTTATGAAATCAGGTTGCAACGCCTTGGTCTTTTTCAGCCTTGAAAGACGGCGTTTAAGAGGTGACTTGATCGAAGTGTATAAAATCATGCATGGGATAGAAAAGGTGAATAAAGAAAAAATATTTTCTCTGTCACCCAACACTAGGACTAGGGGGCACTCCCTAAAGCTCCAATGTAGGAAAGTTAGGACTAATAAAGGGAAATATTTCTTCACCCAGAGGGTCATTGGGTTATGGAACTCACTTCCAGAGGAGGTTGTGACAGCTGTCAGCCTGGACAGCTTCAAGGCAGGATTAGACAGATTCATGGATACCAAGGGAATCAGTAGTTACTGAAATGGACATCCAAGTGCCACCTCTGAGTTGATGGAGGCAGGCAGGATTTTCCCTAGGTACTGGTTGTGGGGGTTGGGAGCAGGTGAGGGTTTTGCCCTCCTTTCTGCTAGAGATCCCTGTGTACAACTAGTGGGCCACTGTGTGACACAGAATGCTGGACTAGATGGGCTGAGGCCCGATTCAGCATGGCTCTTCTTATGTTCTTATGTTCTAAGTTCACTAAACATATGCATTTATGTGCACACACCACTTGTGTGATTTCTGGGCACCAGTGATAACTAAGAGCCATAGTAGAAAAGAAATCACTTCTACAGGAAAGTATGCAATCCTGTATACATTTTTCTGGGAATGGGTTCCAGAGGGTTTACTTATGTGAATTCGTGTAATTGCACTGTAAAAAGCAGGCTGGGTCACTTGGAGTTGTATGAAAATATATGGCGAAGAAGAGCCAGTAGTCTTCAACTAGTGATTCAGCAAATATACCCAGATGACTTATTCTCTGTGTCAGTATAGCAGCATAACAGATGAAAGACATGGTGGCATGTCCTCTGCTGCATTTTAGTGTCACCAGAACAGCTGGTGACTGCTCTTGTGTCCCCTAAAATATCCTGACCCCTCTCATTGAGATCCAAGGAATTTACTGTCATGAGAGTTTAAAATAGTCCACAAAATTTAGTAGGAATTTCTTTCTTCTACAAATTATATCACCCCCTCAAACAGATGTCTTTGAAACGTAATACAGAAATCAATATTTGTGCTATGTGTATTCATCAATGTGCAGAGGGAATATTGTGGGTATGCAACTCTTGACTTAAGAAAACCCTATGCAATCCATGGGGATGCCACAAGTCAACAGGCACCTTGAAGACACATACATATACGGTAGTTCTTTGAGAACCTAAGATTTCCAGTTGTTTTGCATTTATATACATCTAGAAAGAAATGTCCAAAACTGTGTAACAGTTCTTAGGCCATTACTGTTTCATGGAAGCTGATTCCTTTCCTGAAAAGAAGAATGTCTTATAAAGATATTGAGGATATGTACACTGCAGCTGTGCTTGTGAAGAACAGAACCAACCCTACCATTAGGCATAGTTCCTATATTTGGGGGCCTCAGGTAGTTGATAATAGGAATAAGTTGCAAGATCTTGGATGGGAAAACACAGATCACTAAGTTACCTCATTGCCTTCAGGCATGACAAGGGGTGCTGTTCTATCAACAAGTTGTCAGTGTGGTCCTCCTCTATATATGGAATTGGAGAGAGTCACGTCTTTGCTGCACAAAACCAAATGTTTTGGGCCAGGCCTGAAAAACAGCATCATATAGTTTAGAACTAAAATCTAAAAGGAAAAAGATATATGGTCTTGGTGGTGTTGAACAGGCAATGTCTTTCTAGTTTTGATCAGGCAATTTTTGTGATTATTTCCTTGCCAGTAGTAAAGCATAATTTTCAAAGATGTGCACACTATTTAAGGTTACTATTTCACCAAGATAAATAATACACTATTAGTTCTCTGTCTTCAAAGATAAAATTGTTTTCAATAGACTTTCAAGAGACTTCCTAAAACAACTAAACTTATTATGACAAAATTTAAAAATGGGTAAAGTGTATGACTGAATTATCCCATTCAATAACAGATCAGTTGGTACTTTGAGTGATTAAATTTCCTTCATCATTTTGACCTGATGCCTAAATACAAAGTAAAAATATTTCAAGGAGAAAGCAGGGGAAAGGGTGATGGTCAAAATCCAATCATTTAGTTTGCATTTTAATCATTATAATGTCTGACTAAAGAACATTGATCATTTTTCCATACCAAAGAATGAAAACTACCTGGAAGGGAACTTTGATCTGTTGATGTATTTTTTCCAAGTTTGCAGCAATTCTGCTGTACCAGGAAGAGTTTCCCTTTCCAGATTTCTTCCCAAATTTGTCCCACTAATTTTGATGAAGACAGTAAATCAGCAAGCACACTCAAGTTATGAATTTGTGCTCCCCATTAAAATTAATGAGGGGAAATGCATGTGCAAAGGTTTTGTGAACCGTATAAGAGTTATTAGTCAGCAAAGAGTCCTGGTTTTCTATAAATTATGTAGAGAATAAAGATGACCCTGGGCATTTAAGTTAACTTTTCTTTGCTGCTCTTGTTGTCATTGTAGACATCATGTTGTTTTTGAATGTTCAGATGAGCAGAGCTCTTTAAAATTTAAAATGAAGTTCTCAGGAATTCCATGTCACTCTGTCTTGGGACTACTTGACTTAATCTTAAAGTGTAAAACACTTAGTCATCCTATTGATCTACAATGATCCTATGAATTCAACCAATTAAAGTTTGGAGATGTCATTTTAATTCTGCTGAAGCAATTTCCTCAGTACTCAGTACTGTATGCTATTTTAAAGTATAATCTACTGAAAATGTTTGATCCCCACTTTCACAGAGGTTCTTAAAACATGCATGTTGAGAGAAAACATTTTGGTATGTAGGTACACATCTGGAAAGTGAGGAGAGGTAAGGCCACCATTGGTTGCCATACAAAGAGGGCCTGTCCTTTAATTTTTTTAATTTACCTCATGCTGGGAACTTCCCTTATTTTTGCCAATGTTTTATGGTGATGTCTTAGAAGTAATTGTTGGGTTGCAATAGAACCTCTTGCCTTAAGGCAGCAAATCCTTTCATGGTGCCATGCATGGTTCTCCTTCTAACTATGTTATTCTTACAGCAATTGTGAGGTAGGTATGACTGTGAGAGAGAAATAAGTCATCCATTGAGATTTGTGACCTGGTGGGACCTTGAATGGACCTTGAATTGAATCTCTTATTAATTTCTGTCCCATTTCACCATAGATTTCAGGGCATTTTTGATGTTACCCTAACTTGGAGAGTTACCCATCCCATCTGGATTGGAAATTCTTGGCAGCGGTTTGTTTATACATAATTCTCAAATGTGTTTCCTTCTGCTGCCACTTATAAAACAAGATTTTCGGTTAAAGATCATTGCAGACTGCTTCCCTCTAGAAACTTGGAGCAACATCATGTTTGGGTTATCCTATTTTAGCCCCATATGAATTGTGCAAGATTGTAAAGGTGACGTGTACCATGACTGCTCAAGGGCTTCTCAATGAGCTGATTATTGGGTAGAGTTTTCAGTGGCAGTTTAGTCCATCTAACATTTTTTCTATAAAAGCATCACTCCGGCTGACCTAAAAGCTCCTACAACATTTTTGCCAATTTCATTTGAAGAAAACTGAAACTATATTTTTTATAATTCTTTCTGACTCTAAACTAATTCTGGATTCTTTTTCCTTTCTTTTTTGTTGTTTACCTTTAGTTCCCCCCAGATTTGTGGTTCAGCCAAGTGATCAAGATGGAATTTATGGGAAAGCTGTGATCCTCAACTGCTCTGCAGAAGGCTATCCTGTCCCGACAATAGTCTGGAAGTACTCCAAAGGTATTTCCCCTAACTTAGAGATTAATAATAATGTTGTAGAAGATATAACCTCTAAAGTAATTATTGTATTGATTTCAGCACATATCCATTTCTCTGATTCCTATAATCATGATAATATTTTTAATTCATTTTACTGCAATTGGATTTTTTTTCAGAGACATCCTTAGGTTATCCCTGTATTATGGTTGTGGTGTCTTTTGAATTTTCCTTTTTTCCTTTCTTTTTTAGGGTGGCCATTTATAGCAGAGATGGGCATTAAATGTCCCTCAAGATGTTGAATATCAGCTTCCAACACCCCTTGCCAACATAGCAATGCTGAGGGGTTCTGGGAGTTGTAGTCCAGTAAGATCTGGAAGGCCACATTATTCCCATCCTTGCTCTATAGTGTTCATAGATCCTTGTTATGAAGAATAAATGAACTTGGATGTTGTCATAACAGTTTTCATAATTCATCATTGGCACTAACTGACTATTTTTTATTTTAAACAACTTCAGATAAATCCATGGGTAGCATGAAAGAAAGCTGGTTTTAGTTTTAAGACAAAATAAATCAAAGAAAGCATCTTTCAAGTCCAACAAAATAAAATGCCTGGAATCATGGCTACTAGCATGTATGAACTGGGGACTGTGGGATGTACAATTAGTTTCACAGCATTTACAGCTCTTAGGGCTTGAACAGTATGATTTTTTAATTCTACTTTTTAAACTGGGAGCATGTTTAGGACCTTATCTCTGATGAAAGATAAAGGTAAATAAATAACAAATTAAAAAGTGAAAATATATAGTTTGGCACAACAAAAATAAAAACAATAATGAATATAGAATGTATTAAGTTCAAGAAAAAAAAAGAGATTTCTACAATGCACCCTTCCCAACAGTGTTTTGTGCATAAAAATGTTTGTAAATAAAAGTGTCTTAACTAAAAGGAGCACTGTTCATTTCAGAAATTTGTTTAGCAGAACAGTTGTCATTGTTTTGGTGGTGTGCACAAATGTGTTTTTTTGGTCAATGATAAATTATTTATTTTTCATTTAAAATATTTCTGCATCACCTCTTAGACCACAAGGCCGCCTGAGGTGCTGAACAAGTAAAACAACTGAACAATAAGAAAAAAAAACATTTTAACACATGATAAATACTCTTGAAACTCTCCTAAAAGCAGTCTAAAAACAATTCTAAAATCCAGTTTTAAAACAGCTAAAGAACAATTTTAAACACTGAATGCCATTCAAAAAATTTGAATGGGGAGGGACCAGTCCAACTTCCTTGGGTAGAGAGTTCCACAGTTAAAGCTCTGGTACAGAGAAAGCTCTGTTATGAGTACCTGCCAACGTAACCTCTTAAGCAGTTGGAACATGCAGTGGGGCTTCCTCTGAAGATCTCACATTTCTGGCAGACTCAGAGGGCCCATCAGATACCCTGGCCTCAAGTGTTTACAGCCTTGTAAGTCAACACCAGCACCTATAATCAAGCTTGGTAGCAAACTGGAAGTGAGTCCAGTTCCTTCAAGACTTGTGTTATACAGTGTTTAAAATGCAAACTGGACACCAGGACTTTTGCATTTTGCACTAGCTGCAAACTTCCAAACACTTTTCAAGGGCATCCCCATGTAGGATGCATTACAGTACTCTAATTGGAAGGTAAGGAACCAAGACATGATCCATTATAGCCAAATCTGTCTTCTTCAAGAAAGTCCACAGCAGTTGGAGCTAAGCAAGGACACTCTTAGCCACCACAACAACCTGCTTTCCAGGAGCAGCACTGTTTGTTTGGGGCCCAAGAGCAACCAAGATCCGAGTCTGAACTACATCCTAGTATGTATACTTGCATCGATTCCTTTACTGCCTTCAGACAATGATTTAGAATTACCACAGCCTCCTTGGCATCAGTTGTAAAGGAGTAATAAAGTTGGACACCATTAGTGTACCGATGGTGCCAACCCCAATGCTCTGGATGATTAGATAAGAAAAAAATGTGTATTTTTTACATCCCTTATGGAATCCATGTGTTTATGTGCCTCACTGTGTGTATTAGTGAAATAAAGCAACAGAATAGCACTGTTTCCAAGAAAAAACTGAATCCCAGAAGGATGCCATAAATTGAAAGAGATGTAATAAATGATTGAAAATGGGTATTTGTATGAATAAAGTATTACACTTTTCAGATATTTCTCATTTCATCTGACATCACTGAGGAAGGCAGTAGCTGAAGCATTTGATGCTTTATTCATACAGATACCTGCTTTCAATCATTTTTTAAACTTATTTCAATTTTATGACTTTCTTCTGGGATTCCAGGTACTACTTGAAAATAGTGCTGTTCAGTTGCTTTATTTAATTATCTCCTTTTCCATCTCCTTCTCAAACTTCCCCTAAACCCTCACACATTCTCTGTTCATTTATCAGACAAATTGTTAAGGAATAGTTAAACTCTACAAACTTTATACAGGTATAGCATATTATTTTTATTATTATTATACTACATCTATACCTTTCCCTTCTCACCCCAATGAGGGACTCCGGACAGCTTACAGACCATGGCATATAATGCCGCATTACACATATATAATAAACATGACATATCAATTGAACAATTCAAATAAAAATACAATAAAAAGGCTTAAAAGTAAATCTTAAATCCCAACCGAAGTAGGCTGATGACATATCAATTCAACAATCAATTAAACAATTCAAATATAAAGACAATAAAACAGCTTAAAAGTAAACATTCAATCCCAACCAAAGTAGATGGATGGAATAAGTGACCAGAAGCAGCAGGCAACAGGTGAGGCAGGGGAATCATGAAAACGAACACCCTTACAGGTGTTTCAATGTCCGGATGATGGGCAATATAGCTGTTAAAGTAGCTGCGTGGCAAGGTCCTGCCATGGAGGCATCCCACACAGGTGTTCTGGTGGCCTGGCAATGGGCAGTGCAGCCATTAAAGTAGCCGCACGTTGAGGCTGCAGGGGCCATGGAGGCACCCCATGCAGATGTTCTGGCAAATGTGTGATGGGTGGCACAGCCATTAAAAGAACCATGCAGCGAGGCTGCGGGGGCCATGTTCTCTCCTTGGAGGCTGCTGGGTCAGCTAGTTGGAATGAGGGTGTGGCTGCCAGTTTCCTCATGGGTAAGCCCAGAGCTGAGCAGGCAGCAAAGCTGGATGGCAAATCTTCAGGGTTCAGGGGCTCTCCTGAAGCAAGGCTCAACAAAGCTCTCCCAGGTCTCTAGATCAGTCCTTTTATGTTCTCTCTTTGGAGGCTACAGGGTTAGCTGGCTGGAATGAGGGTGTGGCTGCAGGTCTCTTAGTGGTAAGCCCAGGGTTGAGCAGACAGCAAACCTGGAAGGCAAATACTCAGGCTCCAGGGTCTCTCCTGCAGCAAGTAAAACTGTGGGAGCTCACACATTTTGCAATCTGTGTAGATGCACCTTCAGGCTGATTTATGTTTTTGAGATGTGAAGATTATAGATCACATTTTCCCCATAGTAAAAATAATTATTCATAGATGTTTTTCTTTCAGCCTTCTTATCTTCTGATTCTTCATTTGTTCTCCAAATAGGTGCTGGAGTTCCCCAGTTCCAGCCAATTGCCTTGAATGGCCGCATCCAGCTTCTCACAAATGGATCCTTGTTGATCAAGCATGTACTGGAGGAAGATAGTGGATACTACCTCTGCAAGGTCAGCAATGATGTGGGGGCTGACGTCAGCAAGTCCATGTACCTCACTGTTAAAAGTAAGAATTTCTTCCTGATCCAAGTAATAACTTAAGTTGCGAAGGCATATCTGTCATCACGTGTACTGAAATGATATTTTGCATTCACATTGGGGTGTAGTTATACATTATTTTCCCCATCAGCACAATCATGCTACTGGATGTGATTTACATGAGAAAGATTCAAGAGATCAATGAGAGGAGCAGTTAACATTGTCTGTAAACTTTTTTTGTAATGTCAGTTTATATATTTAGAAAACTCAGAGTATAATGTGAGACCTTTAAATTGCTGATACATGCTTAACTCAGATTGAATCTAGGGTGAAATCAGTGCATTATGGTGCTTCCAGAAGGGTTGTTTATGTATTTTAATGTATTTTTTGTGTTTTTCTGTTTCTGCTCAGTGGCTGGAAAAGACAGGATAGTGTATCAGACACTGCAGTAACTATTATTTTAAATCAGCATCATGTATTCTTAATTGTGTATTAACTAGCTTAGCCAGACTTCTGGAAGTTATCATTCTAAATGAAGAAAAAAATGGATAGCCTCTACAATAAAAAGGTTATAATTTGAATTGAAAAGTGCTTTACAGAAGTATCTGTAATACACATGAATGGGCACTAGTTTTCCATTTATTCTGTTAGCATGAAATATTTAGGACTGCAAAATACAAAAGTGATTTTGATATGGCTAAAGTTGCCATATCAAAAAAGTTGTCTAAATTGTGCAGAGTTGCCATTTGAATGTTTAAACAATGATTTGGTCAGGAGTATTAGATCAAAAGGCACCATGGGTAGTAAAGGTCCATCTATTAATATTTTGAGTTTTATCAAAAGAAAAAAGTGTTACAAATTATGCAAAGAATGGTACAAATTATGTTTTTCATCCCTGAAGGAGTGGAGAAAACAGGAAGGTCCCTCCTCGCACGAAAATCTTCTTGACACAAAAGCCTGCTATTGTGTGCATCCTGATTTGCCTCCTTACCTTGGAAAGAGAGTGTTTATGTGGCAGGGGTGTGCAGGCAGGTCTGGAGCTTGGCTGCAGGCGCACTCTGAGCCTGCCTGGACACCCTTACATACATGCACTCTCTGAGAGTGCAGTGGGTTGTGTGTGGCAGGGCATGCATGCAGGCCTAGAGCATGGCTGCAGCTGAGCACCTCTTACTCTAAAATAAGAGGCATTCAGTTGCAGGCAGTGGCAGGTGCATGTGCTTTCTGGGCCTGTCTGCATACCCTGCCACACATGCACTCTCTTTCCAAGGACAGTGCATGTGTGGTATGGCAGGCAGACAGACCCAGAAAGCACGCACACCTGCCAGCGTCTACAGCTGAGCACCTATTACTCTAGATTAGAAACAGCAGGTCCCAGGTAAGATGAATACATGCTGGGAAGAGGAGCCAGTTGGTGGGAAGTCCCCCTTCCAATAATGGCCCAGTTTTTGTACCCCAAAACAAAAGAACCAAAAACAACCCTCCCAATTTTGGGAGGCTTTAAAAATGGATTGGGCCCTCAAACGAAAAACAGGACACGAAATAGGACAAGGTTTACCCCGAATGCACATGTCTAATACAGTGTAGCCCTCTTTTTATATGATGGAGATAGGGAAAGCACCCTGATTGCTATCTCCTCTTTTACTCTCTCCCTGACTGACAGCTGTCCTATCAAAACAAAGGTGGTGACTGTGAACTCATTTATGTTATACAATTAAAACAGAGATCTTTTAAGTCTTGTTGGAGGTAATATAAACAACCAGTCTAGAACTTTATCTTGGGTTTTAACTACCTTCCTTCAGGTTATGTCAGCCATTTTATCTGCTAGGAGAGTTAATAGCAGCCAAAACGTCTCCTCTCTCAACGTTGATAGAAATGCAGATGTCTTTATCTCTTCATATGTAAATTGGCACAATTTCAGGTTATAGCCTGTCTCTTTGTTACCAGCAACACACAAACATATAGATATTCTAATATGCATAGCTTTCTGTATTGCATCAGATATCCAATATAATATACTCTATAGGTGATAGTCTGTGCTCCACAGGAATATTCCCATGCCTCAAAATAAGCTTGGTCTATAACACACAACTTAATAATTGTGTAGTGTAAGATGTTCTTAATACTAGCATGGCTCCCATTCAACCCACAGGATGTGGGGAACAGAATGGCATGAAATCTGGAGTGTATTTGCCATCCCATCCTGAGGGATGAATCTATTATGATTAAACTTGAGCTAACCAAATGCAGTGTGTGCAAGCAAAAGTATGAGGAATTTCTAACTGCTTTTCTTAAAAGATGATTCCAGTTTTCCGAAAGCTATTATTAACAGACCAGTTATAGACTTGTACTAATGCCATGTAATTTGACAGTCAGGGTTTAAAACAACAACAACTGGGTTTCTCCTTAGCTCTGAGCTGCGCTCTGCCTTTGTCTGATCATGCTATTCAGTTTCATGTGTAATAAAAGAGCATCCCTTATCAAATAAAAGCAGGAGCCTCTCTGGAGAGACCGTTATTGTTTGAATCAAATGAAAGCTTCTCTGGTTCTAAGACAACATATACATGTATGCTCTTTCCTCCCTCTACAAATGTGCCCACTCTCAATTTTGTGTTTGTAAAGCAGTTATAGCTGGCAGTGTTTGCATGGCAGGTTGTCTTTAGACTAACATGCTTTCAATTCAGTCTGAAGTTCAATATTTAAAATTGCAAGGTTGGTGAATAATCAGGAATGACGATAAAATAAGCGCCTATGTGACATTCTTTAAAATGTGTGCCTTCATTCTTTTCTTTGTTGCGTTACCCTTTCCTCCAGCATTTCCCTTGCTTTGTTCCCTGCCCTCATCTATCGGCTTTTCTGCTCCAGTCCTGAGGGACAGCTGTAGTACTAGATGCAAGCCCCAAGCTCCCTCTCAGTCTGACTCACTCTGCTAGCCATTAATTGATCCCACATAATGTGATTGCAGGGCCCTGCAAGGTCACTCTTTAACTGCCTCTCCTTGTTCTCAGAATGAGACGAGAGAGGCATTGGGCTACAGGCGGCATTTCTGGGTGACAAGGTTAGAGAGAAATATAGTTCTCAAGCATATAAAATGACTGACAGATATTTTACAACTTACTCGGAAGCTCCCACCCCCAAATCCCCTTAATAATTAGAGGCTTTCAGGGCAAACTTTACTATGACAAAGAAACTGAGAAACTAATATGGATTAAGCAGTATAATTTAGGTCACAAGAGTCCAGAAATCTACCACTCTGAAAAACATGCGTATAAACATCAACATTTAGCTTAGCAACAAACAGCAACATCTATTGTTCAATGTTTACCATCTTAAAAAGGTTTATATTCTTGAGAAATATTATTATGAAAGAGGCAGAAGACACTTTCCCAAGTTTGACTGGAGGATTGCCTTCTCCATTTTATACACAGGAGCTTTTTGATTTCTCGTGTAGTTTCAGAAATCTATTTGCTATAACATTTTCAAACCACTTATTTTTTGACTTGTGTCAATGAAAGACTACACAGAAATAAATCAAATACTTTTAATTTAAAACAACTGGATTCTTATAACCAGATTCCTACTGAATTAGAGTTTACAACATACTGAAATTATTGAAATTTTGTTGTTTTGTCAGATCCTATAAAGGACTAGGGACCTCACACTGGGCAAAATAGCCTTGTTTTGGGGACTTTTGGCCGGGGCCTGCCCAGCACCATCAGGCGATGCATGGCAGGCCCCACCCACATTCCTCCCAAAGTGGAGGGGAAGGATTAGAAGGGCCATCCTCCTTCACCATGAGGAAGAAAGTGTTTTTCGGGGAGCTCTGACGGAGCTGCCTGCACTTTCCTTTCCTTTCCCCCATATAATGGGGGGAAAGGTGATGGGAGAATGCATGTTGCCACATGTTGCTGCCCTATCTCTCACCTGAGGTGCCAGCGCTCCCTGACCCATCTCCACCATGTGATAGGGGAAGGGTGGAAGGTGTGTGGGGCACCCTGTAGTGATTCCCTACCTGGAAGGCCAGGAAAAGCCTCTAAAAGAAGGCTCAAGACAGTGGCAGCCATCTTAGAAAGTTGCTATGGGGATATCAATTTTAGGATTCTCATTTCCAAAATAGCAGCCTGAACAGAAATGAGGGAGTTAGGATTGGCTAGTAAGAAAAGGGACAGAGCCTAACTTGGAAAAAGAAAAAAAATCCCTGAAGAGGTGGCGTTTTTAAAATCTGATAGTTGGTCAATGGCTGGGTGTCAGAGAAGTTGGTTGTGTGTTTCAGAAGAAGAAGGAGAAGGGCTGTTTGAGAGAATTGGGATTAGTTAGTGTCAGGAAGAAGAATCCTGAGTGAACAGGTGGCTAGCAAGGTTAGCTAGTGAGTAAACCTCACAGCTATCAGGGAAGATAGTGTGTGGAGAAGTAAATAGATAGATCCAGAGTAGGACTATCTGAGTTGGAGATAAGATTTACTAGGCAGAGAGGAGATCCTGTCGGTAAACTCTTGAAGGGAGAAAGGAATTGAATTCTGTAACTAAGATTTGAGCTATTTAAAGGAACCATGCGCTTTTGTGCAAGAATCTCTGAAGCATTCTTGTCTGTTCTCTTCAATAAACTACATTGTTTTGTTGTTCTGTTGTTATACGAGTGCCTATATAAAAGAAATTTAAAAGCAGTTTCCTGAAGCAAATAAAGAGTGTAAAGGGTGGCAGCATACCTTTAAAAAGTAATATCTTTAGGGTTACCTCAACACGGAATTACTCTTTATATTTGGTGCCAGCGATGGGTTCCACCCTGCCCTAATTAAAAATCCTCCAGCCTGTTATAATTGGGTTCTATATAACCACAAAATCTCTCTCTTTATAATTTGGTGTCAGCAGTGGGATATTCTAAGGAAAGGCCTGCGCTGCCATGGTTTAAAATACACATATCTTTATATACCTACACACCTTACCTTTTGCCAGCAACTGCCAGTGCAACTGCATGGCCCCTCTGGGCGATGTGAAGAGGCCCTAAAACAACCATGAAGTGAAGTCCTGTTTCTACCTCTTGGTCTTTTTAAGTTATACTTTTTTGCAAGACTTGTTTCCCCACTATTCCTTTTTTAAAATTGTATTTTGTTTGAGTATTAAAAAGGAAGAATCGGTGTACATAGTTGGTTCTAATGCACTTTTTTTTGATAGCGTGTGTATTTGTCACCTACGGGCTGAGAAAGGAGGTATACAAATACAGTAAATAGATATTTGGAATCTTCTTTTCTTGCAGCCATAGCTCCCAGACTTATATAGCCAAAATAAGATGTATCTATGTGTCCTTGTAATTCAAAGAAGTAACTTTGCCAAACTCTAGACTGGTTTATGAATTCTGTATATTCATCTCCTTGAAGAGTTTCCTTGCTTGTGTGGATATGGCTACGCATTCCATCAGAACTTCTTCAAATGTAATATGCTAGACTATAAAGAGGTATTTCCTTCTTGGAAGCAAGTATGAGCAAGTATACCAGAATACAGTTCACCTTTGAAATTAGCACTTCTCTACATTTTGTAATGGCATTCTTGGTGAACAAGTGTGTACAGCAATGTTTTTAGCAAAGTAAATATCACAAAAATGCACTTAGTGTTGAAGGTTCTGTATACATTAGGAAAGTTTGCTCGTATGGTTTTGACAGCAAACATTTGTAGAAATTGACCTAAGCCACATCCAAATATGGACTGACTTACCCATTTGTACTTTTAAAACAGAACGTGATACTCAGTCTTATTAAAGGATTCCAAATACTTTGGAGGACAAGGAACTGCCATGGTTGGGCATAGTGGAATTCAAGCTCTGTATGCAAATTATTTGATGTTTGATCACCAGCTTCCTCTGGTACAGCTGGGTAGGACACTTTTCTGAACTCATGGAAGGCTGACAAGATGGATGGTAAAAATGTGTGATTCAGCACATAAGGCAGCCAAGTTTCCTTTTATGTTGTGAAGGAGAATCATATCCTGTAGTGCCTGAGTAAACTAGGATATGAACCTAGAGTGCAGGCTTATAAATGTAGCTTGGCAAACAGTGTTAGGCCAGTTCCTTTCAGGGCCAACAGTTTCATCTATGACTATGTCACAGGCAGGAACTAATAGAGCACTGAATGGATAGGTCAAATTACTATAGCAATTGTACACCTTTGTAGCTTATTACACAATGACTCATATGGAAAACATTATAGACATGAAAAAGATGATCTCAATGTGCAATAGGAATGGAACAAATATTCATTTTATTTATTCTCCTGACAAGATGAGTGGTTTGACATGCATGCAAACTTTTAAGAATTTTAGATGATTCATACAAAATCATTATTTTTATGTTCATTTATGAGTTGCATAGTCTTAGAACAAGCACTGTTTTTCCCAACTATGGCTACAGATTGTCTTTACATGTATCCATTTATAAGGGGATATATGATCTCAGATAATACTTCTTCTGTACAGGCCTGAAACTACTGTCACACATTTTGTTTTTAGCATTGCTCACACTTTCCTTGTTAGCATCCTATATCGTTCAAATACGTACTGGTCATTTCCTGCCTATCACTGAAGGCTGTTTGAATGGTTTCATCTCACTTTTCTTCGAGCCAGATTTCAGACTTCTTACTATACAACTTGTTCTTCTATGCCAGGGAACTATTTTATAATAATAATAATAATAATACACTTTATTTATATTCCGCTCTTCTCACCCCGAAGGGGACTCAGAGCGGATTACATTACACATACGGCAAACAGTCCCTGCTGGATTGACATACGATTACAATACAGTTGTGCAGACAAACAGACAAACAGGTGCAGACACTTGTACAATTAGAAGGATCTTTCCATCTGGCTACATTCTGAAGGGTGCAGTAGCTCCATTACGTCACAAGGGGGTGCTGTTGATTCATCCTCAGACGAGTCTGGATCCGCATTCCACTTCGGCAGCCAATCTTCCTTATTTGTTGTTATTTGTTATAAGTCCTTAAAAATCCTTCCCCGCTGCGCGGTACCTATTTTATCTACTCACAGCTGGCTTTGTTTTCGATCTGCTAGGTAAACAGTGGACAGGGGTCACAGCTGGGTGTCCAAACCAGCCCGGGAATCGAACTTGCAACCTTCAGATTGCAACACAGCTGTTGTTACCACTGTGCTATCTCTCCGGCCCCGAGTTTTACAGGAAATTCACCTGCTTCCTTTGGTGCTGGTAGGGATTTTCCTAAGCTTTCTAGCAATGCAGGTTGAAATGACTTTTCTTCCAGTAATACTGGGATAAACCTACTCTTCTTGTTCCCAATAAGGCAAGGTGCCCCTCCATCCCACACTCATGCAATTTATTAAGTAAATCCAGGATAAACAAAAGTATGCCATGTATCAGACAAACATTGGATTCTGTCCTGACATGAAACATAAAAACAACCACTGTGGCACATGTCAAAGCAGCTATTCCTCTGGAGAACAAATGAAATGCCTGTCACTGCCAATATCCTTCAAATTTGGATGTGGTTGTGAACTGCTTTTTCTGTCGATTTGTTGAAAAACATGATGTTTTGGTGACTTAATTTATAAAATCATAACACAATTTGACATTTAATAGGCTTTTCCTTAATCCCTTCTTATTATCCAACATTTTTGTTTATCCAACATTTTGCTGGCTCGTTTATGTTGGATAAGAAAGACTCTACTGTACATTGTATAGAATATATACTTATGGCTGAGATCTGTGTTACATTGCCACTGCAGCACCAATGTGAGAGAATGCCCTTTCCAACACCCTCTGTCAGCTGCAGCTCTACATATCCCCTAGAAACTGGCCAGTAAGGTCTCTTAGCCCTCCATAACTGATTTTCTTTTCTTTTTTTGAGGGGGGGGGGCGTTTGCTGCAGTGGGAAGGGGATTGCTCCCTCCCATTTCTGCTGGATTTTGCTGTTGGTGAATACTGCCTTATTTTTCAATGTCATTTAAGATGATCAGAGAGAAAGGCTGTTTCTATCTGATGGAAGCTTAAAGCTGTTGTTATAAAAAAAAAAATGAACGGAGGGAAAGAGCCACCCAGCATCACAACTGTATTCATCAAACACATGCTTGCGCATAATACCAAATCAATAAAAAAAAATTAATGCACAGTCTGAGAGGAGATAGAGAAAAAATTATGCTAAACCTTGAAAACATGAAAAAAAATTCTCTAGACACAAGCATTTGCTCTTGTTAGCATAACAGGGCTTTTTTCCCTGTTCTTTTTGGTCTTAATGAGGTCCTCCCACCATGAGAGATGAACAAGCTCCAAGTGCTGTTTGCTGCCTCTTCAGACCATCAGCACAGCTTTGATGTAAGGACTTGCACTTTAATCACCCATCATGTGTCATTACCCCGACAGGCGGCAGCAGCCGCAAGATACAAGCTCCAATAAATTGCATCGAAAGTCACTGAAGCGATCCTTTGTTGATTTTCTTTTACAGCTATTCAATGGCAGATCAGCTGTCATAACAACACAGTGCCCATGGCAATAGGGTGAAATTAAACGTGAAGTATGTTCAAGGTAGCGGGTAGAAAAACCGGAATATCCCTTTTTTTCCCTGTTGATTCTAATGCTGCTGCTGATTCTTCTTTTTAGTTTCAGTAATGCTGAGCCTCTGGCAATTGGCCGAAATGAACACTGAATCTCTGCAGGATAATTGCCAGATATATCACCATAGAAGAATGAAAAAGTGCTTTTATATGCAAATGAGTACTTTACTTATCAATATTTTTCTTTAAATAAGGATACTGGCATTTTAAAGGCCATCTGTGTGTTTTAACCCATTTTATAAGTGCCAACAATTCCTAAACCCCATCTTACACTACCTTTTTATTTGCCCCACAGAGGCATACATGCCCCCGACCTCTAGGCCCCAGTGCTTTTCTGCCTAACCAGAAGGTTCTTAACAGCATCAGCATTGGGAGGATGGTAAAGGAGAGGTGGAGTAACATAGATGCATGGTGTTGGGTTGCAGCAGTGTTTCTGTCAGCGCCGCTTGGCCCGATTGTTGTCCTAACGGGTCAAACCTCGCGTGCCATCAGATAAGAACAGCATCTGGCGGGCTTTGAACTGGAACCGCCCTTTGAAGTGCCAGGTCCCTGTTTCCTGAACTTTGATATGCGGAGAGCCGGATGGTCATCCCTGAGGAAGGAGGGGCACAGCAGGGGGCGGGCCAGGGAGGGCTTTTGAAGAGAACCTCGCACGGGAAAACTTTAGTCTATCTTTGCCTACTTTGGATTAAGGACCTATTAAACCATTTTTCCTTCAACAACGCTTGGAGTGAGCTTGATTTACTAGACCCCCCTTGCCGGAGCTTACAGTTTCAGCAGTAAACAGTGCTGTACAGCTTGAAAAGAGAAAGAATGGGATTTTTGAGAAAGAATGTGCCAGCCTACAACAGGCAAGGTAAATAAATGCTGATTCACAATCCCTTACTTGGTATGCATGAACAGCCATAGAGAAAAGAGAAAAAGAGAGGAGGGGGATTAGTCCAGAATGTTTTTAAAAAACATAAATCTTTAAAACTTGTCACCAAAATGCAAATCATAATAAAAGTAGAGGGTGGTGAAAGAAAGAAAATAAATCCATCCCTGGATTCATTTTAGGTGGTCTACAGAAAGTTCAGTTTTTACTTACTTATACAGGACTTGCACAATTTGTTTATTTGATTTAATCTGTCAACATTGTTAGCTTTGACTTCACAATTGCTGAAACATATCAAGCTGGTATTTCTCATGATGCAGGAACTTATTCCTATTATTTCCATGTTAATTCTGCCTCAGATACCAAATTATCAGTAATGCCTAGGAATGCAAATACAGGAAAATTAAGAGCAATTTAATGACATCGTCAGACAGGCCGATTTGCCTGTTGTACGCTGCTTAACCTGCTTTATGACATGTAGCCCTTCACACAATGTAAAGGGACTTTGGGGCAAGCTCCATGCCAAAAAGTGAGGTGAAACAGTGCCCATGTTTTTTCTATCTAAAGAGCAGCACGAATGGGCACACCTTTCACTGCTGACAGACCCAGCATCTAAGTAGGGTGGACTTACCTTTCAGTGATGGGATGTGGAGCCACTAGGTTTCAGGACAAATGTTAATAGGGTATTTGGTAGATCCAAAGCGCTTCAAAATAGGTTCGTCCCCTTAGATAGCTCCTTCAAAGTCTGGTATAAAATCCACACATTTGATATTGAACCCATCACGTGAGACCATAGGTTGACTGTCTTTCATACCAATGGACTGATATCCTGTTGGTTAGATCTATTCAATCAAGTGTTTCGTGATAAAGCAAAATTTAGGTAAATCTAATGAATGGGATGTCCCTACTCTAATCAGGACTGCAAAAAAATCCAGACCACTGTTTATTCTCTAGTAGTTGTCCACAAATCAAAAGTTAAGAGGGAATCAAGTTTAAAAGATTTCTAATATAAGTTGAAAATGAATCCATATAAAAGAATAAGAAAATTGCTGATGAGAGGACCTCATACAAAGTATGTATTCTCAGAAGCCAGTCCTGAGTTGAAGAGGCCTTTGTTATTTGCCAATGAATTAACTTTAACTTCAAGAGATTCTATGTATGGAAGAGTTCCAAGAGCCATTGTCATCAACTACTCTGCTCAGATCTTAAATCTCAGGTTTCTTGAGTCTATTCATATGTATTTCCAATCTTGGAATTGCAGTTGTACTGAAGATTCCTGAGTGTGTTAGTAGACACATCATTTGCAGTGGTAGTTGATGGCTCCCATGTTAAAGAAAGCAGTCAATCAATTCTGAGTTTCAGTCTGAATTTTAAATTAGATATCCAAGATGCTGAACCTATTTGGGGGATTTGATTCAGAAACCTTGATAACTCCTTTAAAATTCAGACTTCAATCAGGAGCAAAATCATTATCTCCCTCTCATGGGAGCCACAAGCTGCCACTTTTCAAATTTTGTTTGCCATTTTGTCAAGATTATTGGCTTGTGTTTGCCATGGTCAGACTAAAAAACCTGAAAAGAGTTAGGACAAGTGCAAATTTATTTGGCATAGACAGACTGGTGCATTAATGTTAGTCCTGCAGAATAGGAAAACAGATACTGTTATATAAAAATATTACTATTTATTTCAGCTTGGAAAGACCACTTTTATAGGCAGGAAATGGTGAATTGTAGTTGCCCTGTGTCACATAGAACTAGATAACCAGTATAGAGGAAAATGTTTTGGCCTTCAACTCCCAGGAATCCTAACAGCTGGTAAACTGGCTAGGATCTATGGGAGTTGTAGGCCAAAACACCTGGGGACCCACTGGTTGCGAACCACTGCCATAGCACTTCAGCTCCAGAAGGTTTCCCAGTCACATGGAGCAGATTTTTAAGGTTCACTGATGGGTTGCAGGAGGGAGAGACAACACTAGAGGTCTGGGGAGGTGATGGCCCTTCCCCTTACTGCAAACTGCACCAGGATGTTACTAAAGAACCTTCCTTTGTCCTACCACTCATTTATTGGCCTGGAACCATCAGTGATCACCATCAACTGGTCACAATCAACACAGGTTGTGACAGAATGTGAATGGGCAAATTCATTTGAAGAATACTAGTTATTGTGCCCAGTAGTTGTGGTCTTCTAGATCTGTAGCCTCTGATTCTTAATCTTCTAAACTGCATTTTATAGAGAAATATTGGTTATCTGACACTTCCATCCTGTTTTTCCTGTGATTAATTTCATGAAGCAAGTAAGCCTCTTTCAATGATGTGAACAAAATCACATTTAAAATGTAGGCTATTGTAGAACTGCAATGCAATTTTTGTGACCTTGGGGATTTTAAAAGTGTGTAAAATGGGTGATGGCTTGACGTATGAAGCTTTTGCTCACCCTTTCCCTCTCCTTTTTGATCCTCTGTTTTAATTCATTTGCTACTCATTGCTTCAAGAACTAGAAAGGGATGTAAAGCAAGCTGGGTAAGATGTGTGTACTTTAATCTTGGAAACCTTCCATTTTAAAATGGAAGGTTTTTGAAATCAGCCTTGCATTTTTAAAGAGGTGGTATAAACTTAAAGTGTTCAGTCCTATAGGAAGGCTGACTGCAGGTTTTAGGAGCATTATATGGGGCTTTTAAGTAAATATATGCCAAGCATTTTGACAGCATTTCAGTATTACTTTACTTACTTATTGCATTATTATGAAAGATCACTGAAGAAAGCTTTACATTTTGTCTGCCTTGATCCTCTAATGACCCAGATCTCATTTTCTGTACATTTACTAGTCTGGAATATATTTAAATATAATGAGTAATATCGACTTAAGTTTTATTGTACAAGCCATTTTCTCTTCTTCTGTCCCACTTGAAATTTACTATTATGTAGCTAAGCAAATTCAATGGGACTTTTCCCAGATATGTATGTACAAGACAACAGTCTGAGAGACAGAGAGAAATCAGGGTGGTCAAGAGATCTGCAGGTGTAGAAATCACTCATGATTTTATCTCCCCTCCTTCTGAGGCTCCTTCTATACTGCCATACAATAATAATAATAATAATAATACTTTAATATTTGTGAGTCGCCCTCCACCGGCGGTGCTCCGGGCGACTTACAACAGTTAAAACCCTAGGGTGAACAATGTACAACAGTTTAAAAACATGGAATATGAACAGGAGGGGTGGCTCAGGTAGTCCAGGGTACCGAGCCAGTCCCGAACGCTAGGCGGAAGAGCCAGGTCTTCAAGGCTGGCCGGAATCCAGATAGAGTCGGAGAGGCTCTGAGGGTGGGCGGCAGTGAGTTCCAAGTCGAAGGGGCCGCGACGGAGAAGGCTCTCCGCCGAGTTTCCGCCAGTCTAGCCTCCCGCACTCCAGGGGTAGTCAGGCGGTCACCGTTGATGGAGCGTGCTGGCCTCTCGCTGCATTGGGCCGTCAGCCGGTCACTCAGATAGGAAGGCCCAATGTTGTGCCGGGCTTTAAAGGTGAGCACCAGGAGTTTGTAAAGGGCTCTGAACTCTAGGGGCAGCCAGTGAAGTTCTTTAAGAATGGGGGAAATGTGATCCCTCACTGATGACCCAGTAATGAGTCTGGCTGCGGCGTTATGGATACGTTTCAGCCTCTTAGTTGTTGTCTGGGGGGGCTTTTCACCGCCGGGGCTGGAGCCAGGGACTCGCCCTCGAAGAGTGGAAGTGGTGGGCGGGGGTCGGACGACCCGGCCAGAGGATCTCCGTTTTAGCCGGGTTGATCTTGAGTCTATATGCCCTGAGCCAGCTCGTCACCGCCCTCAATCCTAGGCTGAAACTGTCCGGTACTGATGATGACCCTGGGTCAAGCTTCAAGAGCAGCTGCGTGTCGTCTGCGTATTGGTAGCAGGAGAACCCATGGCTCCTAGCAATATTAGCCAGGGGCTGGATGTAGATATTAAAGAGGGTGGGAGATAGAATGGCACCCTGAGGGACTCCACACTCCAATTCGTTTTTCAAAGAGACTTGACCCTGCCACTCGACCCGCTGCGAGCGGCCTCGCAGGAACGATTCCAGCCAGGCCAGAGCTCTGTCTTGGATCCCGGAGGCCGCCAGGCGATGGAGAAGCAGGTCGTGGTCGACGGTATCAAAGGCCGCCGTAAGGTCCAAGAGGACTAGGATTGCCGAGCCTCCCCGATCCAGTTGTCGACGGATGTCATCAGTGATTGCCACGAGAACGGACTCCATTCCGTGGCCCGCGCGGAAGCCCGACTGGGACGGGTCCAAGCCCCCGGATTGATCCAAGAAGACCCGAATTTGGCTTTCTACTGCTCGTTCAAGGAGCTTGCCCAGGAAGGGTAAGTTGGCAACCGGGCGGTAGTTAGCAGGAACCTCGGGTCAAGCGATGTCTTTTTCAAGAGGGGGTGACTCTCGCCTCTTTCAGGGAGTCCGGAAAGGCACTTGTTTCAAGAGAGAGATTCACCAGGTCCTCAGAGCACCGGACAAGATGTCAGTATTGGACTTGATTAGATGTGATGGGCAGGGATCCGTTGGGCAGGTCGTCGCTCTCGCCCGGTCACCAGCTTTCTCACCTCCTCCGTTGTTAGGGGGCTGAACTCTGAGAGACGCTGTCCGGTTGCCCGGATGGGGAGCTGGGACCTCAGGCCGTCTTCCTCGGGGATCGATGGTAAGTCCTTCCGAAGGGCCGCGATTTTTCCAATGAAGTGTCTTTGGAAGTCGTCAGCTGTTAACGCCGAGTTGTTAGGTTCCCTTTGTGGGGGCGAGGAGACTCGGACAACTTTGAAAATCTGCGCCGAGTGGGAGCCCGCAGCAGAAATCTGGGCTGCGTTATGGGATCTCTTCGCCTTTTTGATCTCGAGTTCATATAGCCTGTGCTGGGCTCTATAGGCGGCTCTGGTTTCCACGCTCGGCTTTCGTCGCCAGGAACACTCGAGTTGCTTCCTCCGATGTTTTATCTGCTTCAGGTGTGTTGTAAACCATGGAGAGCAGGTTTTCCTTGGGCGAAGGGGGCGCCTTGGGGCGATCTGATCAATGGCCCTAGAGAGCACACTATCCCATCTGGCGACCAGATCTGACAGAGATCCTCCGGGGACTTCCAAGGGTTCCAGCGCCGCTGCAAAAGCCTTTGGGGTCATCGCGCTCTTTTGGCGGGCTAGGATAGGCCTAGGCTCTGGTGGTGTTGCGAGGGGATGTTGACCTCTACCCTCACGGTCAGGTGGTCCGACCAAGGCACTGCTCTGGTATCACGGTGTTGTATTGCGAGACCCTGACTGAAAATCAAATCCAGTGCATGGCCAGCTTGGTGGGTGGGACCAGTGGCTGTCCTGGAGAGGTCGAGGCGTCCATATGCATAAGGAATTCTCGTGCAGCGGGTGAAAGGGGACTGTGTCCGGGTGGATGTTGAAGTCGCCCAGTATAAGAAGCCGGGGAAACTTCAAGGCCCAGTCCACGATCAGATCCTGTAAGGCAGAAGTGGCATCTTTGTGGGCCCCGGGGGCCCGGTAGACGACCAGGAGCCCCGTCTTTCCTTCCTCTCCAAGGGTTGCCCCCAGGCATTCAATGCCGGTCAGCTCCGGTGTTTGGAGAACAGAAATGGTAACCGCGTCCTTCACAACCAGTCCTACTCCACCACCTCGACCTGTAGGTCTTGGGCGGTGGAAGGCTCGAAAGCCTGGGGGGGGCTATTTCCTGGAGGAGGACACAGTCACCGTCCTGAGTCCACGTCTCTGTGATGCAGATAGCATCCGCGTTCTGTTCTACAATAAAGTCCCGCAGGGTGGCCCGCTTGTTGCAGATCGACCTCGCGTTGAGAAGTAGCAGTGAGGACCCGGGTGAAATAGGTGTTTGCTGGCGGGCATGGCAGGTAATGGGACGGAGCCAGAATGAAGGGGATTTACGGCGCTGATTGGAGGAGGGTGGGTTGGTGTTCCTTGCCCTCCTCTGCCCGCTGATTACTGGGATGGGGCAGGTGGGAGCGCCTTGGTACTGATGGTTGTAGCCGGGGCGCTGAGTTTGCGGCACGTCCCCCGAAAAGGGGACGTTAGGGAGGCCTGATTTTGATTGCAGGCTTGTGGAGGCGAGTAGGACGGTGGTTGTGTCGCGGAAGGGCCGGCGGGAGCTCTGAACCTTCGAGCCCAGAAGGTTCTGGTCCTGAAGGGACCGGGATTGTCAGCTGGGGGTGCCCTGGAGTTGTTATGACCCCTCTGGGTGGCGATGTTGAGTTTGCACTGCTTGGATGGATCTGAGCATGGTGCTTTGGGTCTTTCTTGCGGGGCCCTACTCGCCGCGGGGGCCTGTGGGTCGGGGTCTGTAGGTTGTGGCGGGTCGACGCTTCAGTGCCTAATCTAGAGGCCGCTCGCTTCCGGCGCCTCAGGGCCTTCCTTGCCCCCCTTTTTGCCCGCCTGGTCCCTCCGTTGTTATTAATATCACAGTCATCCTCTAATTCTTGAGGGGATGCGCGACTGTGGGCGGTATCACGGATATGACCTTTAGAGTGTCTCCGTCTCAGTTTGCGTCTGCGCCTCCCCTTTGCTCCGTTTGCAGGTGGAAGAGGGGCCGGTGGCTGGGGTGTCAGGCCCTCCTTGGGGGACTTAGACGGGTGCAGGAAGTCTCAGTTGCCGATGGGTCAAAGGGGACAGTGGGGACAGTGGGTGCAGGGGCCTTCTGCTCCTCTATGTCTTTAGGTGGGCTCACCTGCCCCAATTCGGGGTGGGAATCGGTGATCTCATTCGTCCATTGATTCGGGGCTACTTCCCTCATATCTGGGCTGCCACTCTGTCTGCAGCGCTGGCTCCGCCCATCGCTCCTTCCAGTGTGGCTGGAAGCCGCCTCCCACACAGCTGATGGGAAAGGAGGGGCGGCGGCGAGGCGCGGAGCTGCGAGTGCCGGCTCGGCGTCTTGGGGGGCCGGCGCCATCTTAGATTGACCAGCCCAAACCCCCAGGTGGCGGGGGGGGGAAAACCGGGTGGCCCTGCGGCGGGGCCGCTCACCTGGAGCCTTTGCCAGAATGGCCGTGATGTTGGGAGGCTCCTCCGACTCCTCCGGCTCCGGCTGCTCGGGGCGGGGCCCGCGGCCCGCCGCGCGCCTGGGGAGAGGGCCTCTGGCCGCGTCCTCGGCAACTTCCACGGCGATCCCGGCGGCACCGATGTCTCTTGGGGGCCCAGGGGCAGCTCGGCAGCTGCGCTGGTCTCCCAGACCGCCGCCGCCGCCGCCGGTGTTTTTCCCGGCTGCTGCTGTTGCTCCAAGCCGCCCCGGGACCACAGGCAACTACCACGGCCCAGGGACGCCATCGGGCAGGCCTCACCCAAGATGCAGTTACTCGGCGGGTGAGCTTCTGCTGGCTTCATGGGGAGGTTGACGGGGGCGGGAGAGGGGGGGACCTGGAAGGCCGCCATCATCCTCCCCAGTATGGCGAACTGGGTAGCCGCCAGTCGAAATTGAGCCTGGAGGGCCTGAAGGCCTGGGGGATGGAGGCCTGCTTTGCTAGGCACCCCAATAGTCCAGCGTCTCCTTTCGCTGGGGGGGACCTTCCACGACCCTTCCAGGTCGGAGGTCTGAACCCCGGGTGCTGACAGGGGTGTGAGCCCTGTGAGATTAGTGGTCTGGCGAGGTAAAGACGACGCTTTGGGGTGCGGTGGGAGCTCGCTCTCCCAGCGACCGAACGCTTCCGCCATCTTCTTTTGTTGTGGCAGGCAGATTATCAAAGCAAATAATCAGATAGGAGGAAGAGACTTGAAATACATATACCAATATGTGCTTGTGCATAAGTCAATCTCACATATAAATTTTCCCCAACCTCTACCAGTGTTCGCATTTGGGCATATTGAACATTCGTGTCAAGTTTGGTCCAGATCAATTATTGTTTGAGTCCATAGTGCTCTCTGGATGTAGGTGAACTACAACTCCAAAATTCAAGGTCAATGCCCACCAAACCCTTCCAGTATTTTTTGTTGGTCATGGGAGTTCTGTGGGCCAAGTTTGGTTCAATTCCAACATTGGTATAGTTCAGAATGCTCTCAGTTCTTTTTTGCACTTCCAGCATATATTTGAGCTTTTTTTGGTTAAATTTGGCTAATCTTGTTGGGTATAAATGCCATCTGAATTGCATTTTGATCCAGTTTTCTGTGATTGTGGTGTGTTTTAGTTTTTCTGTCCATACTTCTTCCCATTGTCGCAGTAGAATAGTGTCCTAAGTCTTGGGCCCACTTCGTATGACAGTTTTTAATCTGCTCATCTTCTGTTTCCCACCTTAGTAGTTGTTTATAGAAGAAACTGATATTTTTCTTGTGTTTTTTCAAGACTTCCTCCCAGATGTCCTCCTCCATGAAGCCTTTTTTTGTCCTCTTTGAAATGTTTGATAGTATTGGAACCATGATAGATTGTAGCCTTCTTTTTTTAATTCTTCCTTCGTTTGTATTTCCCAATTCTTTTCTTTTTTTAAAAGATTTGTTTGTATGTTAACCAATTATTTTCTGCCAATTCTTTTTTGTGGAATGCTTCCAATGGGGATAACCAGAGGGGTGTAGATCTGAAAAAACACAATTTATATTTCTCCCAAATCTTTATTAAAGCTGTTCTTATATAATGGTGGCTAAAATTCTTTTCTTCTGTCGTACCATAAGTACGCATGCCACCCTGTGTGGAGGTCGTGACCTTCTAATACTAGTAAGTTTTGGTTACTTAGCGAGACCCATTCTTTGATGGCGACTAGGTTACAAGCCTCATAATAAAGTTTAAAATCGGAGAGTCCAAGTCCTCCTCATTTTTTGTCATCTGACATCAGTTTTAAACTTATTCTGGGTTTCTTGTTCTTCCAGATAAATTTTCTTATATCCTTATTCCATTTTTTGAATAAGTGGTCATTCCCTATAATAGTGATGTTTTGAAATAGAAACAATAATCTCGGTAATACTGACTTCTTTTCTTATGTCAGTAGAAAAAGGAAGAACAAGGAGGCAAGAGGGCCTCTTCGAGGAGAAGATGGAGCAATGCTGACATGGGATAGGGAAAAGGCAGAACTACTTAATGCCTTCTTTACCCCGGTCTTCTCACAGAAAGAAAGTTGTCTTCAATCTCAGCAGGATGAGGGATTAGAGGACATCCAACCCCAAATTGGGAAACAGGTTGTCCAGGAATACCTGGCCGCTCTAAATGAGTTCAAGTCCCTAAGGCCAGATCAACTACACCCAAGAGTATTGAAGGAACTAGCAGAAATCATCTCGGAATCATCTTTTAGAGTTCTTGGAGAAAAGGAGAAGTCCCAGCAGATTGGAGGAGAGCCAATGTGGTCCCAATCTTCAAGAAGGGAAAAAAGGATGTCCAGTCAAACTCACATCAATACCAGATTCTGGAAAAGATCATTAAGGAAAAGATCTGCAAATACTTAGAAACAAATGCGGTCATTGCTAATAGTCAACACGGATTTATCAAAAACAAGTCATGCCAGACTAATCTGATCACTTTTTTCGATAGAGTTACAGGCTGGGTAGATGCAGGGAATGCCGTGGATGTAGCGTACCTGGATTTCAGTAAGGACTTCAATAAGGTCCCCCATGGGCTTCTGGCAAACAAACTAGTCAAATGTGGGTTAGGCAAAACTATGATTAGGTGGATTTGTAATAGGTTAAGTGGACGAACCCAGAGGGTGCTCACCAATGCTTCCTCTTCATCCTGGAAAGAAGTGACAAGCGGAGTGCTGCAGAGTTCCCTCCTGGGCACGGTCCTGTTCAACATCTTTATTAATGACTTAGATCACTGATTCTCAAAGTGGGCGGTGAGGCGATCCAAGGGGGCGGTTGGAGGCTCAGGGGAATTTGGGGGGTGGTGAACCCCTTTAAGGGGGCGGTGAACAATTGGCCATTTCGGAGGGGCCGCACAGCCCTCTTCTTTGGCCCAGCTCACTTCGCTTTGACCTGCATATTAGATATTTGGATTAAAATTCATAAGAGTAGCAAAATTAATTACGAAGTAGCAACGAAAATATGGTTGGGGGTCAACACAACATGAGGAACCTTATTTGGGGGTCATAGCATTAGAAAGGTTGAGAACCACTGCATTAATACAAACAGTATATCTTTCTGTTTAATTGCTATTAAATTTTTAAAAAATTTCTAGGGGGGCGGTGAGTAAAAAAAAATTGGAAAGGGGGCGGTAGGCCAAAAAAGTTTGGGAACCACTGACTTAGATGAAGGGTTAGAAGGCATGATCATCAAGTTTGCAGATGACACCAAATTGGGAGGGATAGCCATTACTCCAGAGGACAGGATCAGAATTAAAAACGATCTTGACAGATTAGAGGGATGGGCCAAAACTAACAAAATGAAGTTTGACAGTGACAAATGCAAGATACTCCACTTAGGCAGAAAAAATAAAATGCAAAGATACAGAATGGGGGACGCATGGCTCGAGAGCAGTATGTGTGAAAAAGATCTTGGAGTCCTTGTGGACAACAAGTTAAACATGAGCCAACAATGTGATGAGGTAGCCAAAAAAAGCCAATGGGACTTTGGCCTGCATCAATAGGAGTATAGTGTCCAGGTCCAGGGAAGTCATGCTACCCCTCTATTCTGCCTTGGTTAGACCACACCTGGAATATTGTGTCCAGTTCTGGGCACCACAATTGAAGAGAGATATTGACAAACCGGAATGTGTCCAGGGGGGGGGGACAACTGAAATGATCAAGGGTCTTGAGAACAAGCCCCATGAGGAGCAGCTTAAAGAGCTGGACATGTTTAGCCTGAAGAAGAGAAGGCTGAGAGGAAACATGATAGCCATGTATAAATATGTGAGAGGAAGTCATAGGGAGGAGGGAGCAAGCTTGTTTTCCGCTGCCCTGGAGACTAGGACGCATAACAATGGCTTCAAACTACAGAAAAGGAGATTCCATCTGAACATTAGGAAGAACTTCTTGACTGTGAGAGTCGTTCAGCAGTGGAACTCTCTGCCCCGGAGTATGGTGGAGGCTCCTTCTTTGGAAACTTTTAAACAGAGGATGGCTGGGCATCTGTTGGGGGTGCTTTGAATGCAATTTTCCTTTTTCTTGGCAGGGGGTTGGACTAGATGGCCCATGAGGTCTCTTCCAACTCTATGATTCTATGATTCTGCCAAATTTCAAATCCTAAACAAAATCAGAACAGAAACAGACAGATTTATACAATTTTTGGAACTGTTTTTTTATTTTAAAAAAACCTTTTTGTTGTAGAATAACAAAGATAGAGATCAAATAGTAGACAAATGTGGGTTTGACAACAACCAAAGGAAAAGGGGAAAAGAGGTTGAAATTCCAAATTCATTGTGACAGGTGCTGACAAATGATGGTTGATTATTTCCGATTGTGATAAAGCTGCTAGTGTCTTTCCTCCCCAATTTTATAGAAAGATCTTCTTAGCTATAGACAATGTGTATGCGTTTTAAAAAGAAGTTAAAATCTTTGGATAAACAACTACATGCACACAATGTATGTGCTGTCTTATAGAAGATAATTATCTACTTAAAATCTGTTACCACATATGGATTGAGTGGGAAGAAGCTACTTAGTCCCATCTGTTAATTGAACAACTTGTACTTGGTGGAATATAGAACCTTCTCCCCCTTGGTCTTCTCTCCTGTACCTCCTCCCTTCAACCTCATGTTACAAGCATCGGGAGACTAACATCGCTGCTAAACATTGCTAAAGTTCTTGGACCTTCTGTCCTTGCAAACAGAAAGAAAACAACATTGAAAGAGAATGTAGAATATGTGTGATAGCTGGAAAACAAGTGAGAGATCTACCCAACAATGTAAGCACTATAGCAATATTCAAAAGATTTCAGTTTTTAGCATTATAATAAGCAGGATCAGGTTGTTGTGGTTCAGCCAGATGACAATGAAGGGATTGGGGTTTCGGGGCCTGTTGATTCTCTAGATGAGAAAATAGCGTGGATTTCAGCACAAGATGCTGTTTCTGAAAGAGTTTTAGAGTAAGATGCTGTTTCTGAGATGGAGTGTGAAAGTGGAACTGTTTTGGAATCCAACAAGCAAGGAGAGGAGGATAACATTAGCTCATCCAAGGGAGCAGCTGGCTTAGATACTAGGCTGCTTCTAAGGGGGAAGAGATTCAGGTGCAGAAAGTCAGAAAGAATCAGTGAGAAAGAGAGGCCAAAGGAAGCCCCTCAAGGTCAAAGAAATGTCTTCATGTCTTGCAGTCCTTAAATTAGAGAGAGCTCTGTTGGGAGTTTAGATTAAGCAACATCACTATTCATGGAAGGATCTCCTGTCTCCTTCCTAGCATAGGCCTTTAAAACCAAAGATTTATGCTCATTTTTTGCTCCTTGTTACTTTTGGATTCCTTCTCATGTTTTGCTCCTTGTTTATTGGATTGATTTTTGGGATTCATGGTCATGCTTCAATCCTTGCTTCCTGGATTTATTCTCATGTTTGGACTCTGGTGATTCCTGCTATCTGAAGCAGCTTTGAGCTGTTTAAATTATTTCCTTTGGGATTTGCTTCAATTATCAATCTTTGGGTTTTTACCCTTTCTTTTGCTTAATGTGTTTTTCCCCTTTTTAAATGTGTTTTTATCCTGATGAGCACTGTGAGCGAGGTGAATTCTTGCTGAGGTGCAGTACAGGTTCACTTACACAAGCAAGACACGTTTCTAAACATTGTCTTATCTCAGAGCTTAAGATCGTCTAGAGAGGCCCTACTCTTGTTACCACCTCCTTTGCAGGCGCACTTGGTGGGGACGAGAGACAGGGGCTTCTCAGTAGTGACCCCCAGGCTGTGGAATTCCCTCCCTAAAGATATTAGGTCAGCCCCCTACCTTCTGGCCCTCCATAAGAAAGTAAAACATGGCTTTCTGGTCAAGCCTTTGAAGATCTCATACAGTAGATAAATATGGAATTACGTGCAATGACTATTGGAATGGCCCAGACTATGACTTTGGATAACATGGCTAACAGAAAAGGCATTGTTTTATATGTTTAAATGTTTTTTAAAAAATTATAATTCTATTTACATGTTTATTTTAACTGTACATTGTTTGAAGGCATTTAAAAGTTGCCTAAGTGTAAGCTGCCTTGAGTCCCCTCCAAGGTGGAGAAAGGCGAGATAGAAATGTTGTAAATAAATAAATAAATCTGTGGTATATTAATCTTGTCATGGTGTGTGAAACTTTTGTAAAACTACCCAATGGCTTTCATCTCATTGAGGTTGTGAATCCTCTCGAATTTTAGTCTGAATTCTTCTGAAATGATCAAAGGTGTTTAACATTGTTTTCAGAATGGATTCAGTTTCCTCTCACTTGGTTACGAAATATGTCTGGTTTACATGCTCTTTGTTTGTTCTTTTAAATGGAGAAGTGGAGATAGAACAAAATGAACTCTATTAAAAAATAACTTGAATATTTGAACAGTGTGAATGCAGAATGTATATTTCATAGTTTCTTCAGCTGCCTGCCCTTCTCTAAATGGTTTCTTAATTTTGTAACACTACTTGCAGTCTTCAATTTAATTCCAGATAAGTTATCTTTGTATCTTTGGCTTCCATGTCAGTGTGTTGGTGAATATTCTCCAGGTTTTAGCTTTAACTTTACAGAGGTTCTTCAGGGTGCCAAAGTCTATATGCAAAATAGCTCCAGAACTTTGGATAGTTCCTTAAATGTTCAGGCTCAAACTCAATGTAGATTTGACAACAGGTGCCACAGTGGGAGAGCATGTGTTGAATTTAAAACAAATTATAAACTTCTGTTCTGATGATACAATTCTTTTTTCAATAAGAAGCTTGCTCTGGATAATAATTACCCTATATAAGACATCCCCTCTCATTATAAATAGTTGTAATTTAATAGGTTAAGTCATTTACCATGTGTCTAAATATTAAATATATTACCAAAGGGAATTTAAGGTTTAATAGCCACAATGGAATATAGACCTTCTTTAACACTAAACAATTCATTTGGAGAAGCTAATGGGAATGGTCCCATCTGGCAACTCTTTGTTGTACACTTTATCTCTCTTTCTTCTCTCTTTGTTTATAATAACATCACCACAATTTTTAAAGTAATTTGGCTCAAATTTCCAAATGTAGGAAGCCAAACCATGTTAGCCACCATAGGACATCTTTTCTGTATGCATATGACAGTATTTCAGTCACCGCACATTTCATATATTCTATTTTAGCTGTTTTTTCTTGTAGTTTTGTGTTATGTGAATAGGTACTGGGAATGACTGGGCTTTTATTTTGTGGACTGGGGAAGAAAAGTGGTATAAGCCTTAAGGCATTTAAGAAGTAATTCACAAATGTGTGAAGGAACACTCTCCTAAGATAATGTCAGTTTTTAAACAGTATGTACTAAGCTGTATTTCTGCATGAATGTGTATTCATTTTAGCTATGTACTTTATGGTAACAATACATTTATTGAAACATATTGAAGGCACACCGTCATTGTACTGATTTTGAACCATGCACATACTCACACAGAGAAAGGGTACATTGATACCCAAATGTTCCCAAGATTCAAATGACACATTTTTTTCTTGTATGTGTATATCCATCCATTCAATAATTTGTCCTTGGCAGTAGAAAGAGAACATTGCTAAGATGAACCCTAAAATTCTCTACAAATTGCTACATTTTCAGGATTGCTTAATAGCATAAATCCAACTAGAGTAATCCCAATGAACCAATGATATTTAAAAATTTATCAAGCAATAGCCTCAATGTGGATTAGTTTAGTTAATTGATTTTGGCCACTGTGACTAGCTGCTCCTATATAATATTTATCACATTCCTAATCAGTGTTAAGTATCTGCTCTATGTGTCTTATCAAAGCATGCTGATGTGTTTTAAAGATAAGAATTAGGGAATAATAATCATTATGGATTAAATTAACATTACATATGAAATGGCCTCAATGCTAGTGATACCTGCATGCTCAAGAACAGCAACATTTGTCACATAGTCAGTCCAGTGTACATTTAGGATTGAGCGAAGACAGCACTAATGAAAGCGTTCGAGGATCGTAGGTGCTGGCGATAGGTTCGGCCAGATTGATCACCAACAATGGTCCACCCTGGCCTCACATCGGGACGCATGGAGACGCACTATGCATAATGCTGTGCCCTCTTTCGAGAAAACACGCCAAACGGGTCTCTAAGAGAAACAACAGAAAGAATGCAGAAAGAACCGCAACTTGGAAACAACATCACCGGTTACAGAAAGCTGTGCTTTCTGTAACCGGACTTACTTATCTCGGATTGGCCTTTTTAGTCATCAACGCGCTTGTTAAAAGTATGGGATGAGTCCTTCCTAAGAGTCTTCATCTGTGAAGTAATTCCAGAAACATATGAAATGTATCATCAAGGACATAGATTTGGTATATATAAACGGGAATTCTTGATTCAGAATAAGAACTCTTGAAAGTCTAATGCTGAAGCATCTGTTATTTTCGATTAGACAAATATATACTGAAACCACAAGAATATTATTATTTCTTCAATTAGATCTCGATTATTCATATATCAAATTTCATTATTTTTAGGACAGGAATTGGCTGCTATGGGCACAGGTTGCTGTGCTTACTTGCATGAATGAACAATGAATGAAAAGCATTAATGCCCAAGCATGCTTTTCTCAATAGAATTTATTTGGGTTGCAGTTGTGCTTTCTTAGTGTGTTTCTGCTTCATTTAAGCCCATCAATACCTCAATTAGCATCTGTTTCTCTTCCCCTGGGAAGATCTTTTACACATGTTCCTTCGGAGAACTCGAAAAACCTAAATCCCATGACAGGATCATATTCATAAAATATTTCCAGATTTAGAAGCTTTGCATTTTCTAATAAATCTTTGTTCCTGTTTGTGCCTTCACTTCTTCTGTCTCATCCAATGGCAGCAACATAGAATTTCAGATGTTTTTCTTTTAAAAAAGAAAGAGAAGAAACTGATTCAACAGAGTGATTCGTATTTTCCTGGAAAATAGGAGTGATAATACGGACTGCTTTAAATATTTATTATATGAACCAGAAGTAGATACTGCCATCCCACTACTGAAATAAGAGACCAGACAACGGTGTGGATTGAAATATGGACAATGACCAGATCATAACAGGGGGACCCAGTCCCATACATCCATGCCAAACCCAAGGGGTTATATACTTCAAACATCAACCATTTTTAAAAGCTAGACTAAAAACCAAATACAAGTTTTTATTAAAACCCAACTCAACTCACAAGATAATCTGAAGGCATTCTAAAAGGAGGTAGTGGGGATGGCACCAGTGGTGTGTGTGTGTGGGGGGGGGAGGGGTTATGCAATACTATAAATATCAGTCTATATCTGATCTCCCATCAATTTTCCAGAGGTGAAGCTTAGGTCTTTAGATTCTCAATCATCGTCTGCCAGATTTTAATCACAGGCATGCAGAATTTAGCAATGTTATATGTCACCACTGAGTTTGTGTCTGAGAGCGACAGGGCTACGTAAAATTGTCCAGAGCGTTCTGGGTATTTCATTGTGATGAGATGAGATCAAATGTCTCTGTAAAACAGGCACTGCAGTAGGACATGCTCCATTGTTTCTATGTGACCCGAGTCACAGGGACATAACCTCTCAGAGTATGAGGTCTTTTGGTGATGACCTTCCAGTACAGAAGAAAGAAGTACATGGCATCATGCCAAGGTGAAGGTTCTCCGATGACTGGCTACCTCCAATGTAGTAAGATATTCCATAGGGGAAGTACGGCCCCTACTGTCTGCATTGGTGATAAAGGATGGGGCGCTCAATGTCTATTATTCATTGTTTGATCTGGGATTCGACTTGGTCATATCCCATGCTGGTTAGTAGTTCTGGGGAAAGACCTTGAGATACTATTTTATCTACTATCTCCCTTTGCCAACTGGATTGAAAGTTGCCCTTCATAATTAGAGGTACAAGGCCCAAAGGGGAGAGCGATAGTCTGAGCCAGTAATTCAATATTACCATCCACACCCTGGCCTCAACTCTCAAAAAGCCAGTCTCCAGGTGTCGGGTGGCATTGGAGACACGCCTTGGTACCTTGAGGGCTGATCTTAAGAATTTGGATTGAACAGTCTCCAGTGGGACAAAGTCAGAAAAGGGACCAATCTGGAAACTGTAAAGGAGTTGGACCATTGACTTGACTTCAAAAGTTTGAGTGCCGCCTTTTGACTTCAGGCATTTTAGTATGGCAGACAAACTCCTTTTTTGCATTCTCAGCCACATATACCCCATGTGCTTTTCTGTTGCCAAAAGAGTGGAGGACTACCCACAGATATTTGAAACATGGGACCTGCTCAATTTTATTTTCAACTATACTCCAGTAGTGAAGCTTAGGTCTTTGGGTAAACACTATGGTAGTTGAGTTGCAACTGATCCTCCCTACAATATCGTGCTAATGCCTTCAATGCTCTTTTGAGGCCGATCGGTGTTTTCTTGAAATCAGAGCTGCATCATCAGCATAAAGTAGGTCAGAAATATGTCTCCCCGCAAGTTTTGGAGGATGAAAGTCCATTTGGTCCACCATAGAGTTGACATATATGTTGAATAATGACAAGGCTCAGATTCAGTCTTGGTTGACTCCTTTCTCTCTTCTAAATGTGCTAGTGAGGTGTCCTTGAGGGTTGCATCTTATTTTGAGAGATGTCCCTTGAAGTTGACGAATAAGATGGATAAGTCATCTGTTGATTGAGGTGCCTTCTAATTTTTCCCATAGCTTAGTCCTAGAGATGGAGTCAAAGGCAGCCTTAAAGTCTATAAAGCCACATACAGAGATGCAAAGCTGTTGGTGGTATATTTTTCTATCAAATGCTGGAGCACTAGGCAATTGCCTACCATAGATCTCCTTCTCTGGATCCAGCGTGTTGGTCGGCTAGTATGCTTTCTTGATCCATCCAATCCTGCCATTTCCCTTTTAGAAGTCTTGCATAAGTTTTATTGATAGTGTTAAGAAGGCTGACAGGTCTGTAGTTTGCTGGATCATCTCTCCCCCCCCCTTTTTTGTATATGGGGACGATGATTGCCATCCCCTAGTCCTTGAGAATTGGGCTGTACTTGTCAATGCTGGTGAAAAGTGATGATAAAATAAGGGCCCAATAGTCTAGATTGCTCTTGATGGCTTCTGATGGAATGAGAGCTTCTCCTGGGACTTTCCCTTGCTGTAATTGGTTGACAAGGCTTTTGATCTCTGTCAAAGTGATAGCAGTCCATGTTGGGAGATTCTCCAAATCTAGGGTAGAATGGGCATTCTCAGCAGGACGATCCTTATATATGTCCCAAAAATATGCTTCCCAGGAACCTGGGGAGATATGGCTTTCCATGGGGGTGGGGGCAGACATAATTAGCTGTACATGATATAATGTGCCAGAAGGCAGCTCGGTCTTTAGTTTGAACAGCTTCTATGAACTGTGCCCAATTGTTTTTCGAGTCTTTTCTTTGTTTTTGAACCAGCAGAAGCTCTATCTTTTTATAGAGAAACTCTGTGCTACTATTGCTGATTTTTTCCCCAATTTGTCCCCATCTTTATTTGTTGGTCTTTTTTTAAAAAAAATCTTTATTGAGTTTTGTGCATTGACAGAAGATAGTATCTCTGCCCACGACGTGAGGTGAGGTAGAGGAGGTGGGGAGGGTTAGGGTAGGGGGGCTTTGGAGGGGATACACAAGGAGGAGGTGGGTGGGAGGGGGGTACAGTGATACATATAAAAAGACTTCCCAATATCCTCTTAAGGTTTTCTTACATTAGTTGATTATAGGATCCCCTATAGTGTTCTATATCTCCATCAAAAATTATGGTGCACAATAAGTTATGTGTATATAATTACAGTAATACTTCTTTATATTTATTAAGAAATGTATTCCTTTATTCTGCATGTATTCCTTAAAGCCGGACCAGTCTGTTTTTTCCTTCCTCTCATGTAGTTTCTGGGATAGTATATCCATTTGTATAATGTCCATGGATTTCCATAGCCAGTCTTCCACATTTGGAATGTCCTTCTGCTTCCATTTTCTCCCCAGTGTCAGTCGGGCACCTGTATTTAGTAGAAATAGCATTCTATCCTGGTTTTTATTTAAGTTAGGTACTGTGAAACCAAGTAGGTAGATTTGTGGGTCTAATTTATATTTTGCTTTAATATTTTTTTATGTTTCCCTGTGTATTGCCTGCCAAAACTTTTTGATTTTTTTTGCACTCCCACCATTGATGTAAGAATGTTCCAGGTTCCTTATTGCATTTTCAGTGCTTGTTTGGAATGCTTTTATTGAATCTGGATTGCTTATCTGGGCATAAGTGCCATCTGTATTGTAGTTTCAGCCAATTTTCCCTAACATCTGTTGCAGCGGTGTACTTTAATTTCCCCCCCCCCCAGACTTCTTCCCACTGTCGTAGATGTATTGTGTGTTTCAGATCTTTTGCCCAATTTATATGGCATTCCTTCACCAGCTCCTCTTCTGTAGCCCATTTCAGCAGCTGCTTGTATATTATGCTGATATTCTTTTCCTGTTTTTCTATTATTCGATCCCAGTGATCTTTCCCCTCCGAGAAACCTAGTACCCGGTCTTTTTAGTATATTTGGTGTATTTGGTGGTAATTGAACCAGGATGTTTTTGGGTTTATTTGTCTCAGGTCCTCTATTGTTTTTATGCCCCATTCAGATTTATCTGTCTTTCCTAATATTTGTTTGTATGTTAGCCACATTCCAGCTGCCAATTCCTTCTTGTGGAATGCCTCTACAGGGGATACCACATTAGGGTCTTCCTGAAGGTTCTTACATCATACATCATAATGCATGTACTGTAGACACAGTAGGTACTGTTGAAATAAAATTAATCGGACTTCAGATATGTTCTGAGATGGTAAAGTTAGCATCATAATACCATTATTTATTATTATTATTATTATCACTCTAAGACCGCCAGTGTCATTAGCCTCACTATAGTTATAGCTTTAAAAGAAACACTCAATTATGCTCTAATAATTTAATAACACTTTATTTCTATTCCGCCCTTCCTACCCCAAAGGGGACTCAGGGCGGATCACAAGTACACATACACAGCAAACATTCAATGCCATTTGTATAGACATACACAGTACACAGACATAACAGAAGGAGGGTTTTTTTGTTTGTTTGTTTTGTTTTGTTTTTGTGTCGTGCCACAGGGGGTGCTGTTGCTCCATCCTCTATAACGAAGAGCTGTCAGGACTTCCTCATTCCAGCATTTTCTGATCTTCTTTTTTCTTTATGGCATTGTAAAACACCTCCCCCGCTTTTTTAGTGATGCCTAATTTTTCTAATTACAGCTAAAGCTGTTTTCGAACTGCTTAGGTAAACAGTGGGCAAAGCTGACGGTTGGCTGCCCATGCCAATCCGGGGTTTGAACTTGCAACCTTTCAGTTGATAGATCTTTTAGCTGTTGATGCTTTAACAGCTGTGCTAAACCTCCAATACATAGCAATACCAGGGCATTTCAGCTTTGTTATATTCCATGACACTACAGGCAGTCCCCAAGTTAAGAACAAGATAGGTTCTGCAGGTTTGTTCTTAAGTTGGATTTGTTTGTAAGTTGGAACAGGTGCATTTTATAAGTGCAACTCCAGCCAAAAATATATATTGTTTAGCTTTAAATAGCATAGAGAAGGGTTAACACTTCTGTGGTGTTTGTTTTGCTGTCTTTTCCCCTGTTCAGAAGATTTCACCTCACTTTCTGTCCCTGTAATAATTGGATTTTGAAAAAAAATTCGCTTGTTGTGGAAACAAGCATTGGTGATAAGGCTTCAGTGGAAACACATTTTCCCAATGATAACTCTTTCAGGAGTGAATTTCCCTTTCGAAGGATAGATTTCTCTCTCTCTTTCTGTTGTCTTGCCCCCAGGGCCGTAGCCATGGGGGATTAAAAGTTCAACCCTGCCCTGAAATGTGTCACATTAAAAAAGAAACCTGGTTTACTCATAACTGGGTTAACCAATTAAAATTCTTGAGTGAACCAGGTTTGGGGAGGGTAGAACCCTCCCCCCCCCCCCCGGCTATGGCTCGCCCCCATTCATAACTATGAGTCATTTATAAGTCAGGGACTGTCTGTATTTGTTTACATTTCTGGAGAGAACATCTAGTAGTCTTTTAAGACTGAAACCTAAGGTAGATACTGCAGTAGATCTTCTATCCAGTATTCTATATTCTATGGGTACTATTGAATACATGTACTGAAACCTCAGACCTATCATGCATCTCCAGGTGAATATTCAGTCTGCAAACCCTGAATCAGTGAAGAAAGGATTTACTCCTCCCCAAAACACATCTTTGATTAAATAGGTCTTCCCCACTTTAAGAATAGATTAGCTATTTTGTCAAGAGTCATGAAGAACATTTTATTGATTGAGGATAGAAAATATATACGTTCACATTTCTGTGATCTAATTGGTGCCAAACTCCCCCATGATTTTTTTCTACCCTAAAAAGTTGCAGATAAAAGTTTTCTGGTTAACAATCAACAAAGATGTGATCATGTCAGTTACAAGTGTGGCACAGTGTAGAATTCATTACGCTCTTAGCTACACAAAGGTAAATAACAGAATCTCTAAGAACCGTTTTGGTTAGCCTTATCCCTAATATGCACAATTTTTCTTTCTCTCTTTAAAGTACGGCAGGGAGTGGGTGCTCTAGTGCAGAACTGTGGCTGAGTTTCAACAAAAAAATAAGAATGGGACAAAGGAGTTTAATTCTTATAGAAGTCAACTTCTGCTTTGCCAGCAAGGTTTAATCTCAGGAAAGTGAAGAACCCTGGAAGTGTCCATGGTGCTGAATTCTATATAGGCATACTATACCGGGTTATACGACATTTTAAAAGGTTTTCAGTAGGCCAAGAAGTTAAAAATGAATACACCTGGCTTAGAACATAAGGACTTTCATGCACACAGAATTTAACCATCGGCCTAACTATACCGGGTTATACGACATTTTAAAAGGTTTTCAGTAGGCCAGGAAGTTAAAAATGAATATGTCTGGCTTAGAACATAAGGACTTTCATGCATACAGAATGTAACCATTGGGCTAACAGTAATCTCTCCCAGTGAATAAGTGAAAAGGTTATCCTCTCTGTGCTCATAAAAATAATAAAATAATAGTTCGTCATTAGTAGTTATTGATTGCTGGCCTAGTTCAGATCTTGCTAAGAATTTTCTGAACTGGCAACATTTCTTGATACTTTGTAGAAGCATTTACAGTAAAATCACTGCAGGGGACACTGTGGTCTGCCTCCTCTTGAACCATTTGCTTTCTGTTGGCTATTTGGAAACTCACTTGAGGGATCAAATCTCATTACTTCAGATCTCTGTCAGACTAGAGACAGAATGAGAAATCTAAGCAGCTGCAGGTCTCGTATGTGTGTTTGAAGAGAGCAGTTTGTAATGTGCAAACATGAAAAGACTTCTCATGAGAAAGAAAACCACAGCAAAGGAAAATATGTGCCTATAGAGAATTCATGCAAAAAAATCATCTAGACTTTATTTTGAATATGCCTTTTGATTAAAATTCATAGTTGTCACATAAAATAAATCACCTCCTTTTCCTATAATGTGACCTGAAACTGCTTCTAAGTGAATAAGATATGAACTCTAAATGTTCACAGTCTTTACCCTGACATATTCAATCATATCACAAGGCGCAAGCAGAGCTGCCAAGCTTTTGAGATATTGTCATTCTTATTAAAGCAAAGCAGCACATAAGACCAGTTCTAGCTTGAAAACACATGTTTGGGTGATATGTACAATCAAAGCAAATTTGTTACTTAACTATTAGAAGCCAGCAGAAATTTGTTTTATTGTTAGGGGAGGGTAAATGGTAGATCCTTATTAAATTCCATGCTGTTGTGTAAGGTTGTGTGTGCATGGGTGATACACCTCCTTCCTGCCAACCAAACAAACATGCACACAAGTTGGTTGGAATAAAAAAAATGGCCACAACTCATTTATTGATTACAGGAACAAGCATTGGCAGCCATGCATGGGTCCTGGATCATGGATTGGGCAGCCCGCTGCTGCTCAATACCGTGACCACACCAGGGTGCCACCGGCCCAATACTGGTCAAAGTTAGATCGTCACCCCATGGTACCACCAGAAGTTTTTCCCCCTTCCGCTTGGTGGGGGGGGGGGGGGGTAAACCAGCCAGATCCAGGGCCCATGCCACATGCCAAACACAGAGTTATGACAAGTTTAAAAAAACTAACTAACAAGAACACACTAATGTGACAGGCTAACAAAAATATAGATAAATGAAAGGTTTTCATGAGATAGGTTCTGTCTCCATACATTTCACTGTTACAATTTATGCATGTGTCCATATCTCTTTATAAGGGGTTGGTTTAACCATTGACTTGCTAGTAAAACTGAATTACTGTGTCGTGAGCATATCTAAAAGTGTGTCACCAGCATGAAATGTTGGGAAAGCTCTGGTGTAGAAGATGTGGATATTCAAAATTGTTCCTAGCAGTATTTTAGTGTGTATCCTTTCCAAAGTTTTCCCCCCATGATATCCAAATGAAATCTACTTCTTAAAGTGGAAGCCAGAGCATACAGTTTGCTAGCTGGAAAATCAGTTTGCTATGGTTCAGAAACCTTTCTAGTGAGAAGAACAGTATGGTGACATATTGTCATATGCAAGCATCAATAGCTCTGACATCTGAAAAGGTCATGCCACTAAACATTAGTATTTCAAAATAGCAATTAATGTAATTCATTTTTAAAAGGCTTATCCACATGCCTTGTAAATTCTTGTTTTCCTTGAAGGAAAGAGAGGTTGGTGCTATGTGACTCTGCTAACTTATTTCAATGGAGATGTGTAAATACGAAGAATGGATTTGATTCCAGTAAAGGAAATTGGTAGATGTATCTATGATTGTTTGGTGGGACCTCCCTATGACATAATTTCATCCTCTTCATTTCATATTTGTACTGAGTTATTAATTTGAATTACTTTATTTTATTTTTAGTTCCTGCGATGATAACCTCCTATCCAAACACCACTTTGGCAACACAAGGTCAAAAGAAAGAGATGAGTTGCACAGCTCATGGAGAAAAACCCATCATAGTCCGCTGGGAGAAAGAAGACAGAATAATCAACCCTGAAATGTCTCGTTACCTTGTTTCTACGAAAGAAGTGGGTGATGAAGTCATCTCGACTCTACAGGTGATATGTGATACCTGGTATATGTTTTTGGATCTTGAGCAATAGTTTAGTTTTAGTACAAAAGCTAAAATGCTTGGACTATATCTTTCTGATGTACCCTTTGCTGACAAAGGTCTACTTTGTCTCACCTGACTTCAGAAGGTTGTATTCATTGAGATCACCTGAAGCTATTCCAGATATATTCTATCAAAGAAAAAAACTGATCTCTCGTAATTTTGTGTGTGTGTCAGGAGTGACTTGAGAAACTGCAAGTCATTTCTGGTGTGAGAGAATTGGCCACTTGCAAGAACGTTGCCCAGGGCATGCCCAGATGTTTGATGTTTTACCATCTTTGTGGGAGATTTCTCTCATGTCCCCGCATGGGGAACTGAAGCTGACAGAGGAGCTCAATCCACTCTCCCCAGATTCAAAACATTGACCTCCTGATATAAGGATTTAGCCCATTACACCACTGTGGGCTCCCTTTCTTTTCATGTGATGCAGGGATTATGTAAAGCAGAGTTGTGACTTCCCAGATGTTTTGGGATTATACTTCTGATTTTTCATGGCTATTGGCTATTATGGTTGAAACTGATGGGAATTAGAGTTTACCAACATCTGGAGAGCTGTGGATATGATCTAATAATAATTGCATAGAAAAAGAGTTTTTTTAAAGTACACTACCAGTAGAGGGAGGGCCCGCTGCTTTTGAAGCAAAAGGGGTGTACAAAGTATATATCTGACACAGTTGGAAAATAAAGACAAAATATATGTCCTCAAAAACATATGTGGTATGATTTCACTTGGCATATTGCATGGCATTTTTTTCATCACATCTGAAAGACATTTTCACCAATGATATTAGAAATGTATGAAATTATTCAAGGTATGATGAAAGTAAACAGGAAGCTTTTCTTCCTCTTCCATACTACTAGAACTTGAGGTTCAATACACTGACCCCAAATAACAGGAGATTTCAGTACAAATAAAGAGAAATACTCCTCTATACACTGCCAGTAGATGTAACTGTGGTTAACGTACAGTAACTTCACAAAGGTGTAGGTTTTTAAGGAAGTTAAACAGATTCATAGAGAATAATGTAGCCATAGTTACACAACATCTCCTGTATTAGAAACAGTATGTCCTTATATGTCAGTTGTCAGGGAGTATGAGATGAAGGGTGCAGTTGTGCTTATGTTATGCTTGTAGGTTTCCCCTAGGCATGTAGTTGGCTACTTTGGACTAGATACAGATAAGCTTTGGGTTTGATCATAGTTGGCTGTTCTTATGTTCTTATTAGTGTGACTACAATTGGCAGGTATTTCTATGCCAACTTTGGTGGGTGAGATGTGTGGGAGAATTGAAACAATTTCAGTTTTTGCCTCACTTTATGATTGCTTACAATAATACTGTTTTTGAGAGATCCTGTTTGAGCATTTCACAATCAATTTTTGTTCTCAAAACCCTAAATAAATATTGTCATCAGCAAACCTAGCCACTTCACTACTTATATCTGATACCTGGTATTGTTATAGCATTGTCAGAGACAGGATGCTTGTACCTTTAATAGTTGTGTAGAAATTAGAATTAGAACTGTTATTGGTTGGTATTTGCTGGCATGACAAACAGCACTGACTGAGACTCCTTCTTCCATACAAGCTTTAAAGGTACAGATGACATTTCTAATTTTCCTGTCACCTCACTTCTGTGGTATTAGTGCAGTTTGATACCATTAACTGTCTTGCTTAATGCTATGGAATACTGGGATTTTTAATTTTGTGAGGCAACTTTTAAGAGAAGTCTAAAGACCCTATAAATCTATGACTCCCATGATGCCATGGCCTTTAGCCATGGTAATTAAAGTAGTATTAAATTGCATTAATTCTACTGTGTAGATACACCGTGACTTTCTAACATATGGAATACAGGACACCCTCTAATGTATAGAGGAAAGCTTTCCCCAATAAGTCTTTTCTTATTGTTCCTATAATGTTCATGTACAAAGATGATTATATCCCAATAGTTCTCTCCATTCCACCAGGTTTTTGTTATATCCATTATATCTATGCTTTGCCTTAAATCTCTTCAGTTCTTCCACTTTGGGTCAAAGGCTTCTGGCATTAGCAGGCACATGGCTACATGGGATGTCCATCATCAGACATTGGTGGCCCAATAATTTACCGCTTAGCCATCTTTAATTTGTTGCTCATGTTTCAGTACACATTCATGACCCAATTTCATTTCAAAATCATTTCCCATTCAAAAACATTTTCCGCTCAAGGAGATAATTTTGTTGAATCCTGAACTCATTGCTCCCAAGTTCGTGAAAGTTTTCTCTAAGTGATGCTCCAGACCTACAGTCCTAGCTAGTATAGTCAATGGTGAGGAATGCTGGGATTTGCAATCCAGCAACATTTGAAGGGCCACTTCATTTCCACGCCCGTATGTTGTCAACATTTTACAATATTCTTCTTGATGTATGAAAAAAACTAAATAAAAATAAAATGGTGATCAGGATTTAGAAAGTAAAACATTGTTAAAGAGAAAAATCAAGTATTCTAGCACTATAGGAAGAAAAATCAATAAGCTGCCTTGCATAAATTATATCTTCCCCTTCAAACCCTTCATCAGTCCTAGTCCAATACTCTTCTCTAGCCCTGCTGATTTAGTTTGGTCCATATATTTTTAGCCTTGTTGTGTGTTCATTATGAGTTGCAAAATGATATCTCTATGTTGGATCACATTTTAAAATTCATTCTGTTTGAAAATAGGTATTTACCTCCATGTTTCCTATTGAATATATTTTCTTTTTTCAATCTGCAATGTAGATTTTGCCAACTGTACGAGAAGATTCTGGTTTCTTCTCCTGCCATGCCATAAATTCATATGGAGAAGACCGTGGAATAATTCAGCTCACTGTGCAAGGTAGGAAGAGGACAACATAAGGGGGGGGCTATTGTAGTAAGTGTATGTCATGCTCTGAAATCTGTTGTGGAATTCCTAGTCCCCAAATAAACATAGCTTTAGCTGTCAAAAATTAGAACTTTTTCAGAGTTTCTTATGCTAGGTATTGCAGGATCCAATAAAACATAAATACCTAGATGGGTATTATTCAAACACTCAACTGTGTTAGCCTGGGATACTCACATGCAAAGGCAACTTGTTATTCCTTACAGACTAACAGAGAAAATTATGTTGATAGCATAAGCTTTCTTAGACTTAGGGTGCATTTCTACTATAGAATTGATGCAGTTTGACACCATTTCATCTGCTATGCCTCAATGCTGTGAAATCATGAGAGTTGTGGTTGGCAGTAGCACTTTTTGGCTGAGAAGGTTAAAGACTTTGTAAAACTGGAATGTCTATAACTTCATAGCATTGACTCATTGCAGTTAAATTTTGACAAACTGCATTAATTCTGTAGATCTACCCATAGTCTTCACATTTTTTTAGATGATGCCTGTAGTCTACATTTACCTGGATAATCATGTTAAAGGCATTCCAGAACTACTCTGATGTCCTTGGAGGCCTTTGGCCATTCACATGGTCTGCCACTGCATAACCAACCACAAGCAGCTGTCTAACAAGAGTTTCAGGGAAATATTACATTTCTGACCATATGATTGCACACCCAAATGTGACATTACCAGAAGCAACATTTCCCACAAACCTTTTCTGGGGAGCTGATCATTGATGATGATTCAGTAGTAGATGAAAAGTGGATTGAGCTGGATTCAGTCCAATGTAGCTGTGGACACCTTCAAAACTCTCACATCTTCTTGACCCACATAAATGGCTGGTTGTAGCACTTCTGCTATGAATCCAGCTATATATCATCTAGAATCTATACTGCAGTTGAGCAGTGATCCCACTTTACTTTAGTTTGTAGACACAGCCTAAGTCTAAGTGGTGTCACATTTAGTCAGTATCTCATCCCTTATAAATGCAATGTTTGTTCACTACCGCAATAATCATACCAGACTAGCATCATGCAACATGCTCAGTAGATAGGTTCAGAGACATCTCAATCTGATTCTGAGCAAGTGCTTTCCCATAACTTCTGCATGCCTACTCCTATGATTGGATTAGGTCAGCTTTTCTTCTTAATGACTAAGAATGCAATCTGGAATATTTGGGGGGGAAACATTGTTCATTTCAGTACATCTGAGGCTGCAATTCTGTGTACAATTACTTGGAAGTAAATGCCACTCAATTCAATGGACATCTGAGTAAGCATGCATGATGTGCTGTTAACCTCAGCCCAGTAGCTTTGGGCTTGCAGCAGCTTAAACAAGTTGAAATAATCCAAAATCATTTGATTTGATTTTCTTGCTGCAAATGAATCAGTGCACCTGTATTATATTTAGAAATAAAATATTTCAAATGCTCCTGGCTACTGCTGCAGTATGTATTGTTTGCATCATGAATTTCAGCAGCCAGTTTATGCTCAAGCCAGGAGCTCCTTACCATATTTCTGTGGTGGAGAGAAGAGCCACAGTCAGGCAAGGGATCAGCAGGTTGTGCAGTAGCTGAGGTGATGCCCTGTCAAATGCCGAACTGAGGCAGAAATAAGCCACCGGGCTGTACTGGCTCTGCACAGCACACACTTGCTCACATGCTTGTATGCCTTGGAGCGTACATATAAGATGCCAGCTCCACTCAGCACTCACAAACAACCTTCCTCCCACCCCACCCCCAGTTTTCTTTAGCTGCAGATTTTTGCTAGCTCCTAGTTACCATTAAGATGCATCCAGGAGCTCAACGAACTGGGCAGATTTCCAGTGAATGGTAAAGGTTGTAACAATAGCTGTTGTCCCAGAAGCATCAAACTAAATTAGTATATATCGTATGTGCATGCTCATAGTATTTTATTTTGGTTAGTCATCACATTGGAATAACTACTAATTAAAGACTACTACTAATTCTATATTTAGTGCATTACACTAGGTACAGCTCAGAATCTCTTCTATTTTACACTTTCTCCCTCTAGCTCTACAAACACATATTTTTATTATTCTAAACACAAAGGTTACACATGTAAAATGATGTGGATTACTTTTTGAGACATTAGGAACATTAATTGCATTGTAGGCATTTTTATTCAAACATTCATTTCTGAGGACTGGAATTTCCACCCTTTTCACTAAGAATGGAAGACATGGGGGATGAGATAGTGAAAGAAATCCAATTTTAATAGCATTATCTTCTTGATTCACTTATGTTTACAACATGCAGTAGAATTCCCCTGCTAATCTGAATATTACAGGCTAAATTTACTCTGGGAAAAGCAAATATTTTGAAATAGTAGCATAGAGCATTGCTACAATTGTGGGGAAGAGGGGTCTAAATTAACATTATGTTTTGATTAAATGCCTTTTGTTTTGTCCAGAATAGGGGCAAGAGGGGTGAGTGAATGTAATATTCAGAAAGTAAAAGATCAGTGTCCTCACTTTTGTTGCTAGCATCTTACATCTGTCTTCTCCAGATTAAAGACAGAATAGATGACTGCAACGTTCTCTACGTGGGGTTGCCTCTGAAGACTGCTCGGAAGCTGCAATTAGTCCAACGTTCGGCAGCCAGGTTACTAACAGGAGCGGGGTACAGGGAGCATACAACTCCCTTGCTGCGCCAGATCCACTGGCTGCCAATTAGCTTCCGGGCACAATTCAAAGTGCTGGTTTTAACCTACAAAACCCTATACGGTTCTGGTCCAGTTTACCTGTTCAAACGGATTCTACCTTACAAACCATCAAGAACATAAAAATCCTCCGGAGAGGCCCTGCTCTCGGTCCCGCCGGATTTGCAAGCGCAGCTGGTGGGGACGAGAGACATGGCCTTCTCTGTGGTCGCCCCTCGGCTGTGGAACTCTCTACCAACTGATGCTAGATCTGCCCCCTCTCTGTTGTCCTTTAGGAGGCTGGTGAAGACCTGGATGTGGAACCAAGCCTTCCCAGAATAGACTGAGATTGGCGATTGTCTGAATGTATGACCACATTTACAGATTGAGTGGAACTGTTTTAATGGCGATGTGGTTTTATGCTGGGTTTTTATGTATTTTAATATGTTGTTGTAGTTGTTTAAATTGAATAGCATTGGATTGTTGCTGTTATGCCAGTCTGAGTCCCTCGATAGAGGTGAGAAGGTCGGGGTACAAAAGTTTTAAATAAATAAATATGGTTGTGTTTGTCCAGAACCTCCAGATCCTCCAGAAATAGAAATCCGAGAGGTAAGAGCACGCAGCATTGCCCTCAGGTGGACCATGGGATTTGATGGAAACAGTCCAATCACAGGCTATGATATAGAATGCAAGAATAAGTCTGGTAAGATGGTGCTGGGAAACCTGCCTTAAAGCTTTGAATTCTTACTTTGTTTTCTGTTATAAACTAATATAAATACATAGGTCTTTAAAAGTTTCTTACCTTTGTCACTTCATTTCTGTTTCTAAATGTACTTGTCTGAGGATCTGATTACATAAGGGCAGGCAAAGTGACACTGCAGCTGATGGTGGTTTCGATTGCATGAAACAGTGTGCATCACACTACTGGTCTGCTTCCTCTAGGTGATTCTCCCATTCCTAGCTATTAATGGATAAAACCTGTCACTAAAACCCAATCCCTCAATGGTCCTGTCACCTAGCCCCTGGGTGTACAATGAGTTAACCCCTTGTGCCAACAGGACTACTGACCAAAAGATTGGTGGTTCGAATCTGGGGATTGGGGTGAGCTCTCATCTGACAGCTCCAGCTTCTCATGTGGGAACATGAGAGAAACCTCCCACAGGATGGTAAAATAGCTGGATTTCCCCTGGGCAATGTCTCTCCCCCCTCTTTGGAGACCTTTAAAAACGCCTGAAAACCTGGCTTTTCCGCTGTGCCTTTTGAGAGTAGCTATTTAATTGCTATCATTGCTCCCCTCAATGCCCTCATTCTTGGAGTCCACCCCCCCCCCCTCGGTAAAGGATGCTATTTTGCTTATCTCACCCTGAGTTTTTAACACTTTATATGTGTGCCTGCGGCCCGCCCTGTCTTTGTGATTTTAGATACTTAGTTGTATATTGTTTTTTTATGTATATGTATGTATTTTTATTGTGTTTATTACTGATGTTTTTGATTTTATTTTATTGTAATTTGTTGTCTGGGCTTGGCCTCATGTGAGCCGCCCCGAGTCCCCAGTGGGGAGATGGGAGCGAGGTACAAATAAAGATTATTATTATTATTATTTTCAGGCGGCCAATTCTTTCACACCAGAAGTGACTTGCAGTTTCTCAGGTTGCTCCTGACACACACAAAAACCACGATTACAAAGCTGACTGTTTCCCCTTTACTGTGTATTAATATTTGCCCTTTTTTGCTTGTGAATGCTAGAGGCATGCTAAAAATAAAAATTACAAATTGAAAGAATAGCAACAGTATGGGAACATGGGGTTACAAAAGTGTATGGAAGGATGATTGTGGGACCATAGATTGGTAAATTTTGTGTAATCGTGCTAATGAAAATAATTGAAATATTAAACTTACTATTCTCTTCACTTCAGCAATAGAATATGCAATAGAAAATATTTACTTAATAAATTTTACTTATCGTGTTACTTAGAAAATGTATGTGAAATTCTGGACTAAAAATCCATAATGATAAATGTTGACTACAACTACTACCACTACTACTACCACCACCAGTAGAATAATGATGAAAATAGTAGCCTTAGGCATGCAAATATGAATTGTAGCACTGTTATCATATAGAATTTAATTTCAAAACTGTGATTTGAAATAGGGCCACCAGGTGGCATTGCATACAAAGTAAATATAGGATTGTCACTTACAGTTATAGTGCTAGGCTGGTGAAGTATACTTGTGGAGGACTTCTCAAGACAGAAGAATGAAACGGAAAAAGAAGGGGGGAAATTGCCATGTTTCTTTATGCTGCATAGATTTTCCAGTATGTTCTTAGTGAATAAGTCAGGTTTATGACAGAAAAGTAGTATAGCAAGCTTCCAAATGGCATATGAAGAAGGTTTGAGATGCAAGATACAAATTACAATAAAATAAAATGAGTGAGTGGATGGAACAGGTTTCTCGGATGAGTTTCAAGATTTACAAAAAGTCAAAGCAAATGACGTGTTTAGAATATAGCACAATCTTAATAGGAGTATTTAACTTGTTCTACAGGTACTATTTAATAAGACCAAATGCCCTAGATTTTCTTTACATGCTAGTTTAAAAAACAAACAAGCCAACTGTTGTTGACATGATGCAATGTACTACAAAAAAAATCTCTCCTTTGAAATCTTGAATAATAAAAGTCATACAAAGCTTATAGGATACGTTTTTCTTAATATTTAAATATGGGGGCATGCAGAAGCCCTTTTGTTTCTTTATACAGTTTACCTATCATTTTTTTTCAAAATGAACAGCAGTAAGTTATTGAACGGTTCTCAATCACACATATTTTGTTTTGTATAGTGATTTTTTTCAATTTTTAAACTTCAAAATTGTGACTAGTGCCCCTCCCCAAGGGAAATTATTGCACCTTGCTTTGTTCTGAGGTCTTTGTCAAAGCTGAGGCTCATTTTGAACTGAACGTAATCATACAGGATCACCAAATTTTCCCGAATTCCAAATCGCCAAAGGAAATTCTGCACACCCCTAGAATAAACTTGTGCATGACATGGATCCAAAACAGATGGATGCTTTATTATGTAATTTTCACTTAGTTAACTGGAACAGATATGAAGTTACTATCTTTAAAACCAGAGATGAAGATTTTGTACTCCCAAAACTGCAACAATCAGGAGGACCACATTTCTGGTCCTTGAGTCAACAATGACCAAAGAGACATTTGCTTTGAAGGTAACATGTGTCCATTTATTATTATGGTGAAACAATGTGGATAAATCTGGAGCACGGACAAGAGGGGTACGCAACCTGGTACTCATCTGATATTTTCTACTAAAATTCCTATTTGCTTCAGTCTAGGCAGAAGTCAGAGGTGATGGAATTTGTAGCCCAAAACCTCTGGATAACACTATGTTGCCAGAACAGTAATGCATTTGAAGACTATTAGCAGCTGAACCTGTAAAGTTTGACTTCCATTGTCTGACAAAGCAAAACCATAGATTTTAATTCCTAATTCTATTTTGTCTGGAATTTAGCAAGACAATTTTTAAGGGAGGGATTTCTACATTTCTAAGCAACCATTTGATTAGTTGCTTCAGAACTTTTTAGTCAGACCCAGCAGATCCTGTAGTCAAGAGGTATCAGTTTTCATCTTAGCAAATGTGGGATAATTAACTTCATTGGGTTTCATCCACCCTTTCCAAAATGTATCCTATTGTAAATCCCATTTTGAAGCAGTTAATTTTTGTTTTACATTTTATAGGAGTTAATATCTAAATAATACTTTCATCACAGAGTGAATCTTCCAGAGACGTACTTTAATACTGGAAAGTATGGAATAAATTTAATCCCAACTTAATTACCTTACATAGCAACACTTTTCAGAGCTAATGTGTATTTAAAGCTTTCCCATGCTAATTCCCAGATCATCCGTCCCTCGTGCAAGTGGGCGAAAAACATGAGACATTTTTCTATATTTTTTTCTTCTGATTTGCTTGAATGGATTAGTCCCAAGTATTTCACAGTCCACACTGGCTTGTAAGAGCTGATTAGGATGTTAATTAGTTCTGCATTTTCAAGTACATTAGCTTATTGGTGGCCATGACAGCATGTGACCAGTTCTACATGACCATAACTGTATTGACTGTATTAACACTCTCCAGCTCCCATTTTCTGTTCCTTTAAGGTAGGGATCATAATATTTGAGAATTATGCTGAATATAAATTGGTATGTATTCATTGATATTTCAATTATCAAAAGAGAAGGAAATCATACTGCTCTTCTATTTAAAATGGAAAAAAGCATCTACAAGGAGAAAGGCATCTAAATATTCTTTCTTACTCATTTATTTTTTTTTATTAGTGGCAAAATAATAGAGTCAAACCATTGACCTATTGTTTTTAAAGAAATGCATCACGTTGTTTAAGAGAATATGCTCCTAATTGGAGAGTGCGCTTATATTTTCATAGTGATCTAAACGTGAGCTGCTCCAGTCTGTAATCATGTACTGCATTTTACTTAAAGCTTAGAGACATGTCTAGTAGGCATGGTTTCGAACCCAAAAATGGCGATTCTAAAATCAAATGGGGGGGGGATTTTTTTTGATTAGTAAAAGAAAGACTTACAAAAAAATTTCCAAAAATTTCTAAAATGTAACAATTACTAACGAAATTCGTTAGTAGTTCGTATGCCAGAGCATGCGCATTCAGATGGTTTTGGCCTACAACTCCCATAAATCCTACCCGCTGGTAATTTGGCTGTATTTTCTGGTTGTTGTAGGCAAAAACTTTAATAAATCACACTGAATTCTAGATGGGACTCTCAAAATAGGAAGGTGGGTGGGTGGGAGGGGGTATTCTATTCTTGGAAGCAGCAAAAAAGGAGGAGCCCCCTCGCTCCTCGCTGCCTCTCTCTCACCCCGATCCTGAGGGAGCGAGGGCCCAAGTTTTCCCAGACTGAGAGGAAAAGGAAGAGGCCTGAGGCTGTGAGGAATGGTGGGAGTTGAAGTCCAAAACACCTACCTGGAGGACTGAAGTTGGCCCCTGCGATGGGGCAAGGCAGAGCAACGGGGAAGAGAAGGAAGGGGGGAGAAGCATCTGAGAGAGCGCAGGGAGAGAGGAGGAGAAGTGTGTGTGTGTGTGTGAGAGAAGTTGGCCCCTGCGATGGAGCAAGGCAGAGCAACGGGAAGAGAAGGGAGGGGGAGAAGCCAGCAGGAAAGAGGAGGGGGGCAGGGAAGCATCTGAGAGAGTGCAGGGAGAGAGAGGAGGAGAAGTGTGTGTGTGTGTGTGTGTGTGTGACAAGTTGGCCCCTGCGATGGGACAAGGCAGAGCAACTGGGAAGAGAAGGGAGGGGGAGAAGCATCTGAGAGAGCGCAGGGAGAGAGAGGAGAAGTGTGTGTGTGTGAGAGAGAGAAGTTGGCCCCTGCGATGGGACAAGGCAGAGCAACGGGGAAGAGAAGGGAGGGGGGAGAAGCATCTGAGAGAGCGCAGGGAGAGAGAGAGGAGGAGAAGTGTGTGTGTGTGTGAGAGAGAGAAGTTGGCCCCTGCGATGGGACAAGGCAGAGCAACGGGGAAGAGAAGGGAGGGGGGGAGAAGCATCTGAGAGAGCGCAGGGAGAGAGGGGAGAAGTGTGTGTGTGAGAGAGAGAGAAGTTGGCCCCTGCGATGGGACAAGGCAGAGCAACGGGGAAGAGAAGGGAGGGGGGAGAAACATCTGAGAGAGCGAGCAACGGGGAGAGAGGGAGGGGGAGAGAAGGGAGAGTGGGTGTGTGTGTGTAACAAGTTGGCCCCTGCGATGGGACAAGGCAGAGCAACGGGGAAGAGAAGGGAGGGGGAGAAGCATCTGAGAGAGCGCAGGGAGAGAGGGGAGGAGAAGTGTGTGTGTGTGTGTGTGTGTGTGACAAGTTGGCCCCTGCGATGGGACAAGGCAGAGCAACTGGGAAGAGAAGGGAGGGGGGAGAAGCATCTGAGAGAGCGCAGGGAGAGAGAGGAGGAGAAGTGTGTGTGTGTGAGAGAGAGAGAAGTTGGCCCCTGCGATGGGACAAGGCAGAGCAACGGGGAAGAGAAGGGAGGGGGGAGAAGCATCTGAGAGAGCGCAGGGAGAGAGAGGAGGAGAAGTGTGTGTGTGTGAGAGAGAGAGAAGTTGGCCCCTGCGATGGGACAAGGCAGAGCAACGGGGAAGAGAAGGGAGGGGGAGAAGCATCTGAGAGAGCGCAGGGAGAGGGAGAAGTGTGTGTGTGAGAGAGAGAGAAGTTGGCCCCTGCGATGGGACAAGGCAGAGCAACGGGGAAGAGAAGGGAGGGGGAGAAGCATCTGAGAGGCGCAGGGAGAGAGGGGAGGAGAAGTGTGTGTGTGTGAGAGAGAGAAGTTGGCCCCTGCGATGGGACAAGGCAGAGCAACAGGGAAGAGAAGGGAGGGGGGGAGAAGCATCTGAGAGAGTGCAGGGAGAGAGGGGAGGAGAAGTGTGTGTGTGAGAGAGAAGTTGGCCCCTGCGATGGGGCAAGGCAGAGCAACGGGGAAGAGAAGGGGGGGGGAGAAGCCAGCAGGAAAGAGGAGGACTACACTTTCCAGAATGCATTGCCTAGCAGCAGCGTCACTTCCAGTTCCCCATAGAAATGCGGGAAAAAGAAGAAGCTGAATGAAGGCGGGAAGGAAATGAGGGGGAGAAGACAGGGAGAAGTGAGTACGTAGTACAATAATTAAGAATTTATTACGATCATAACGCAAATTGTTGGCCTCAAGGACCGTAAAAGGAAGTCTACTTCCTGGTTAGCTGCCGTGATGCGTATAAACTAGAAAGTCCCATTACATACGAATCACTTACGATTTCTTTTGATTTTCATAACTTTTTTCTCATGCCTAATGTCTAGCTCTGCTCATATAGCATATCAGGGCAAGAACAGAAAAAGCAGAATGGTAGTTTCTGACCCCTGTGCCTATACACATTGATTCAAAGCTTTAAATAAACACTTTGTGGAAGTAAACAATTGGTGCACAACTCTGTGCGTGTCATTTCCATTCTTAAAACACTTTAGGTAGGTTTCTGCATTCTACTCTACCATATTTCCTTGTCAGATTGGAAAGTAGCCAAAGACTAATAACACACATATACTCAGTTTCACAAACCTACACTTACAATTCAATTTTGTAGAAAAAATGCACATAGTTTGTCTTTAACCACAAACCACATACTGTGACCCCTTTGGTACAACTTGTTGTGAAATGCATGCCAGGTATTCATGCAGGACAAATCTATCAGATATATAATATATGCCAGATCAAATGACCGAAATCTTAATTAATCCTGATTAATAACAATCAAAAGCTGTAACAGGCATGATGAAGAGCCACTGACCCACTGTCAAAGCCAGCTGGAGCTAAAGCCATCAGTCTGTTTCAGCTAACTAGGCAGGATTCAAAATAGTTCCACTTTCTTCTGCTTTGGATAGGCTCATTTTAGAGTACTTTATCCAGTCTTAACTAATATTCAAAACCAAATCAGGCATCTTATATGAAAATATAAAATTAAGAAGAACAGCTAAAAAGCTGTTGTGGAGTAAACAAAACTAAATATTCTAAAACACAGTAAATCAGAACATTTGAAAAAGCAAAACATTATATGTTTAGTTGGGAAATATAAAATTAAGAAGAGTCATTTTTCTATTGTTGAAAAAGCTGTTGTTTTTTGTTGTTTGTTTTTTGTTTTTTGCTGGAAAGCACCTGAAATATGCTGACATTGTGCTTTGAAATGCAATCACTATGGGACACAACCGAGCTAAATTAAAGTTTAAAACCAGCACCACTTGACAACTGATGCAAATAGTACCCATTATGCATTTATAGTCCAATTATAAGAACTCTTGGGGGAAGCAGACATATGTTACAAGATGATCTTGGATAGGAATGGCTGAAGGTATGAGACATACTAAGAGGCATGGCCTTTGACAAGTCAAAAGCATGCCATCTTTCTTTTTCCAATCTGTACATCTGTTCTTCCTCCTTTTGTGTGAGCATCAGTCAGAAACCTATGACACCAGTCAAAGCTGAATACTGGAGCCTCAGCAGCAGCTGTTTTGAGGGGTCATGTGCTGAACAGGTTCAGCATCTATACATGGTTTTCTTGGATGGCCATATGAAAGATCGGTGGCCACTTTTCAGGGATGATTAAGCCATGGATACCCGCATAAGCGAGGGATTGGACTAGTTGACATTCCAATTCTAAGCTTTTTGATACCTTCCTGGTAGCTGCTCCCCACACTTCAAGTGTCTTTAGGTAGACTCTGCTTTAGATGCAGCCATTATCAGCTATGTCTGGAAGGAAGCAGCAGAAACTGGAAGCTCAGCTCATACTATCTGACCAGGACTATAGACAGCCCTTCTGTAAATATCTTTAGAAATGCAGTCACATTCCAGATTAATTGGAATGTCACTCTATATCCACCTTGTGGATCACCTCTCACCCATTTAACCCAAAATCATAAAAGAGCTCCATGCAGTCATGCCGGCCACATGACCTTGCAAATGTCTACAGACAACACCGGCTCTTTGGCTTAGAAATGGAAGTGAGCACCACGCCTCAGAGTCAGACACGACTAGACTTAATGTCAAGGGGAAACCTTTACCTTTACCTTATGAATTTTGATTTGTGAATTTACCTGATGTCTCTGTATAGTCTACATGTATCATTTCACAATAGTACACTGGATTTTGTTGGCAATTTATTTATTTATTTAAAACATTTATATTCTGCCCTTCTCACTCCGCAGGGGACTAAGGGTGGAGCACAACATATATACGACAAACATTCAATGCCAGGACATAAAACCATAAATATATAGAAACATTAAAATCACTTATACCCACATTAAAAGTTGCTTTAAAACCATCTCAGGACACCATTTTGCCTCATTGCACTGCGCCAAAGCTTGGTCCCACAGCCAGGTCTTCACCATCCTTCTGAAGGGCAGGAGGGAGGGGGCTGATCTAATATTGCCAGGAAGGGAGTTCCATAACCGGAGGTCAATCACTGAGAAGCCCCTGTCTCTTGTTCCTGCCAAGCGCACCTGTGATGGTGGTGGGACCAAGAGCAGGGCCTCCCTAGAAGATCTTAAGTTTCCACAGTGGTTCGTAAAGGGAGATTCGTTCAGACAGGTAAACTGGGTAGGGGCCATTTAGGGCTTTATGGGCGAAAGCCAGCACTTTGAATTGTGCCCGATAGCAAACAGGCGGCCAGTGGAGCTGACGTAACATGAGAGTTGTGTGCTCCCTGTATGCTGCCTCAGTTATTATCCTGGTGTCTCTTGTTGGACTATTTGAAGCTTCCAAACCATCTTCAAAGTCAACCCCATGTAAAGCACATTGCAGTCGTCTATCCTGGATGTAACGAGAGCATGGACCTCCGTGGCCAAGTCAGACTACCCAAGGTACGGCCGCAGCTGGCACACAAGTTTTAATTGTGCAAAAGCCCCTCAGGCTGCCGCTGCAACCTGGAGATCCAGGCTCAGTGATGAGTCCAAGAGGACTCCCAAGCTGCGAACCTGCGCCTTCAAGGGGAGTGTGACCGCATCCAGCACAGGCTTGTAACCCTATACCCTGTTCAACCTTGCGACTGATGAGGAGGACCTCTGTCTTGTCAGGATTCAACTTCTGTTTGTTTGCCCTCATCCAGACTGTTACAGCGGCCAGGCACTGGTTCACAACCTGGAACAGCCTCCTTAGCATCTGGTGGAAAGGAGTAATGGAGTTGGATGTCATAAGAACATAAGAACATAAGAAGAGCCATGCTGAATCGGACCTCAGCCCATCTAGTCCAGCATTCTGTATCACACAGTGGCCCACCAGTTGTACACGGGGATCTCGAGCAGAAGGGAGGGCAAAACCCTGACCTGCTCCCGAACAACCAGTACCCAGGAAATCCTGCCTACCTCAACCAACTCCGAGGTGGCACTTGAATGTCCTTTTCAGTAACTACCGATTGGTATCCATGCATACAGATGCATACAGATGGCATCGAGCTCCAAAATGAAAGTTGAGAATCTGCTTTCCATATTGCATTTAAGTGCACTTTAAATGATAAAGAAAACATTGATGTCTGCATTGTTTGTTTTACAAAAATCTGTGTTGTCTGTGTTTTGAAACAAAGTGTTTTTTGAATTACTTCCTGAAAAAAAATTAAAAAGAAAAAATCTTCCTCACTTTCAATAGACTCCTGGGATTCAGTCCAAAGAACCAAAGATGTTTCCCCACAACTGAACCAGGCTACTATCATTGATCTCCATGCTTCCTCCACTTACAACATTCGCATGTATGCAAAAAATCGTATTGGCAAGAGTGAGGCCAGCAATGAACTCACCATTACCACAGATGAAGCAGGTATGTTCTACAATGACTACAGTCAATCCTAATGTTAATTTTTTCCCCACTGTTGATTATCTGAGCCCTTGGCAATTTTGAACAAACCGGTAGTATGCCAATTAATTTCAAAGAAGTTTTACATTATACATCACTGTAATTAGTGCTCTTTGTTTGTGAAATGTTATTAAATGCTTTGATTTAAAAGCTGTTAAATTCAAAGATAAAAAGGCCCAAAGTAAAAAAAAAGCCCACAGAAACACTAGATGGATTACAAGTTTGTCTTTTGATGTATTTTGTGTCATCTACAATATTCTTGCTGTCTTCTTCATTCCAGGAACAGTTCCTGTCAGCTGGCAACTTGGCAAACATGTATTTTGCAATCATTCTATTTTCCACTTCTTTCAATCCTAACTAAGTGCCAAGTAAAACTGTCGTCATTTCTTTGTTCCTGATTTGTATACTGAGTGGTATAGAACCACAAAATATCGAGATGCATGCATCCTCTTTTAATACAGTGTCAAGCATTGCATTTCAGTTTAGAAATTGAGAAAGTGGGACAAATATTCTATGTGTGGAACCATAGAACAGATGCCAAAAAGACAATGTGTTAGCTTGCCAGAGAAGCAGTGTGATTTATTTTCTACATTTCTATATCATCCAGAATAGTAAATAACAACAACAACATTATATTCCCGCCATCATTTCCCAGAAGGGGCTTGGGGTGGCTTACTGGATAATGCAGCAAATACACAAAATATAATGAAGTGCATGAGCATATAAAAACCATAACAATGTAAATTTACATAAACAAATTTACATAAAACATCACATAAAATCCCTAATAGTTAAAAAAGATTCAATAAAATGTGGCAGTAGCTGAGGATATAAAATTAGGCTGTATTCAATAACAGTAACAATCACATAAAGTGTCAAATTGAGATGATTCACTAGGTCCTCATGTTGAACATTAGAAGTTCTAATCCTGTTTGACAGCCTATTTTAAAGAGCCATATTTTCAAATTTGTTTGAAAACATTGTTGAGTGGGGGCTAACTTGATTTCTCTATAGAGGGTGTTGTGATGCAGTGACCAAGAAGTCAAGCCCAGGAGTAAAAGGGGATAACAAAAAGTTTATTGAACAATCACTGGAGAAAGGATGAACAAAAAAGTAGCCAACTCGGCTTTAAAACCCTCAAAAGTCCCAGGGAAAAACAACGAAAACAGCCCAAAACAAACAGTGGATGTCAGACTGCGATGTACGTAGGGAGAGTCCAGAATAGTAGTGTCAAAACCAGTCCAGAAGTCCAAAGCCAGAGAAAGCCAGATGAAAAGGAGACGTTCCAAGGGTCACAGGAGCTGAGTATACATGAATAGCACAAATCATATCCCCCATAACACAGTACCAGCCTCCCTCCATTTTGTACAATACCAGGTTCTGTAGCAGGAACTCACGTAAACTCAACGGAGACCAAGCCCCGCCTCTGGGACACACGGCAGATAACTAAACAGAAAAGCATACATGAATTCCAACCCCCCCCCACTTTGCCCAAACATCAGCTAGAGCTGCCATAGCAGCTCACCCCAGGAACAAAGTGGAGAAATAGCCCATAACTCACGAGTATCAGGAAAACTGGAACAAGGTACTGGATATCAGGAACACAAGATAGTCAGAGACAAGAACCAGACATCAACTCTTTGACTGCTGCAAAGGCAGCCCCCAAAACTCATTTCTTAAATAGCACTTACACATCACTGTCTTCTGAAGAGTCCCCAGCTGCTGTATTAATGTATCTTAATTGTTGTGGGGTTTTGGGGTTTTATGCTGTTATGATGTGGGCATTGAACTGTGCCGTACTGTAAGCCGCTCTGAGTCCCCCCTCGGGGGTTGAGAAGAGCGGGGTAAAATCCTGAAATAAATTAATAAATAAATATTCCCTACAGCTGCGGTGCTCTGTGTTTGCCTCCACTCTTGCCAACGCTGTTGTGTGCTTAAAGAGTCCCACTCTTTTTCTGAACCCCCAAAAGGCCAGAATAAATCACTATCAACCCCAAAAAAACGAGTCCGAAGTGGATTCTTCGTTACACACATCCCTTACTTCCTGCATCAACGTTGGATCTAACTCCGTATCACTTTCCTCTGACCCCATTTCTTCTTCCCCAGAAAAACCCTGAAAAGTGTCTGAATCAGAAGGTGCTCTAAGTATTTGTTGAATTCTTTTCCTCTGTTCTAATCCTTCCACACTAGAATCACTAGCAGCCCTTTTCCTTCCAGTTGCAGAGTCCTGATCACCCAGAGCCACGCCCCAGTCCATACTATTGCTTGATGCTATTGAGTCAGCATCTTCCCCAATACTACTAGTAGTAGTAGCTGAAGGCTCAATCACAACAGAGGGCATTCCAAAGCCGATGTGCCACCAACAAGAAGGCCTTCTCTCTTGTCTCCACCAACTGCACTTGAGATGGAGGTGGGACCAAAAGGAGGGCCTTCCTGGGAGATTTTAGAACCCATGCTGGCTCATTGAAGGAAATGCAGTCTCAAAGATCGATTGGACCCAAATCTTGTAGGTAATAACCTGCAGTTTGAATTGGGTTCAGAAATTTGTTGGCATCCAGGAAACAGATATTTTTTTAAAAATCATTATATTCAAGGCTAGTAAAATAAAATGTAAAATATAAAGTAAGTCATCCACAGAATCATCCAGTGACAAACAGTAAGAATAGGAAATGATACACTGACATAAAAGGACTGAACTTGATGAAGGGGGCAACTGGAAAAACCTGGCAGAATGAAAAGATCTCATTTTTTGAATCTGGAAATGTCAGTGGAGAATAAAATACACTTTGCCAAGTGTTATAAAAACCTCAGGGCAGGGACAAGGCTGGTCAATCTGGAGAGGGTGTTTTAGGGGGAATACCATTAAAAAGATACTGTAGTACCAAACTACTACAACTCATTTGGCAGGGGCAGCTGGAGGAGATGATGACTTTGGGGTTTAGGTCAGTTTATACAGGAGGAGTGCAACCTAGACATATCTAAGCTGGCTCTACATTTTCCAGGCTTAGATGCCTGCTGCTCTCACCCTGTATTTTGGCCCCTGTTTAAATCCCTTCTCAGATTTGGGTCATGGACCGTCATGTGACTTTCATGTGGACAGATTTGTTTCACAATTAATATCTTTAATGGTAAGCATGGCACTCTCTGGTCTTGTCTTAAATAAGCCAGATATGAAGATATAGATGGTGAGACATATAGAATAAGAGATTGAAAAAGAGAATGATCAAAATGTTTTGCAAAGTAGCAAATGACTGTTGCTGTATCAAGTTCGAGCACCTGATTTCAAACATATAATTATATTCAAACTCAGTCATGTTCTACCTCTGATACCTACTACACACCCACTTTCCTCTCATGTTTGATTCCTTCAGCTGTTCCCTGCCTCTCAAGTATCACTTTTTTTCAACAGTGTCTGTTTTACAGATACATTTGCAATAGTCTAATATAAACCAATGCTTTACAAACACCCCAGGTGCTCAGGACAATTTTACACCACCATGCTGCTCTCGGACACCAGCGGCATTACGGGAAACTTGTAATTACAGTTATAGTTAGTGCTCCCATTCTTTAGTATTTGGACTTGGGTTAGATTGCGCCCCCCCTCCTTGTGCCCCTTTGTGTTCCCTATGTGCTCCTACCCCCCCTCTAGATTCTTTCCCCTGTTCCAAGCATTTGTTCAGCACCAATAGCTTGTCAATGCAGTCTCAAAAGATTTATTTATTTATTTGCTATATTTGTATATTGCCCTTCTCAGCCTGTAGGTGACTCAGGGTGGTTTACAGTCAAACATTGAGCAGAAAAACATAGTAAAATAATTAAGATAATATAAAAACATGATAAAATCAATAAAAACATAATCATCCGAGTCTCCTTGTTAAAACCATTGTCCAATTTCATTTGAGCAGTAGTCCATTTTCTTATGTCCATTACACTGTATTTAAAACACTTTCTCAAAGAGCCACGTCTTAACTTTCTTCCAAAATATTAAATGAGAGGGGGCTGATCTAATATCCCTAGGGAGGGTATTCCATAGCTGAGGGGCCACCACTGAGAAGGCCCTGTCTCTCTTCCCTGCCAACCGTGCTTGAGACAAAGGCAGGATCAAGAGCAGGGCCTCCCCAGATGATCTTAAAGCCCTAGGAGGTTCATAAGGGGAGATGCGTTCAGACAGATATTATTTTATCTTAGCTTTTATCATTGCTAACATTGTTATTTTTGTATACAAGTATTTAATGCTGTTTTAAGTCTTGTTTTTTTAAAAGAAAAAATCACCTTTTAAAAGTTGTATTTTAATTCCTAAATGCATGTCTTATTCATGTCCTGCTGGTTGTTTTAATGCTGATCATTGACCTACATAAAAATGTTCTGTCCACTTAAAAAAAATCCTCCTCTCACTCACAGAAGCCCCCCTCTCTTCCCTCACAGTGATGTCTGCCCTGTAATTGGCTGCTTCCAAAAATCCAAACATTGCTTGATGCCATTTTTGTAAGGTTTTCTCTGGCACGGTTCTTTATATAAGGCAGTGGTTCTCAACCTATGGGCCCCCATTTTTTTGGCCTTCTAGTCACAGAAACTCTAACAGCTGGTATATTGGCTGGTATTTCTGTAGACCAAAACACCTGAGAACCCAGAGGTTGAGAACCACTGATTAACGTGACTCGAAACAATTTGGGTCTTTTATTATTTGGATAAGGGCTGGGAAAATGAGTTGAGCAGAGAGATTACTGCAAATGTCAGAGTACTGGCATGATATAATTATACTGTCAGTCCCACAGTAGTCTCTGTCAATGCCTGATTTCCACCATAACAGGCACCAGCCCATACTTTCCCAGCCCATACTTTCTGAATGGTGTGAGATAACGTGCATGAATATGTATGTGGCAGTGCTGGACTGTACTGCAAAGTGGCATTTTGGGCATTCTCTTTCCAATCTCCATGTCTGTTTTCAAAATATTCTCATCCATGGTAGCATGAAACCTCCCACTGATGTCCTTCTCTGCCTGCCATGCTGTCATTGCTTGTCTTCTGTCTCACTCTGAGAGTACAACAGTTGGTCAGATGTGAATACTAGAAATGTTGTTCAGTCCACCCATGTGGACAAATGCACCAGTAGAATAGGGAGCTTCCCAGCCATGGTGCATTTAAGTCAGGCATAAGAACATAAGAAGAGCCATGCTGAATCGGACCTCAGCCCATCTAGTCCAGCATTCTGTATCACACAGTGGCCCACCAGTTGTACACGGGGATCTCGAGCAGAAGGGAGGGCAAAACCCTGACCTGCTCCCGACCCCCCACAACCAGTACCCAGGGAAATCCTGCCTACCTCAACCAACTCCGAGGTGGCACTTGAATGTCCTTTGTGGATTTGGCTGAAGGAGCAAGAAGGCATTGTGGATTTGGCTGAAGGAGCAAGAAAGGCTTCCCAGGATTGGGATGAGTGAGAAGTAGTTGACTGGTCCTGGTACTGCACAGCTCAAGATGGCCACCTTGCCAGCTGTGTGGGCTAGTCCTGCTCCCCCTCACAATTGAACACACTTACTGAGTACTCTGAGAATTATTTTTCTTCCTTAACCACTAGTATTTCTCACTGGCAGGTTTTCTTTAACTGAAAATTAACATGTCAGCATAATCAACTGACCTTAATTTGCAGATTAGTTTCTCCATTAATAATGTGCAACCTGAACGTCACGTTATATTCTCTGCTGTGTGGCCTAGTTTTGAGACAAGTGACCCTTTCTTTTGCTCTCATTACAAAGCCGTCCATTCTGAGTGAAAGGTCAATTATATGGAGCCACCATCAAAAGCTGCATATTTATTGTGGGTGAAACCAAAGAAGAGAAGGCCAATGCTTCGTTCAGTGTAGCCCGTGCCCATTCACTATCTGTATATTCATATACACACACGGATCTTGATAATCAGCTGGGAATACATTCAAGAAGCATAGAAGTGCCACCATTTGTCACTGTTTGTTTTAGTTCATTGCTTTTACCTCAGGCATATTAAATGAGTATGGATTCCCAAACATCTGAGAGAAGCCTGAGGGTAGAGCACATAATGAAGGCTTTACACAAACGACAACATTAAATATTAAACCAAAAGAAGAGAAGGGGAGGGAAACCACATTGCTGAAGGTGTGTATTGTGTCCCATACACTATTGAGGCTTCAGGCTGCAATCATTTGGGTCCGAGCAGCAGGAGGAGAATTATGGCATATGGACTGCCCTTTCATTAGCATTTCATGCCCTTTTCTCATCCTTTACCATGTTTAATAGCAAGCCAAAAAAGCTTCAGTGTCTCATGAAGCAGAACAAACATTTTGTTTAAACTTAGGCTGGATCTACACTGCCATCCCAGGATCCGATGCTGGATTATTTGAGTCTACACTGCCATATATTCTGGGATAATCTGATAATGTGGGATAAGGTCTTGGGATATAGGGCAGTGTAGAAGAGGCCTTAAAGGCTAACATGAGAAGTATATTTATTTATTGAATTTTTTTTCCATTTTCATCTCAAAGCAAGATCCATAGAAAATTGAGACTAAATAGGTGATTTTATGAGGGTGTGGGGTAGGCATTAAATGTTCCCATTGTCTGAGAAGGTTACTCATTGTCTGAAAATTGTTGGGGTTTTTTGTGTTTGTTGATTCCTGTAGTTTAGTGACACACTTTGTCTTGAGATTCTGATAGATTAACAAAGTAACTTATTGGAAGAAAGTTATTCCATGAACATCTTCAGCCACCTACCTTCCTCTCAAATTTTTTTCCAAGGGGGTTGGGGGGGCTTTTCTGAACATCAAGACATAGGGTATAGCAGGTTTTTCTTCTGTAACTTCCTTTATATTTACATATTTACGATCCTAGCCTGATATAGGGCAATAACATTTGCGTAGCTGCTCCCCTGCAGCCCCTCCCACTTTATAAAAGGAGAAACCTGTCCCTTTATTGTGGGTTTTCAAGATGGGGTGAAATTAAGGGAAATTTTTCCCATGAACTCTGTATCTTAGCTTCTAGAATTCTCTTTCTCTATCTTCTAGTGCCCCCTCCACTTCTTCTGCTTTTATTTCCCCTGCTTTCAATTAAAGTTGAAACCCACTAACATGGGAGTAAGCATACTGAATTCAGTGGCCATTTCTTCTAGGTTGGCACTGTATGAACTAGTTCTGTAAAAATTCTGGATTTTGGTATTATAGAACACCTACAGATGGGATTGCAAAGCATCATGAAAAAACAGAATAGAACAGTTTTACAGCATTTCACATTTTACATAATTCATTCATGGGCATGGTGCTTGCATGCCACAGGGTCATTAGACACTTTCAAGCAAAATTCCTATAACATAAAGGACCTGAACATGGGATCATTGACATGCTGGCTATAAATCAGCGGACCCCAACCTTTTTATGACCAGGGACAACTTTGACCAGGGACCACTTGACAAAATTAGTACCAAAAAAGTTGTGAATCAGTTTTTGGTCAACTTCAGGTTTGATTTGGGGTGCTGATTCAGAAAATTGCATTGGATAGACCACATCAGCTCTACTTTCTGATACAGAACATATGCCATGGTCAGTGACAGGGAAGGAGTGGCAGGCAGAGAGAAAGAAGCAGAAATAAAATAAATAAAGAGGAAGGAGGCTCACGGACCAGATTTTTTCCCTTGTGACCCACAAGTTAAGAACCACTGCTATAAATTGATAGGAATGTGACTTCAGGGGTGTAGCTAAATGGAGGAGGAAGGGATTGTTCCACCAGTAAGAATCCCCCTCCCAGTGAAGTTTTCTTACAGCCCCCAATATTTTTGCATTGCACAATGGGAATCACTAACACCTAGAAATCCTCTCTTTGTCACTTACTTAATCACTTTACTTGTCAATTTTCTTTAGATACCTCAGCTATATTCCCAAACACTTGGCTGAAATTTCCATGGAAGAAATTTGACCCTAATCCTAAATGCTGGCAAATGCACCTCCTCTCCTTTCTTTATGAACTAGCAAGTACAACTCTGTCTTTAGGGTTTCCCTGCCCACAGGGTCAAATCAATAATTAATAGGGGTTACAATAATTCTGAGGTTAATGCAGTGGGAAACCTTTTCTATGCAAGTTAGCATTCTGTGTGGAAAAACTGCAATGGTCAGGATTAGAAATCATACAGAGAGCACACTCGAACAGAAAAGGCTTTTCACTGTAGAAACTCACTCCATCATGTATAGGGCGGAGTCAACAATAACATATAAGAAAAAAAATAGTCATACGATCCTTTCCCCACTTTTTCATTTATGGTATTATGCTCAGGGGGAGCAATGCCCAAATAGGCCCAGTGATGTTTATGCTTCATGACTCTCTTGGTTATTCTGGGTACTTTCATCTTGGCAACAGTTCTTTTTTATATACCAGTCTTTTAGAGTTTCTGAATACTGAATAATGTATTGGTTTTTTGGTATTGTTTAAAAGAAGTACTTAGTATACCGATTTATCTGTTTGCTACTTACCAGCTCCTGATGGACCACCTCAAGATGTTCAGCTTGAACCCATATCTTCACAAAGCATTCGGGTAACCTGGAAGGTAAAAAAAAACCCACTGTGAGATAGGGAAATATCTCTTGTACCTTTTTTTGGGATGTCACAGTGTTATCACACTGTGATAACACTATATCACAGTGTTATCAACGCGCTTGTAAAAAGCATGGCATGAGTCCTTCCTAAGAATCTTCGTTTCTTAAGTAATGCCAGAGAGATATCATAGTGTTATTGAGGAAGGAGCCCACAAGGCCAAACAAATAAAGGAAATAATTTGATGGATTTATACATACAATGCTCATGGCAAAGTTTTCAAAAATTACTTTGCAAGTAAAAGTAATTGCGTGCCAAATTAAATTCACATGCAATTATATGTTCCAGTGATTGTGCTCTTTTGAACATCATATTACCAGAAATGCAACTGCAGTGTAAAATAAATGAATTACTGAATTTTAGGTTATCTCTTATAAAACCATGGTGTCAACCAATGTGTCCTAAGAGAAAATGGCATTTTTTTAGAAAGTGAAGCTTCTGCATTATAATGTACATCTACGTGAATACACATCTATAGAAGTTAATATTTAGAAAGGTATGTAAATATGAAATATTCAAATAGAAATCAAATCATACATCCAGTCCTGCATTTTATCCACATCACTCTCTAACAATACATATTATAATACATTTTGGATTTCTAGGCAGCAGATATGGTCCAACTCTTGGGCTGTCATCTATAGTTCACTGTTTTTAAATAATAAATACGTATTCGTCTTTAAGGTATTAAAGATGTATTCGTCTTTAAGGTATTATGTGATTGCATGGACATTTTTAGACTGGTTTCCCAGAATTCAAACCATTAAATCACGCTGGCCCTCTCTGGTCCAAAATCTTCTTGAATATTAGAGTTTGAGCTAAGAAATAAGATTTTTGACATTGAATTGTATTGGGATTTGGGAAGTGCTATCTAGTAGTTATATCAAAAAGAGAGACCCAAACAAGCATGGATTGCAAAGTTTCAAAGAGAACCAAAACTTGATGAGAGAAGTTCTAAATTTGAAAGCCAGAATTACAAACAATTGAGGAAACTGGCCTTCCTTACTGCTGTTTGGAGAACTCAGATTGCATTTGATAACAAAAAGACTACAAGCATCACTTTATGTTTCTAATTGCAGCTGCACCTTGAAAAACTTTCTTTTATCCTCTGAGCCATTGACTTAGAGCTTAGTACTGTTTCAGCACTCAGTTTTAACCTTTAGGAGTGGGAACTTGTTCTCAGCTTCTGATTTATGATTGTAATGTTATATTATGTACAACCTTTTCTTTAGGCTCCAAAGAAACATTTGCAAAACGGAATTATTCGTGGATACCAGATTGGTTATCGGGAATACAGTGCTGGGGGCAATTTTCAGTTCAACATCATCAGCATTGATACTACCGGGGACAATGAAGTTTACACTTTAGATAACCTGAAAAAATTTACGCAATATGGTATGGTGGTGCAGGCATGTAATCGAGCAGGCATAGGACCATCATCTCAGGAAATTATCACAACTACTCTTGAGGATGGTAGGTGCATATGTTGTATTTCAAAGCAGATTGAGATTGCATGATGTCATGTGTTGATATTTTATATTTCCACAACATGTGTTTACATTCCTTTCCAGCATATGTGTGGTAGCTTGACTTTTTCTGTAGGAAAACATGGATGAATTTGGCAATTTTATATTTTTATTGTGTTGATGGCAGCATTTGTGAATTTTGCTAACATTAAAAAAGGAATTTTTGAAAAATACTTAGTCCTGGAATATCACTATTGATTAGAGTTATGGATCTAGAAAAAAATTGAGAGAACTTTAAGACATGACTTATAAAGGACATGGAAATTGCTGGAGTCGTAAGTCTAAAAGATTGGATAAATAAAGTTTCCACAAAAGAAAATATAAAAGAAATGTTTAAACAGAGTGGAATATCTTGGTATAATGTACTACAATTGGACTCATGGACTAAGAACTGGATAAAGCAACACAAGAAATGCAGACAATGCAGAAATGCAGATTTGTACAAAGAGTGGTGGAATATCGTAATAAAGGATAAAGTGCCTAGTGAAATAAAATGCAAAAAGGAAATAATGAAAAGAAATGATTTTGGGGCAATATGGGGTGAATTGCTAGAATATATATTTGTCAAAGAAAAAGGAATAAACATATATATATATATATATATATATATATATATATATATATGCATTTTGGCAAATTTATTATTTATTTATTTACTATATTTATATCCCGCCTTTCTTGACCCCGAAGGGGATTCAAGGTGGCTTACAGCATAGGAGAAGAGGTCAATATAAGAGAAGAGGTCAATATAAGAATTCTTCATATTCAGAATGATTAAAAGTCCCATGGGTGGTTTGTGCACATAGGGATTAAATGTATAAAATATATGATTAATTGTTTAACTGATTAATTATATGTTTTGTGTTAATGTTTGTTGTGTGTGATTAGTATAATTTATTATGAATATTTTAAAAGAAAATTCTTACCCCTAGTGATGTTGAAATATTGTTAAAGTAGAAGCTATATTACCTTGAAGTCTAGTAGGTATCTTTAAAAGCAATCTTTACCATTTTAACCTTAATGCAGCTGTCCTGGCAAATGCGAAAAGCTGGGTCTCTGTACTGCCATGAAGGCATCACCTCCAATTCTTTCAAAATTATTCTTAAATATTCATATATTATTATTAGTAGGATGTTAGCCTGATTGACTTCTATGAATCAGTCTTTAACAATTCTGCTGTATTCTATGTAATATCGAAATTTGTAAACCCTGTACTAAAAACTGTGTTCTTGAATTTGATCTTGACTGCAATGCAGACATTGGAAGGATCTGAAATATCACATTTGTGGTGACATGGCCAGGATCCCAAAGCTCTAAAAGTTATTTGACCTCTTCTCCCATGACTGGAATTCAGTGAGTTCTGGGAATATTTTGAGTCGGTGCATCATAAACACTACACTCAATTAGCATGTGTCACTGAGATGCATTTCTAATCTCACTCAAGCCAGGGACATATTCCCACCATACTCTAATACTAGTACTCCTAATTGGCTACCATTAGAGTACCAGCTGAATGTCCTCTCCTGGTCAACTTTCTAGCATGGTGAAGGAGGGCACAAAGTGAAGCCATGCTTTATTATCTAGCGTGTCTCACTAAAAGGAAACTCTTTTTGTGTGAAAATAGAGAAGCAATTCACCTTCAGATGTGCTTCTGGGAGGTAGTGAATCTTGCTGGAGTTGTAAGCCACCTTGAGTCTTCCTGCAGGGGTGAGAAAGGCAGGGTACAAATGAAGCAAATAAATAAATAGTTGAACTATGTAATGGGGTTCAGTCTTGAAAGTGCTGGTTCAGACTTATTAATGAGATTCCATTGTAGTTTGCTGGGGAAAGCACCTTTCAATAAGGTGCCAGGGACCTCCAGGAAGATGTTTTCAGATCCTATGCGGCTGGATTAGATACACAGGCCAAATGACTCCCTTGCTTGTTACATATATACCTGGATGCTGTTCTCCCTATTCAGAGTCTCATAGAACTCTGACCATCATGCTGTATTGGGGTTCTGGGTTAGTCCAGCCAGTTATGATGTGATGACTTACCATAAAACAAAGCAATTCTTCAAAACAGAAAAAATAAATTCTCTTTGACATCTTTCTAGGCTATTGAGATCCGTTATATGTTAGCCATGCTCTTTTAAAGCAATGGTAGAGAGCCATCTTGTGGGAAAGGAGGATTAATTCCTCTGCTAATGAAATCATAGGAAAATGCAGTAGGAAAACATTACTTTACAGGATAAATTGCCAGGTTTTTTTAAAGAGTGAAAGCTTTTAAAATATATTGTTAATTAATATCAGCTGGGATGATATTTTGTGTATACTAATTTAATAATAGAAGGTTTCTGAGTTGGAGTTCTTTAAATTAGGCTTTATAGAATGTTGATGCTATTTGCCAATGTGTATTGGCTTTTCAGAGAAAACCGATACTGCTGATACTGTAGAATTCAATAACTGACAAAAGAAGGGAATAGCAAAATTCCTCAAAGACACATAAACTTAAATTTACCTCCTCCACGCATCTGATGAAATAGACTCAGTCTGTGAAACCTTATGTAACAAATGTCTTTGTATCACTTAACCTCAAATCCGGTCAAACCGATCTGAGACTAACTGATTCAGTCAAACATGGCTGTGACTTTGAATGAAACTGCGGAGGCATTCTTGGAAACATTAGTCATTTAGAACGACCTTTACTTTGTCATTTATATGTGAAGCATAACTTTTTGCTGGCATGAGCAAGGCAAGAGCAGATGAAAATGAGTAACAGAACCTTTTGAGCCCACAAACAGAGCAGTTTTTGAGAGAAAGTCTTTCTTATAATAATTGCAGGTCATTCCATCACTTATTACTACAGTGATTCCTCAATTATCATGGAGATTAAGTTCCAGGACCACCCACGAAAAGTGAAAAACTATGAAGTAGGGATACCTCTTCCCCTCATCACCCTCTTTACTTTTCTCTTCCTCCTCCTTGTCGCCACCTGGGCCTCTTGCCGCCCCTTGGGCCCTGTGATTGAGGAGGCAGCACAGGTGTTGTGGGGCTCAAGCAGTGGCAAGAGGCCCCGGTGGGGAGGAGGAGCAGGAAGAGAAAGGTAAAGTGATCGAGGAGAGAAGAAGAGCTGCCCCCTTGCCGCCTTTATCTTCAACTTCCTGCACTTTGTCCCCAGTGGCAGTGCTGGTGGCAGGGAGTAGGAGCAGGAAGGCAAAGATAAAGGGTGCAAAGAGGGAAGAAGAGCCACCAGCTTGCTGCCTTTACCTTAGCTTTCCTGCTCTTCATCCCCAGTGGCAGCGCCGCCGGCGGGTAAGAGGAGCAAGAAGGTGAAGAGAAAGGGGCGAGGAGGGAAGAAGAGCCACCCCCTTGCTGCCTTTACCCTCACCTTCTTGCTCTTTGTCCCCAGTGGCAGCACTGCCGGTGAAGCAGAGGAGCAGGAAGGCGAAGGTAAAAGCATTGAGGCTAAGCTGCTGCTTAGGCCCGTGCTTGAGGAGGCGGTGGAGGCGATGCGGGGGTCAAGAGGTAACAAGAGGCACAGGCAGCAACGAGGCAGAAGAGGAAGGTAAAACATAAGAGAAGTGAGAATCGGGCCCATCTAGTCCAGCATTCTGTGTCACACAGTGGCCCACCCTTCTTCCCTCCTTGTTACAGTGTTCCCTGCTGCCTGCTTGTTACAGTGTTCCCTTGCTACTTAATATTTTTTTTAAACCGCAAAACAGCAAGTCTACGGTAAGTGAACCATGAGGTAGTGAGGGAACACTGTATATGATAATCATAGTAATTTATCATCCATATGCAACCCTGTGAAGGTTTTGAAGGACCATAATTTTACAAAAAGTCTTCACTAGCTTTGGAGTTTAGTGGGCATCATTACCAACATATCTGCATTGTTCTACAAAGATGCTTTCAAAAACACGTTTATAACTCTCCCCAAAAGGACTTTTTGAAGAAATGTAAAGTGCTATTTTGTGCTTTAGACTTTTTCCCTAAATTGAGAAGTGTGACTATTTGATTTCAGTTCCCAGTTCCCCACCTGAGAATGTCCAAGCCATCGCTACTTCACCTGAAACAATTTCTATTACCTGGTCTACACTTGCCAAAGATGCTCTCAATGGAATTCTACAGGGATTTAGAGTTATATACTGGGCAAATCTTTTGGATGGAGGTAAGTGATTTTCCATCACAAGTGTAAAACTTTTCTAGCAGTGTATAATATTTCATAAGGATATATTTTTTCAAGGTTGAGGAATTTCTCATGTTCTTTATTGTGTCATGCTTTATTATCTTATTTATATATCGTTATTATAACATTCACACCTTGCACTATGTTTCATTTCTGATTCATCTAGGAGAGTTTCCTAAGAACTATTTCTGCAATTGGAGTGTTTGCAGTTTGTTGCAGATCTCAGTGACAATGGAAGCATGTAGTGTTTACAAAATTTGTATTTTCATAGTCAGCAAAGATGGTGGAATTCAGCTTCACTGCACATAATGATCCCTGCACCCTTATCTTTCTGTGTTGTACTGAGACCCCTCTGCCATTATCATTTGAATGTCAGCTGCTAAAGTACAGCCAACCATTAGCTGGCTGCCCCTCATTGTTTCCTGGACACCAAATGGCCATGGAGATTGCTCCAGTATGGGAAATGTAAGATAAAAATCTGGAGAATTTTACACTCCATCAATAATATTCAAAATCTTACTTTCTGATACCACTGACCCTGTAAACTTGATCTGTGTTTGAGTATACATTTTAAAGCCATTGACAAGTTCTGCATCTATTTTGTGGATATGGTTCAGCACCTTGGATAAGAGTTTCAAAATCTGGATTAACCCTAAATCGGATCTGCCACGTCATTGACATCCTCGCCATGAACTTCCATTGCATTCATGCGTGTTGTGGTTAACCACTGCTAAGAAACCCAAATAATGTGGTGCTAAATAGGCTTTCACCATGTATGGTAATGGAGAAATAAGAAAGAGAATAACAGAAGATTTCTAACACGATAATCTGTCTTCTAAAATATGAGCAGACAATTAAGAACTCTAGAATGTGAGAAAATTTTAAACCAAGAGAATACTGAAACTATGCTTAAGCTTTTTGGATGATATCCTGTCATACGTGTAGCATAGCTAAGAAATAATTTGACAGTGCATTAAATAGGAAGCTTCTGCTTACCAGAAGCCCCTTCAGCGGCTTAGGGTGCTGTTGCCATCTTTTTTTCTTTTGATAACTTGTCAGAAATGGAATTCTTGGCTAAATAAATCAAAGCACAATTAAAGCTCTCAGATGCCTTGACAGGATTGTTTGCTGTTGGAGACAGCTTTGAAAGTGGAGAGGCCCTAGTTACGGTTACATTTGAAGAGAGTTCAGTGGGTGTAACTTAATCAACAGGAGCCCATGCATGGTACACAATTAGAACATGATGATGGCTGCATCCCATGAAATCCTGGGGTTGTAATTGGGTAGGTTCTTGGTCACTGACTAAGAAGCACATTTCTCTAAACTTCAAATGTCAAGATTTCATTGATATTACAATGACAGATAAAATGGGATTATAGTTTCATAACTTTGTGGCGCTTAGGGCCCCCAGCTATAGGCTTTGAAATGGAGCATTTTGAAAATGGAAAGAAGGTAGATCTGGGTCAACATAATGTAAAGCTTTTCAATTCCTAAAAAAACAGCCTATCTCATAGCTGACAAACCTAAGCACCCAGTTAAAAAGTCTAGCTGAAGCTGTAACTCCCTGCCTCTATCACCTCCTAACCCAGGGCACATCTACATCGGCGACATATGTCAATTTAGTTCTGGAATGGGGTATCTGGATCAACATTGCAGGAGTCCACACAGCCAGCTGGTGTGTATTCACACTGTGTGGCATAGAGTGTCATTTGCAGCTGGATGGAGTTGTACTGCCACCCTTACCATCCCCATCCCATCCTCAGCTTAGTGGCAAGCAGTCACTGGGTGTGAAACTAGCAATGGTCCAATGCTTGTCGCATCCACTGACACTGACAGAGCAATAAAACAATGTGAAAGATAGAAGTGGGAAAACAAAGAATCAGTCTCCCCTTTCTCCCTTCTCTTCTCCAATCACAATATCACTTTGGCCAGTGTCAGTGGATGCAACAAGTAGTAACAACTGGCAATTTCACACTTGGTGGTTGATGCTAAACCAAGGGTGTGAGGGAGAATGTAAGTGCTATCACTTGACCCACCTGAGCATAGGGAAAATGGGATAGCCATGTGAACACATGCCTCTGCTTCTGATTAGGAACTGGCTTGACTTCTCATGCTGTCACAAAGTAAGGGTGAGCTCTGAAGCTTTGGGAAACCAGAGAATCTTACATCATGGCAAACATCATGTGTGTCATGTGGATGCCACAGAGTCCATTAACCCCCCACACCAACTCATTTGACCCATGTAGATTGGCTCCTAGTTGTCATGGCCAGAAGTTTGTCTGGCCTGGCTCTGCTGCTTCAAGGGGGTTGATCTGACCTCCTCCCCAAGGAAACATCCACAGGCATCAGGGATTATCTGTGAAGGTTTGATGAGATGAGCAGGAACTGAGAATCTCTGGATAAAAATTGGTCTGGAAGAAATAGCTATTTGGCAGCAGATTATGTTGTATTGTGGTATTCATGTCCTGGACCTCGGTTCTGTTACCCCTGAGTTAGAATTCTGGACCTAAACTTTGTTCCTGCAACCTTTTTTGGACCTTGGTGCATTTTTAAATTGTGAATCTGGACCCTGAACTGCCTTCCTGGTTTCATTTATGGACTCAAATTTCAGTTTGTGCCTTTGGACTTGCTTTAGGAACTCTGATAAGTGAACTCTTGGTATCTGACTTTTGGATTGCAACTCTAACTACTGTTTGGGCTTGCTCATGACCTGGCTGTGTAGTACTCTCTGCATTAATTGGACCCTTGACCTGTATGCTGTAATTCTGTTTTGTTAGCCAGAAAGACTGAATGCTTTAGTTTTCCATTCAAGTCAATTTGCTCTTGGCTCATCTTGTGTTTGTTAGATAAACATGAGCCCTTGAGACTGGGAGAGTCCTGGCACATGATATTAGTAGGCATGGGCCTACAAGACTTGAGAACTGGCAGATAGCAATTTGTTTAAATGCCTCTCCAGATTGCTCAATTATTGTTTCAACCTAGTTACGATATTATAGGCCCTGTTCAACAATCTTTCATTTTTTAGTATCCTGTGCTTTCATGTTGAAATAATAAAAATAAATCAGTAAAATGAAATGTAGTCTCATAATGTTATCTAATCCAAATAATTTAGCAACCTACTTTAAAATTTCCATGACTCTAAAATGGCATATAAGTAATTTCAAAGGGCTTTGCATGTTTATGTCTCTCCATAAGACAGTTGCAATTTTTGTGATTAAATACACAGTATAGACATTTACCAGATTAATTTAATCATCTTCATAAACTTTATTCCTGCCACACTTAGATATTTTAATCCAACATTTTCTTGTTTATTCTCACAGCAATATAATTACTAGTCAGTGGGCGAAGAGTACCACTGCTACTAACTCAATTTAATTTTCTGCTCTGTAGAGCTGGGAGAAATAAAGAATGTTACCACTACGCAACCCTTGTTAGAGCTTGATGGCTTGGAAAAGTATACCAACTATAGCATTCAGGTGCTGGCATTCACACGAGCTGGAGATGGGGTCAGGAGTGAGCAGATTTTCACACGCACAAAAGAGGATGGTAAGTACTGTAACATTTTTTATATCCATGTTGGAATAAACCAGTGCTGTTTGATATTGTTTCCCTTGCTACAGGGGAATGTTAAGCTGAAGTTTCCTGCCTACCCATAGCTGGCATTTCTACTAAGAATATTGTGTATAGTGTCATCATGGAAATCAATGGTGGGTTTTTCAAAGTATTATTACAAGTTGTGGTTTTGACTACAATTTCTAGCAGTCAAGCGACATAGACAATGCTCAAGAATCATGGGAGTTGTAATCATAAATACTTAGAAGGTCCCTGATTTAAAAGCCTGGTTACACATTATTCAGAATGCTACAGAACAAACTCAACTTGCTCAATTTAGGACTAAATGGATTTTTGATCAGATAAGAAATGCAATATTATTTACTCTAAAGCAGTCCAGACAAAACAAATCTTGCAATAGTCTAGTAGGATTTATAGGACTTAGTTTGGTAGGACTGCGGAACGATGTGTAGTTAAGCAGAATCAAAGAGCAAAACTGGAAATTAGAGTAGAGTTGCTGGTTGGCATTTTATAGTCTCAGCATTTTGGAGTGAGACAACCTTTCTGCTTAGACCATGGGATGTACCATGTGAAAATACAATATCCACATGGGAAGTGATTTATTTTACAGGCATCTGATGTAATCAGTAAATAGGGGCTATATGGGAGGAGGGGAAGGTAGACTCAAATCTCAAAAGAACTACACTTTAGTCTAACTATGTTTCTGACTTTTATTATGATGTTAATTTTTTGTTACCTCTATTGTAATGTCTGCAAGTCACCTCATGTCCCAGATGATAGAACGACAGGGTAGTCACAATAGCAATGCTAACAGTAACAAGAAGAAGCCACCTCCCATAGGCCCTGGGTTTTGTGCCCTCCTGTGCAAAGGTGATGGGGAAGCCCTCTGCTCTCTTTATTCTCTTCCTGCCACTTTCAAGGAGCAGACCAAAGGAAAAACTAGAGACAAATTCAATGTGCAAAAGGCATAGCAGCAGCCTATTGGTATCCTTTGGGTTAATTTTGATGCATTATTTCAATCCTTTCCCCCAGGATAAATAAAATTTCTCCCCTCGCCCCCAATTAATCTGGAGAGCTTTGGACAGTTCACACTATCTCTATTTTACATGGCCATAATATCTTGAAATAAGGATTCTGCCCCCTCACCATCTGCCTCCTAATGTATGGCATTCCTATGTCCTGTTGTGATAATGCTGACAAGTGTTATTTTTCTTCTTCTAACATTCAATCGCAGTTTGCTTTTTGACCTATCTGGGTTGGTTTTATTAATATTTCCCTTTGTTCATTAGAAGTACCTTTGGCATATTTCCGCTTGCTTGTTTGTCTCATGTGCTTGTGGCGCCTCCTGTTCTGGATGATAACAAGCCAATTTGTTATGGTGGCTTGGAAATGGAAAACGTTGCCTTGGTGTGCATGGATTTGCACTTAGATACACTTTGGATGTCTTCCAGAGTTCCACATTCAGTGCACATGGTCTGCGAGCATCCTATTTTGCTTAATTTCACTATTAATCTTTGGCATTGGTAGAGTATTTTCCTTAGAAAATGAGCAGCATAATGCATCCAAGCAAGGAGTGTCACTTCCATTTGGGGAACTTATCAAAGGACTAACTTAGTGCACAGTTCATAGTAGGAGAGCATCGATATAAGAAGCATAAAACAGCAAAAGAAACATTTTCCCTAAATCATGAAATAGGAGGAAGTCCAAGAAGTGAGGCAAAGGGTCCATGTTCAGTTCTTGGTTTTAGACACAAGAGATCAAGCACTGTTCTTGTTAAGTTCATGTTCAAGTCAGTAAATGGTCAAAAGTGATTTGCAGTTGCTTTCCTCTTTGTATTCCAAAGTGGTCTGTGTTCCAAGTAGTAACAAAGCCTTAAATGTGCTTAAATTCTGTGATCAAATGGGCACCTTCAGGGTATTTTGACAATTTGAATTTATGTAATAATAAAAAAACCCAAAAAACTATAAAGCAAAGGTTCATTTAAAGGACTACATTGTTTAGATCATACATCTATAAATTTCACTGGAAAAAGTTTCAATCCAAGATGTTCATGGTACAGCAAGAAAAAAAGCAGAAATTTCATTGTATTTTTTAAAAAAATGAGTTTTATTTACAGTATCTCTTTTGCATGTATAAACTATAAATGTATTTTACTGATTGACATATTCATTCATTCATTCAATTTAATATTTGTTAATCGCCCTCAATCCCAGATGCTCTGGGCGATTTACATAAAGATACAGCATTAAAACAGACAAGTATTAAAGTCAGAATTATAAAACAAAAGCTCTATTAAAAAGCCAGGTCTTAAGTGCTTGCGCAAAGGATCACAGATCGTGCATGACTCTCAGATAAGGGGGCAGAGAGTTCCATAGAACAGGAGCAGTAATAGAAAAGGCCTTGCATCTCGTACTATCAAGACGTACTTCTCTGAGACCTGGTACATACAAAGGATTCCATTGAGTGGGGTGAGTCGACCTTTGATGGTGGAGAGAAGAGAGGCAGTCTCTGAGGTATGCTGGCCCCTGGCCATACAAGGCTTTAAAAGTTAGGACCAGCATCTTGTACAGGGCCCAATATCCTGTTGGGAGCCAATGGAGATGTTGCAGCTATTGTATCTGATGACATGGGAGTAGAATGATGGCATTTATTAGAAATGATGCATTTTAAATTCCTTATTAAAATAATGATTCTGGATTCTGTAATAGAGATGCTCATTGAGCTAGATCCATAGGTGATGCAAATCATTATATTCTAGTAAATGGCACCGATTTGCACATGTTGAAATCTAGCTAATGAATCCATTCATGAAGTTTTTCTTCTTGCTTGATGGGACTTAGCTTAGTGTACATTGTCTATCTGTTGTACCTTGCTGTTCCGATTTAATACATTATTGCACCTCCATTATTTATTTGAGAAATTTGAGATATTTCTCCATGAGCTACCTGAGGGGTGTCTGCAGAGTACATTTATAGCACTGTGATGCTGCAATTGCCTTTGCCATTGTAAAAAGCTTCAGCTTCACAAATTGGGCCTTGTGATTTTCACTTATCGTTCCTATTACTTGACCTCTTTCACCTTTGTTTCTGAAGAAGTTGTGTATAAGATTTGGGGTACCCTCCAGAACAAAATTGATAACATATTGTAAAGAGATCATGGAATGCCACAACTATGGCTTTGAAAAAAATCACTGTCATCAAATGTAAAGCCAAACTTTACATGCACACTCTTGCAATTTTTTCATATTTTCCAGTCAATAAAGTTTTTAGTGAAGGAATTGCATAACTCGAATTGCATACAGCCCCCAATCTCCCAGTCAATATAGCTACTGACTGTGGATTCCGAAAGCTGTAAAACAAAAAAGTAACAGATTCCAAGATCTACATAGAGATAGATTATCACTATAATTATAGTTTGCTTTTGGTATACCAATGGTATTCACTACATGCACTAGGAGAAATATGGAAGTACTAATTTTGAAATATGCAATTGATGTGCCTGTCCCATATATAATAATCTTAATCTAGTACCAGGTTTTTTTCCCTGTAAGGGTGGAAACCCATACACACTTTCTTAGGAGGTCAATAAGCCAACCCAAATGCTAATTGTATTGAATTCTTGGTATTCAGGTAGGGATACACATTTTCCCACAGAAAACTAAAGATATTAAGATAATTTGTTGCTTGAGACTACCCTTCCCGTGTCCCAATAAAGTGGAGGAAAAGGAACAAGCAAAGAAAGTCATGAAACAAGCTGTATTTCTTTTAGTGTCTATTAGATTGATCCAACTAATTCAATTTATGACCAGAAGTCACATCAGTCTTGTGGTTCCAATATTAGGACCTTATCAGATGGCCCATACAAAGCTGGAGGACAGCAGGGGAAAATGTGGAGCAGCATCTTGTTGCATTCCTTACCTGCTGGGAGTTGTTGGGGGGTCGCTGTCTCTAACTTTCTTGTATGAGGAGTCGGGTGTACAACTGACTCTTCTGGGCTTCATTTCTCTGCGTTTCCAGCATGTAGTCAGCACGGAGCCCCAGGGAGCCCCTCCGGAAGTAGCCCTGTATCATATGATGGGCTCTGAGGAAATCTGTGTCAGCATTTTAAAAATGTATGTTCAGCTTCAATGGTTTCTAGAATGACTTGTATACAGGTCATAAAACTCCCTTTTGGGGCAAGCAATTACATAGCAAGTTTTTGCCTTCCAATAACAGAAAGTTATTAATTAGTAACAAATCCAAATCAAAAGGGAAAGGAAAAGAATTACAGGGGCATTCACAAGCAGCAACTTTTTGCCAAAATTGCTGGATTATTCATAGCAATAACTTGATACATAGGTGTTGGGTGTAAATAATCTATTGAAGCACTGGGTTTTAAACTGAACAGAGAGAATTTATTGCCAATGTTTAAAGTAGATTGCTAATCCGAACTGGTTTCTGAGAATCAGTTATAACTGTCTTCTAGGGGCCATCAGGTTGTATAACTTAATGTGCCTATCTCAGTAACCATATGTGTTGTTGTTGCTCTAACAGTTCCAGGTCCTCCCGCCGGAGTTAAAGCAGCTGCGGCATCAGCTTCCACTGTGTTTGTTTCCTGGCTCCCTCCCATAAAACTGAATGGCGTAATCCGAAAGTACACTGTATTCTGCTCTCATCCATACCCCACAGTAAGTTTATAAAAAATAAAGCAATTACAAATCGGGACTTGTAAAAATTATAGGAGCATGTTGTGTATAAAGTTATGTTTTCACCATAACTATTCCTAAAACTGATGTTGAGAGTAGAAAGTTTGCAGGAGTACAAAGAGCATAGTGCGGAAGAGTTGAAAATTCACTGTAGACTCCCTCCTATATAGTAATGTCTCATCTTAAGTGCCCCAGAATTCAAGAAGCTATTTGGAAAACAGCTAGAAATCCCAACACAGTTTCCATTCCCATTCTTCTTTGTGAAAACGCTACCAAAGGGAAAGTTGTGGTTCTGAGTTTGGAAGATTGGAACAGTAGCTGTACTGTGAGGCAGCATGACATGACAGGCTCAGGTGGCAGAAGTTAAGGGGGCTCTTCCTATTTCTCTCAACCATTATGCTTTTGAGGAGAAATTCTGTGTGCAGCCCACAGGCTCCAAACCAGTTAGTGTTTAAATAAGATCAAATTCTATTCTACTCTGCGTTCATACACATAATAGAAGGGGTGCCATTTTGCATCTTGCTTCAGTCAGCCAAAATATTGGGCCTTGTATGTGCTTATGACTTATGTTAATAATTGGACCACTTAAATTTTGTATTAGTATATCTACAAGTCACTAAGTATTCTTGCCAAATTCTATTGGGATGTCAATGAAGTACCTTCAACAATAATTCAAAATCGTATGTTGGACAATAGATGGGGTTAAGCCAGTAGAGCCAGTAGAGAAGTGGTAACCTTCAAATTTGAAGTATTCATTGTGATTGTAATTCAATCAACACAACTGTAATTTTATGCTGAACTACCTGACAGCTATTTCTTTGATTCTAGCAGCATAGATTCAACTGCTAATGTGAGTGTAGCAAAATATTGCTTAGATCAGTGGTTCTCAACCTGTGGGTCCCCAGATGTTTTGGCCTACAACTCCCAGCAATCCCTGATAGTGTACTAGCTTTTAGGATTTCTGGGAGTTGAAGGCCAAAACATCTGGGGACCCACAGGTTGAGAAGCACTGCCTTAGATATAGTGTGATGACGTTAACATGTATTCCACCTTGAGATTCAATTTTTAGGAAAAGATAGGTGGTAAATCCTTATTTTCAGTCAGCTTGTATGGAACCCCTGAATGTTCATTAGAAATGACAACAATCTTGCAAATAGGTACATTAGGTGTTCCATATCCAAAGATTTTGCATCCACTAATTCATCCATCCAGGTCTTAAAAATATTTTTTAGAAATCCAAAAAGCAAAGCTTGTTTTTGCCATTTTGCATGTATAATGGACATAATTTTACTTTCCATTGTACATAATAGTACTTGAGTACCTCTAGATTTGGCATCCATGCAGGATCCTGGAACCAATCCCAATATCAATGGTATCTTTTTTTTTAAAAAAAAAAGAAGCCAGTGTATTTCATTATTTTCCCCAGTTTTGGATTTCTGTTGCCAATCTTTCTCAAACAACAGAAAAACTTGAAAGCTTCATCGGTGTCCCATTCATTTACAAGCACAAGAACACCACTGAGGGCCCTTCCACACAGCACTATATCCCAGAATATCAAGGCAAAAAATCTCACAATATCTGCTTTTATCTGAATCCACACTGAGATAATGTGGGATTTTCTGCCTTGATATTCTGGGATATAGGGCTGTGTGGAAGGGCCTGAGTAGCCATATCAGGATAAAATCAAGCTACCATATCCTTTTTATGGAAGGCTTTTGGTAGGGTTAATTGCAGATAGCAGAATACAATTATTGATAAGTCTAGGTACTTATGCATAAATGTATTTATGAAATTAAGCATTTTTGACATTATCCTCATGATCAACCTTGTAAGAATACAGGTTTTATATTACTTGCTATACTCAATAATTATATGTTTTGAATAAATGTTTAATACATTTGATGGCGTTTGAATTATTATTGACTCGGCATGCTTGCAGTGTCTGGTAGTATAGTGCACCTTTATTTGGTATTAATGAAAATGTGGATAGGCAAACAAAATAGCTTTGATCCTGAACATTTTAAAGGAATACTTCAAGAATTTGATATTTGTTGACGTTGAAATGATCTCACTTAATCCACAACATTCAGACTGATTTGTAGATTAATAGGACAGCTATGGCAATCAGAGAAATTATAGACAATGTTATTTTACTTTTGGATAAATTATTGTTCAAGGAAGCATAATACAAGAGCTTGTCAGCGATTTCCATGTCTTGGAGACCAGAGCTGTGCGTGTCACAAAACTCTACACTAGACACTTTTATGTTGCCAGCTTAAGCAGCCATATATCTTTGGCCATTTCTTAGGTTGTATAGCTTGTGACAGAAAACAATATCAATATTATAGAAAATGGCTGGGAAAAATACAGTCCCTCAATAACCCCAGATCAGCAAAAAATGTTATAAAATGTTTGGACAGGGCCAATCCTACAAAACAGTACCAAACTACAACCAAAATGTGGCAGTCTGGGTTGCCCTGGATGCAGTCACATAGCCTCTCTGCACTTTTCATTCCATGCCCCCTTTATAGAATGACGGGTTTGATTTTCAAAAACGGGTCAAAGGAAGGCAAATATATTTACAGTAGAAATCAAGGTAAAACTATGTATCATAAGTACAAAGACATCTTTGCTCTCTAGGTATTCCATAGTTTGCATTATACAGTTCAGACTGTGGTGACATGTAGAATACTCAGGGCTGAAGATAAATAGTAATAAACATAACAATTAATATATGAGAAAAGAATCATGAAATATTCTTTGTATATCACATAGAATAGGTATATAAATTTGAGTGATCTTACCTTACTGCCAAAAATGGATATGTGATTGTAGAAACTGTTTACAATCTCAGGCCACTGGTTGCTTGTTCGATGGTTGCTTTTATACTGTGTTATGTTGTTGTATGTTTTATATTGTTTTATGATGTTGTTTTACGAATTTTAGTATGTTATATTTTAACAATGTTGACCAGGCTTGCCCTCATGTAAGCTGCCCAAAGTCCCTTCGGGGAGGTGGAGGCAGGATACAAAGATAAGGTTATTATTACTACTACTACTATTATTTAAAAGAATAAACTTTCTCAAAAACATGTTAACACATTTTATTATTCTCTTAGTCTCTTGGAGTTTGGATGTTATTAACTTACTTTTCACTCTTTGTTCATCCAGTACTTCCTCCTCTATTATTACCATTAAATCTCAGAATACCACAGTGCAATATCCTTTGCTGAGAAGGGGTTGATACAATCCATTTGATAACAATTATGATTTCAACCCAGGTGGCTTGATGCCTTTAAAATATAAATGACTTTCCTACTGTTCATACAATACAGAGATTTACCTGATGCATTAGTATCCAAAGAGTATGGATTTAATAATGTTGATCTACAGACATTAATAATGTTGTATGTAGACTTTCATTTGGCTTGCTTCAATGTACCCACCAGATGGCACTAGTGCCTCTGTCTATACTAGGTCCCTGCATGAAATATATTATTTCCCCTTCTTGTTTCTTTAGTGAAATACTTGGCAATATCACAGAGAGATTAACTACTGTAGGGTACATTCAGTAACTGGATTTTCCCCCAAGCTCATATTCTCATTATATTTCCCTCCCTGTGGTGTTAAGCTTGTTTTCATGGCTTATACGTTTTAGCAACAAACATGTTTTGATCTGCTTTCAATACCATACAACTCTGATCTTTTTTTGTCCAAGTGTATAATTCAGTTTGGCAGGATATCATTTATCTTCACAGTAGGACAAAGCTACTAACATGTATCAATCACATTTGACTGGAATTGCACTGCACTGATTCTTCATCTGTAGAACTACCTGGGTTGTTCCTTTAGCATCTTTGTCTAGTCATTACTACTACCATTAAAAGAAGTATAATTTTGCCATCAGGCCACTAGGGATTGCTCCAACACTAAACTAAGAACCCAAAACATAACTCATGTCTCTATAGCTGCATCTGCTTTTGATTTTCATCAGAACTTAATTGGGTCACTGCAAGCCCCTTCGTGACAGTAGAGTGACACACCAATTTTTCCAGTTTATTCAGGCTTTATACAATAATGTTCCAAGATTCCCATCAAAATACTAAAGGGAGAACAGAAGAATCTCAGTAATCTTCTTTAGAAAAGTCAACAATAGACAAAATTTTAAAACTGTCATTATATTCAAGATAAGAATTCATAAATACAATTTTATTATACATTATTATTTATTTATTTATTTACAGTATTTATACCCCACCTTTCTCAACCCCCGAGAGGGCATTATTATTATTAGAAATATGATTTTAATAGGCTGAGCTCTCTTGATTTGTAGTCCTTATCAAGTAATCAATTTTTTTCACAGTAATCCTGTTTACATACTCCAACCATTGGGTTCATGGGGAGAGATGTGGTTGCGTAAATTTTCTGGATCTGAACCATATAGGGCTTGGGCTTGGAAACATATAGGGAGCCAATGGAGCTGCTTAAAAGGGGCCCGGAATCCTCCCCTCTGGTTCCTCCTGTCAGCAAGCTGGCTGCTTCCATCCTAGTTGTAGTTTCTGAGTCATCATCAGAGGCAGCCCCACGTAGAATGCATTTCAGTAGTCTATCCAAGATGTAACGAAGGCATGGACCACCATGGCCAGATCTGGATTTTCAAGATATGGGCACAGTTGGTGCACAAGCTTTAATTGTGCAAAGTCCCTCCCAGCTACTGCCAACACCTGGGCTTCCAGGGTCAGCGCTGAGTCCATGAGAACCCACAAACTGCAGACCTGTGTTCTCAGTGGGATTGTTACCCCATTGAACACAGGTTGCTACCCTATACCCTGATCGGCCTCCTGATTGACCAGGAGGACATCTGTCTTGTCTGGATTAAGCTGTAGTTTGTTATCCCTCATCCACCCATCAAAACTGTAAGGCACTGCTCCAGGACCCAGGAGCTTCCTTGGGTTTAGGTGGAAATGAGTAATAGAGTTGTGTGTCATCTATGTACAAGGAGCTCCATAGCAAAGGATGTTCAGAGGCAATTGTGTCCACCGCCCTTGTCATCTCCATGTTCCAGAGGTTAACCAGGGCTTCTGAACACAACCTGGGGATCACAACCAGATACAGTGAAGACATCTGCCCTTGCAATATGCTACTCTGCTGCTGAGTATACATGCCCAGTGTGGAACACATCTCACCATGCTAAAACAGTGGGTGTGGATGTCGCATTATCATGGGTGTCTGCGCCCTACACCACTGGAGAAATTACACCGTTTAACTGGCATTGCACCACCTGACATCAATTGGGAAGTAGTAACCAATAGTGAAAGGACATCTCTGGCCCATCACCTGTGTGGGTATCAGCCAGCATGCCAACAACTTAAATCAAGAAACATTTTATTCATTTATTTTATTTGGACTTTTACACCACCACTCCCAGAGGCTCGGGGCGGTTTACAACATAGTTCAGTAAAACAGACAATGAATAAAACATGCATGTAATAGTAAGTAAAACGGCAAATAAAAGCACGGCTAAAATCACAAGGTTTCAAAGACTTGTCTAAACAAGTGTGTTTTGCTGGCTCTCCGGAAGGTGACCAAATTTCGTAGAGCCTGCGTTTCCAGTGGCAACGTATTCCAAAGAGCCAGGACAATGATTTAAAATGCCCTGTGCCTTGTCGAAGTCAGGTGGAAAGACTTCACACTAGGGATGTCTAGAAGATTCTGGTCTTCTAAACAAAGTGATCTCGGAGGGTTATATGGAATCAGGCAATCCCGTAGGTACACTGGCCCCAGACCATACAAGGCCTTGAAAGTAAGAAATAACACCTTGAAAGTGATCCGGTCTTCAATTGGCAGCCAGTGCAGGTTCTGTCCCCCTCACTCCAGCCACGGCAAGGCGGTGCGTCAAAAGATCATAATCGACTGTATCAAATGCTGCAATGAGGTCCAATAACAAAAGCAGTGCTTATCCACCTTGGTCAAGCTGGCAACGCAGCTGGTCTGTGATGGAGACCAAAACCGTCTCCGTCCCGTGCCCAGAATGGAAGCTGGACTGGAAGGGGTCTAAGCCAGCTGTGTCATTTAGGAAGGTCTGCAACTACTCCATTGCTGCCCTCTAAATCACTTTGCCCGGAAACGACAGATTCAAAACTGGGTGGTAATTGGAGGGAACCGAGGGATCTAACCCTGGTTTTTTCAGCAATGGAGCAACCACAGCCTCTTTCAAGCCCTCTGAAAAGACTCCTTGCTCAAGGGAGCAGTTTATTTTTCTAAAATATACAGAGACACTTGCTGGAACACCTCAGCAAGCGAGAGTCAAAATTAGCAGGCTAAAAGCCTCCCTTTAGTATTTGGCTGATACCAAATGAAAGACTATCTCCTGGGCACACAGAAAACTGGGCGACTTGGAAGGTGATGAACAGACTGTGCTCTGGCACCACGAGATGCAGAGCCAACCTTAAGAAATGGGGCTACAAGGTGGAATCCACAACATGCAAGTATGGAGAGAAGCAAACCACAGACCATCTAATACTGTCTCTCCCCATATTGCCCCTCGAGATCACTCCGTTCCGAGGATACCAATCTTCTTGCTCTCCCCTCTGTAAAGGCTGCTAAGCTTACTTCCACCCGCCGAAGGGCATTCTCGGTAATTGCACTGACGCTTTGGAATGCCCTTCCAGCAGACACGCGTGCATTCCATGACCTGCTCTCCTTCAGGCGGGTGTGCAAGACCCACCTGTTTCAGCTCGCCTTCCAAGTGTAGGTCCATGTGTTACACATCCCCCCCTGTTAGAGCCTTTGCTCCGGGTTGTCGTTTTTAATCTGCTGTTTCCCATTGTGATATTGTATTGATATTTTATTGATATTTTAACAATGTTTTAGGCTGTGTTTTTATTCTGCCACTGTATTTGTAATGTTTCTTCTCTTGTTGTGAGCCGCCCCGAGCCCGCCGGGAGTGGCGGCATAGAAACCGAACGTAATAATAATAATAATAATACAATGCAACCTGAGCCTTGCTACATGCACAATGGAGGACCTTCATATGGCAACACCAGAGGCACTCCAAGTGGCCAGCTACTGGTCAAAGGACATTTAATAGAATACCAAGCCTGCAAACTTTGTGTTTTGTTTGTTTGTTTGTTTGTTTCTAATGCAGTACAACTTTTTGGTTTGCTCCTGACACGATAAATAAATAATACCAGGGCTTCAACAGGATCGTCTGTCACCATGACAGGAAAATCCCCAAGAGACATCAGGAATCTATCTAGATCCATAAGTCTTTGGGTGGAGCAATCTTAATTGGTCCCCCACCCCTGCAGAAGTTAGGAGTTGTAGTCAGTATAAACCTGGTCAGGTAGTGATCAGTTCATGACAATGGAACAATAGAAAGCTCTTTCACACTGACACCCTCATCCCCACCTGCATTAAAAACAAGGTCCAAAGTGGATCCAGCTACATGAGTGGCCCAGATATTATTTGGGACAGCCCCATGGTTGTCATGGTGGCCATGAAGTCCTGAGACCACCTTGTTCCCAATAGGGTGGTCTCAGCATGGACATTGAAATCTGAACTATTAGCCACTCAGACTTCAATGTCAGGCCTGAGAGCACCCCTGCTATCTCAGGCAGGAGACTGTTGTGCAATGGGTTGGGCGGTAAACAAGCAGCATCCCTAATCTGTTCTTGTTACCCACTCAGACCTGAGTGATTGTGGGATAGGGCACCTGACCAAGGATATGGATTCCTGATAGACTAACACACAGCATCATATATTATAGAAAATATATTAATCCTTAAAACACGCTGCAACAAACATAAAGCTATCCCCATGAAAATGCTTGGAATGTAATATAAATTTACAGTGTGAGTGGTCTAGAATTCATAGCAAAAATAATTGTCAATATCCCGTGTGGAAGCCATACCTCTGGCATGTAGCTATTATATATCTCTTTGTACAACTGTCCTAAACTCACCATTTTAGTGTGGGAGCTGCTACCCAAGATAGCCATTTCTGTGGGTATCCCATTTCTTGGGATACAATTCTTTGTTAACTTTAAAAACTCCTAAATTATTCATAATTTAGGTATTGATTCTATACAAAATTCACATTTGGTATTTTGCATTAAAAGCATTTCTCATGCAGAAAACATTTTAAGCACAAAAATTATGTTTCTGCTGAAGAAAAAACTGCTTTCTTCACATAAAAAATGTCCAAAATAATTACAAAGACTCTAATCAATCCAGGATTCTTCTTGCTAAGTTTTGCTGAAAATTGAGAGGAAAAAAATTCAGACTTTCCCCCTCAATATTTTAAAATATTTTTCATTCCTAGTGGGGAGCAGGGAGAGCATCCTGCTGTTTTCCTTCAGCAGAATGCACTACAACAGTCATCCTTGGAGAACTCCAGGAGTCATAAAGAGATCACCAATGATGATGATACTGCTGTGTCCAGCTAAAGGAACATAACTTAATACATCTTTACTGCTCTCTGCATTCTTTATTGAAATGGAAATAACCATACTGGGGTGCTGTCACACTGAAAAGGTGTTTTAGGGTATTAGATCACTATGTGTTTTGAACAGAATTCTGACTACCAAAATACTGGGTTACAGTAAAATAAGTTTGATTTATGCTATCATTCGCTAACAGAATGTGAGCGATTAATTGAGCCTTTACATTTTTCTGCTGGTAAATACAAGGTGAAAAATCATAAATCTGCCATTGTCATATGTAATTTGAGCTTTGAAAAACAGATAACCAAACAGATCAATGGTGACATCCATTTACTTACCATCATTTGTGGCAAATCACCAGCCTGCCAAATTGAGGGTCATTAAAACCTTTTAAAATGCTTTTTCAAAGGAATTTGGTAGTCGAAATCCAGAAAAAAGACCTCAACTCCATCACATGTGGTTTTTGACAATTTGCATTGTTGTAAGATGTGACTAAATTAAATTAGTATTAAAATCAATTTTAAAAATTATGAAAGAACTGTGTGCAGTACAACATTTTCATTGTGCTTTCTCAATCCAGCAACCCAAAATACATTAAAAACAGCTACAATGCCAAAATAAAAGGATATTTCACTGCAGGCCTGTGTTATGAGCGAGTGGTCAGAGAACTTGATCACTATGCAGGATAGTGGGTTCACCACAGATTGGGTTTATCAATTATAGGGTTTTGAAAAAAAATCTGTTAAGAGTGTGGTTGTGGGTGTGTTTAACATTTTGCACACAGAAGATGGAATTAGTTCCTTTTAATCAACAGATTGCAACGGATTTGCATCTTTAACATCTATTGCTGCAGTTATCAATCTGTCTGAACTGATGTCCAAAAATACATTCTTTATTTTACTTCTTTTATTTCTCTCCCCCTATATATGTATTGTTCACTTTAGTTTGGAAATATTTGTCTCTCCTGTCACAGGTAATCAGCGAGTTTGAAGCTTCTCCTGACTCATTTTCCTACAGAATCCCCAATTTAAGTCGCAATCGACAGTACAGTGTCTGGGTAGTGGCTGTGACCGCTGCGGGAAGAGGCAACAGCAGTGAAATTATTACCGTGGAACCATTAGCTAAAGGTAAGCAAACTGGTTAAAATGAGTTGCATGCAGCTTTAAGGGGATTGATTGAGTTCAAAGAGAGCAAAAAGCCAACAAGATGTTCATTGCAAGGCAAAAATAACTATTTGTAGATCATGCTGGGTTGCAATTCAATGAACTGAGTTTCTTACTAATATACCTTCAAACCGGGGCAGATGGTGCCTGTCTAACCCTTTAAGGTCAACCATCTAAGAGAAGGAAACTCTAATCAAACCTACGACCTGAGGACCTTGCTGCCACGGTCTCAGCTTGCTAGGCCCCGGCAGACGAACCTTTGGTTTAAAGGGCGAGGCCAGTTCTGTGCACGCTGCGCTCCACCAGAAAAATCCATTGCACAGGCTCGAAGGACACATCCAACCTCCGAACCATCAATGTGCTTGTAGAAAGCGTGGGATGAGTCCTTCCTAAGTATCTTCATTCACGAAGTAATGCCAGAGAGAGACCTTCCAACTGTCCCATAGTTGCTGAGAAAATCTCAATCGTTCCATTTTTTCAGCAACTTTTTGAATGTTCCAATTTTAATATTTTCTGCGCTATTAGCTCAGCAGAGGGAAGGCGAGAGGAGGAGGCAGAATCTTGTTTTTTCCTGTGTAAATGCAGGCAAACGCAAACTGCTGCAGCCTCTCATAGTTTCTCAATAACATTTGCCATCTTGATTACGCTCTGATATTTTTTGGTCACATATGTCCTGATTTTTATCTGTGAAGTATAGGAGGTTATGTAGTAAAGACACAGCTGTAAGCTGTTCCTTGCACATCTGAGCAATTTTTAAAATTATTATTTTAAATGAGTGGGAAAAAAGGTCCAGAAAAATAATGTTTGTGTGACAATAGTTTCAGTACAACTGCCTGATGAAACACTAAATGTTAAGAGGGAAGATGAAGAGTCCTTTATGGTCTGTTTATGGTTTTATGTTACTTTGTTTTCATGATGTTGTGAGCCACCTTGGTCCAATGGGATTAAGGTAGCATAGAAATTCCCAATAATAATAGTAATAATAGTAGTAATAATAATAACAACAATGCCCCTGAATCCTTTATTAAGATAAAGAACTCAACCAGAATACAGCAGACAAGCTCTAAGATTTCGATAGAATTCCAAATGGTGTTATTTGAAAGGAAAGTACACATCCAGCTTTCATGGTTACAGGGAACCATCTAAATGTAAATCAGCAACCTTTATTGGTATAGAGTTGAATACTTTACCTTAAAACAGAAACAAGCAAGTTCCTTTCTGACGCACTTTAGAACTGTCAAGAGCCTTGTGCTTCAGATCCCTCATTAGTATCTGAATGCAATATCAAGTAATTTCATTAGCTGGGCTTTTCGTTTTGATCAACTGAACTGATTTTTGTGACGTTTTTTTTTTAACTAGAGGAAATTCTCTTGATAGTCTGAGGCTTCTCTTGATGACTCTATGAGTAGTGTGATTTCAGGGGAATAATATAGCATGCACAATATATTTCTTCATTCCTTTCCTTCTTTTATAGATTCCAACAACTCATTACAGCCTTATAGAGCAATTTTTCCTTTACTCTTCACAAGCCATTTTGTGCAATGCCTTCTGAATATTATTTGGATGGGATAAAAAACAGCTGAGATTAAACATTCTGGTTACGTTTGATGCTCCTGCCTCTTTCTCATGTTTTCCTAATTGGTATAAGATGGATTCTCGCCCTGTAGTCTGTTCTTCCTTATTAGCTGTTGTTTCTAATTTGCATACTTGACTGAAGTATGGCATAACTGACAATTTGATCCTGAGTGGTGTTCTGTTCTAAATTTAGCTCATTGCTTATTGATGTCTGTGAAGAGTTATAATTGTATTATTGAACACATTAAAAGGATAAAACGTGTGTGAAATCTATCCCCTCCTGCACACTCAAAGTTGTACATGACAAAATCTGTACTAGTATTTTATTGAGCTACTAAACCTTGTTCTTGGACTTCAGCCAAGCATATTATTTTTATTGCACAATAATATTTGTGCATGCATGCTCACTTCTATATTCCATGGTACTAAATATCATTTTGTGAAGTTCATTTTGGCCTATTATTATCAAAAATGTTTATGTATGTGTATAGTTTATTTATGTCCCGGCATTGAATGTTTGCCGTTTATATGTTGTGCTCCAACCCGAGTCCCCTTCAGGGTAAGAAGGGTAGAATATAAATGCTTTAAATAAATAAATAAATATGGTTTGGTACCTATGGCATTGTACCAGAAACCAGTGGGGGGAAATTGAGTCAGGATTACATAGAATACTGCAAGAAGGGGTACCTTTTTCTGTTCATTCATTAGTTTGACTTTCTTTGTTATTATATTTTGAAGCCCTTCAAGCTTCTTCCTATTATTTATTTATTTGCTTCATTTATACCTTGCCTTTCTCACCTTGTAGGGGACTCAAGGCAGCTTACAACTCTGACAAGATACAATGCCACCTAAAACATGACAATAAAACATATCCCCTCAACTAAAAATAATTAAAACAGTTGAACAAATAAAACACATAGAACAATAAACAGATTATAAACATAAAGTGCATGATTCAATTCATCCATAATTGTTGCTCATAATCCTTATTCAGACTGTCGAAATCTGTGATAACGTATTCTTCAAACGCTTGTGTACAGAGCTAGGTCTTAAACTTTTTTCTAAAAGCCAGAAGAGATGGGGCCTGTCTGATGTTGTTGGGGAGGGAGTTCCACAGCAGGGGGGGCCACCACTGAGAAGGCCCTGTCTCTCATTTCCACCAATCGCCCTTGCAAAGGGGTGGGACCAAGAGCACGGCCTCCCCATCTGATCTTTTTTAAAAAAAATATATTTATTGGGGTTTTCCAGAAACAATAAAAGTGGGAGAACAATATCAGGTACAGGACAGTAGGAAAGATAGATAGAGGAGGGGCGGGGGGTGGAGAGGGGGAGGGGGGACGGTGGGCAAGGAGAGGGGGGGGCAGCCGGGAGCGAGGAGGAGGGAGGCGGGGGAGGGAGGGGGTTCAGTAATGTAAACGGGGGAAGTCAATGCTTTTCCATACGTGGCCAGGCCTCTGGGCCGCTGGTGGTGAGGGGGGGGATCCGTTCACTCGGTGGGCTAATGAGCTACTAACTCATGGTTGCCCCCTTCTGTTCTCGGTGGAAGGGCAAGCCGGAGTGGTTGGAGTTTACAGTACTCAAGGCGAGCCCCGTGCTTTTAGATAGCCCTTCACCGGGGACCAGTCGGTTTTCTTCATCGGGTAGCCTCCTGTTTCGGCTAGGTAGAAGGAAAGCTTATCCATATCCATGGCGTCTCGCAGTTTGTCCAGCCATTCCTCCAGCTCGGGGATCTCCTCGCTCTTCCACTTTCTCGCGTAGACTATTCTCGCCGTTGTTGAGAGGTACGCAAATAGTCTTTCCGCGTTCTCGTCCAGTAGGTCTTCTTCGGACGTAAGTCCAAGGAGATATGCTTCAGGTTTGAGTTCCATGGAGAGACCTAGGATTCTTTGTGTGGCGCTGTGGATCTTCTTCCAGTATTGTGCAGCACGCTGGCAGGTCCACCACATGTGGTAAAAGGTGCCTGTCTGGGAGGCGCATTTCCAACACTTGTTTTGTGTCCCTTTGGACATGAGGCTCAGCTTGTGTGGGGTCATATACCACCGGTTGAACATTTTGTGCCAATTCTCGGTCAGCTCCATCGCATAGGTATACTTCAGTTTTTTCCTCCATACTTTCTCCCACTCGTGGAGTGTGATTGTTCTGCCGATGTTCTTGGCCCACTTCACCATGCAGTCTTTCACCACCTCTGTTTCCGTGGCCCATTCTAGAAGCTTGGAGTACAGTTTGGAGATTCGCTTCTGTTGTTTCTTGAGGAGGGGGGCCCAGAAGTTCTCTTTTTCCTCGAAGCCCAGGAGGTCATCCTCTTTGAAGCGCTCCTTGACCTGGTGCATCTGGAGCCAGGTCACGTTCTTGAAGGTCATCTGAATCTGTTCTAGTGACTTTAGGCGCCTCTTTCCTCCCACCTTGCTGGTTAAGTCTCCATACGTGGGCCACCTGCTCCAGCCCAGCGGGCCTTTCTGATGCGCTTCCAGGGGGGAGAGCCAGAGGGGTGTAAGGCGATAGAATCGGCTCTTGTATTTCCGCCAGACTCTTAGAATAGCTGCCCTCTGTATGTGTCTTTTTAAAGCATCTCTCCTCCTCTTTTTGTTCATACCAGACAGAGTTGTGCCACCCAAGTTGCAGATCAAATCCCTCGAGGGCCAGCAGTCCGTCCTTTTTCAAGTCCAGCCAATCCATCAGGAAAACTAGCCCACACGCCTCGAAGTATGTCCTAAGGTCGGGCAGCCCCAGTCCTCCTCTCCCCTTTTCGTCTATCAGCGTCGAATACCTGATCCTGGCTTTTCTGCCTGCCCAGACAAATTTCAGGATGTCCTTCTTCCAGCTCTCAAATACTCTGTCCGACCTGATGACTGGAATATTCTGGAACAGATATAACAACCTTGGGAGCACGTTCATTTTGATGACTGCTACCCTCCCCATGAGGGATAGCCCTGCCTGCTTCCAATTGTCCAGATCCTTCTGCACCCCTGTCCACAGTACCTCATAGTTATTCTTGACCAGGTGGGAGTTCCGGGCCGTCAGGTGTATGCCCAAGTATTTGATCGCCTTCGACGTCTTGATGCCCGTCAGTCTCTCCAGATGGTCTTGGCGTTTTTTGGCCATATTTTTTGTTAAGATCTTTGTTTTGGTCCTGTTTATCCGGAGCCCAGCGACCCTCCCGAATTGTTCGATGTCCGCGAGCCACAGGTGTATGTTAGTTACTGGCTCTTCCACAAAGCAGATGAGGTCGTCGGCGAAGGCTCTGACCCTGAAGGAATGTTTCCCTACTAGGGGGCTCTTTAGCTGTTGGTTGGCCCGGAGCTTCCGCAGAAGAATCTCTATTGCCAGCACAAAGATCAGAGGGGACAGGGGGCACCCTTGTCGTGTGCCTTTCCGGATCTGGAATCTCTCCGTGGGTTGTCCGTTTATCCAGATGCTCGCTGATTGAGCCTCATAGATAGCTCCTATGGCGTTTCTGAAGCGCTCACCCATGTCCATTTCCGCCATCAGGGCTTGGAAGAACCCCCAGTTTAGGTTATCAAAGGCCTTCTCCGCGTCGAGAGCGAGGAAGGCCACTTCTTTCTTAGGGTGGGACTCATAATACTCCATAAGGTCAAGGACTACCCTGACGTTGTCGCTGGTATGTCTGCCCAGGAGGAAGCCGTTCTGATCCGGCCCCACCCAGTCACTGAGCCACACTTTCAGCCTATCCGCTAGGATGGTGGCCATTATTTTGTAATCGGTGTTGAGAAGAGATATAGGCCTATAATTGGCCACGCTACAGCCATCCGTCCCTTCTTTGTGGATCACTGATATATTGGCCTCTCTCCAGGACCCCATCTGATCTTAAAGCTCTTATTGACTCATAGGAGGAGATGCGTTCAGACAGGTAAATCAGACCAGAACCACTTAGGACTTTATAGGCCAAGACCAGCACTTTGAATTGGGCTTGGTAGCAAACCGACAGCCAATGGAGCTGACATAACAGAGGAGTAGTATATTCCCTGTATGCTGCTCCAGTTAGCAATCTGGCTGCTACCCATTGGACTAATGGAAGCTTCTGGGCCATCTTCAAAGAGCATGTTGCAGTTGTCTATACAAGATGTAACATGAGCATGGACCACCGTGGCCAAGTCTGACTTCCCAAGGTATGTGCGCAACTGGCACACAAGTTTTAATTGTGCAAATGCTCCTTCTGCCCTGAAAATGAAAAAAAAACCTGAAAACAATTGGTAAAATCAAATTCTTACCATGTGTACCTCTATGTTCAATAAGAATTATTTTTCCAAACAGGAGAAAGATCATTTTACGTACATGAATTGAAGTGGGCTTTAAAAGAAAAAAAAATAGTGATAATCTACAATGCTACAACTATCGTGAAAACCCAGGGATTCAAACACACATTTTAAGAATTTGATATTTAAAGACTTGGTAATTCAAGGGTTACTTTTTCCATTGACATTTCTTCCATGCTCATTTTTTTTAAAATGAAAGAAAAAAAACCCAATTTCTTGTAATCCTGAATTTGGAGAAATTTGCTAATTTTTGCCATTACTTATCCAAAACAAATAAAAATGAAAGGTGACCCTAATTTTGTTTCTAAAGTGTTTTGAAAAATTCGTAAGGGGTCTGTTTAATTTCTAATATGATATTCCAAAAAAATTGTTATTATTCCGTTCTGTTATTTGCCCATTTGCACCAATGGGAACACTTCCAGGGCTCCTTTCTTATGAAAATTAACAAACATACAAAAACCTCTTAAATTGGAGTTTTGGCTCATTTGCATTGGGGAGGTGTGGCTGTGGCTTCGTAAATCGGGTTGTAAGTATGGATTTACTGAAACACAACCCATGTCCAATTTTTTGCACAGCCCTAGTAGTTAGACTAGAACATTCATCCTTTAGCACGCTGCTAGCATGCCATCACTAACGACTGTTACTGGCTGGTAATATGGTTTAATTCGGGTGTTTTAACTGTTCTAAGTTGTTTTATTGTATTTTAATGTGTTTTTAAATTTGTTTACTTGCACTAATTTTGTAAACCGCTCTGGGCGCCAGAGAGAGCGGTATATTAAGTTGAACTTAATAAATAATAAATAAATAATAAAATAGTATCTATACTTTTCTCCAAAAATGCTGTTGTCTTCTAAACAAAAATGCATATAACATTGTGTATTTTAAGAAAAAGTGTATGCAAAATATGCATGTTAGAGAAAATACATATATGTCTATGACAGAGAACTATGAAATTCAATGTAAACTCAGCTGTGGGTCATTATAGCTAAAGGGCAACTTATAAATGATTTAAATAATAAATAAGGACAACCATTTGAAACTATAGTCGGAAAATGTGGTTATCAGGTCAAGTTCGGTACCAGAATATGTGCACTGTATTAGGAAAGATTCATGCAATAGTTGGACTAGTGCAGAGCATTGAATACTGTTGAATCCTAAGATTCAGAATATATGGTACTAGATACTACCTTGTGGACTATCTTGAAGTGGGGTGTGTGGGGAAAAGGAGCATTTCCTTCCCCCTCTTCCCAAATGTGATGCACTCACCACAATGCACTATAATCTTATGGTCCTGAAATTCTTCCTGGATTATGGTTTGTGTGACATTGGAACGATCTCAGCTGCATTACCAATGGTGTTGAAGTTGTTACCTATGAAAAGAGCTTGACAGCTTTAAACTTCGAATCTTTTTTTTAAAAAAAGCTCCATTAAATATGAAAGATCTATTTTTACAGCTCTTGTCATGCAAATTATGCCACATTTACATTTTGCTGTAGACTCTTTCCTGTGGGTTTCATTAGTAATTGCCCACTTATTTCTTATTAACTATAATGCAATTCCACCCTTCAGCAACATTTTAGCAACACTGCAATGCTGTGAGAGCCAATGAGACTGAAAGAGGACAACAGTTTTAGGCCTATGTGTGAAAATTCATAGGCAGATAAGGCTTGGACCATACCTAGCAATACTAGATATAACATGAGATCTGTTCATTTGCATGGTCTGACATCATATTGCTACAACAGTAATATGTTCAATATAGCAGCTGGAGGGGCTGACATTTCTGTCATTACTTTAGGAATAAGGTACAAAAATGTTATCTGATTCTAGGAGAAATGAAAGGAAATGATGTGACACTCTTCCTCAGGTTAGAGCCTTGCACATTCTATAGAAATACTGGAAACCACAGACTTCAGGCTTAACATTGGACATTAAATTGCCTTTCAACATTTAGTAGTACAGAATAAGAGAGAGGAACCAAGTCTATGCCATAGATTTTGAATGGGAATTGATTTCCACTGCACTGGAAGAAAGAATTCATGGTAGAACTGAGCAATATTGTTGGTTTGTTTTTGTTGGGGTTTTTTTGGGTTTTTTAATATAAAAAAACCCAACTTTCTAATCATTTAAAATTAATTTTACTCATTGCAGGCTATTTTGTGCTTGTGTAGTTATAATATCTTTTTGGAAGGGTTTGCCTTATATAACCATATTATTGTAACCAAATTAAGCCTTTAAGCTAAATTTCAATAGTTAGCCTAGAATATTAGAATGCATTAAATTGTGCATTGCATAGGACTCCAAACTGATTATTTCAGTCATGATATTTTAATCATTAACATTGATAGAAGCATTGATATCAGTCTTTAGCAATGGAAGAACAAGGTGGAGAAATTGTAGAAGTGGGCGCAATTTCCCTGTCTTCGTGCAGGCTATGACATCACTTTTCAACACACTGGAAGAAAAATTGCATCATTGCCAGTTACCATTGGGGAGAATTTTCAGGCTCATTTGTAAGCTTTGGGAAGTTGTCCACCACAATTGTAGCCAATTTTGTTGCAGGGGCGGGGGGCTCCAAACTTAAAGTTAGGCAGCTATGAGGTAGTTTTAGCATTGTTATAGTTATAGTTCTATAGATAAGATTTTAATTTTCCAGATGATTACTTATCATATCACTATGTTTCTGTATTTTTATGTGATAAATATGCCCACGGGCACCCTGATTCAAAAGCCGATTACCTTAATGCCCTTGGTGGGATTGTCTCAATTCTCCGCACTTGTCTCACTTGTGACCATTACTTGAAGAGCCACAAACTGTAATGAAAATTCTCTCAGGCACACCGGCACTTTCTGAGAAACAATCTGTTTTATTTTTCCCCACATTTGAATTTTATGAATTGTAAATGATGAGAGTTCTGATAAAAACACAAGCTGAAATAAAAATTCTCATCCATCTGTATTGAAGACTTTCTGTGCCTGGAGGAAAGCCAAGAAGAATAAAGCTTCCAAGTCCTTCTCACTCTTGCCTCAGTTTCACCACCAGCATACTCCAATGTTACTTAATCTTTTGTCAGATGTCATTTCTTCGCTCATTATGATCTAATGTTCCTGGCAGTTCAAAAGTTTCCATTATTTTTAATTTAATGATCACATTAAACTGTGGGCTGACTCAAGTGTCAAAATCTGTCTTGTCTTAGGGGTTTCTTCTATCACTATAGAAAAGGAGATGCTGACATTTTCCTCAATCAGCCCTTCCCTTGTCAAAGTCAAGAAAATAGAGATATAAGAAACAAATTGTGTTGCATATGATGAACTTGGGTAGCTTTGCCACTTGTCAAACATTAAAAGAAGGTGTTTATTTATACAGATTTACTTGATGTGAAGGGTAAGCCACAACAATAGAGGAAGTGTGGGCTCCACATCCATTAATACCATCAATTGCAGATTAGCATGCTCTATATTATTATGGTAGTGACATGAAAGCAGACACGCTGAAGTGTGCCAAATTCAAGTTGTTGCCATGAATCTAAAACAGAAGTGACAGGGCGGGCCGCATGAACATATAGAATGTTTAAAAACTCGGGGGAGATAACTGGAGTAGGGTCAAAACACAAAGGGTCACATAGGGGGGAAAGGACTCGCAGAAACAGGGGCATTTGGGGAGCCTAATCTCCAAAGACCAGGTGGAAGAACCAGGTTTTTCAGTTGTTTTCTGAAGGATTCCAATGAGGGGGCATTCCTAAGGCCCCAGCAGTAGTAATAATATGGGGGAAAAGACAGATAGGTTCCTACATTATAAAAAAGAACAACAATGTGACATGTTTTGGCAAATGTTTTATTCAGAATTTAACATGCTGCACACATGAAATGAAATAACCAGGTCAGATAATCCTTGCATAAATAAAAACATTTTGAATCTTCTAGAGATCACTTGAAATTTTCCAAAATGTACCCTGGGTTGATTTTTTTCCTTTCTTTCAACAGCATTCATGAGCTTCCTGGGCTGCATTTGGCTCATGGGCCTCAAGTTTGCTTTAAGACATTGTTTAGTGTAAACACACTGCTGCAACCCAGCACTGAAAGTCTGTCTTCCTCCAGACCTTATTCACAATCCCTTTATGCAAATACTGGGGTGGGAGAGAATTACACAAAGCCAAAAACTAGACAGAAAATAAGGGGTGGGGGAGTTGGCTGGGATCACATTAAAACAGTTTGTAAAAGGTCACCAGATGTTTTTGATCTTCTACTCCCAGAAGTCCTAATAACTGGTAAACCGACTGGGATTTCTGGGAGTTGCAGGCCAAAAACACATGGAACCCCAGGTTGAGAACCATTGCCTTAAAAAATGTCTTTCTGGTAAGGGAAAAAGATAGATAGAAACAGCAGTGGCAAAATACAGCAGCTTTCATATGGAGGATGACAATCTCCACATAACCCCAGTAAGATGGTGTGAATGAAACAGTGAGATTTCAGTTTTTAAAAGTTCATCTGGAAGTACACTAAGACTACTTAGCATCTTGGTGTTTCAAATATTCCTTCCAAAACAAGAAATACTGATGATTAGCCTTTTTCTTTTTAAAATATTATCTCTGCTTTCTTGAGGATCTCTCCTCTCCCCCCACCTCCAACTATTTATTTCTAGAGATAGGGAAATTACACTGTTTGTGTTCCATTAAAACTCTTGTTATTTAGGGTGAAATTAATTAGTTTCATATAAACATAACCAGAAGGATCTTCACTATTGTTTTCAATATCCAGTTCCTTCTGAGTTTCTCCCACTCTGTGAAGAATATGCCACCATATCATTCTCCATTTTAACTCTTCTCTTTTATTCTTCAGCTCCAGCCAGAATTCTGACATTCAGTGGCACAGTGACAACCCCATGGATGAAGGACATTAGCCTCCCATGTAAAGCTGTTGGGGATCCTGTACCTACAGTCAAATGGATGAAAGAAAGGTAACCAGCAACGATGTGTGTATCTTGCATAATGATCATTGTCCATTTGTTGATACAAGGGAGGCCCACTCCAGAATTGGGAGAGTTTTTCTCCCCTTCAGAAATGTTTATACTGCTGTTCCACAACTTAAAGTGTCGGGAGCAACTTATACTTTCAGCAACAGAAAAAAGTTGAAGGAAATGTTTCCCTGTCTCAAAACCTAATCTTCTAGCAGTAGGGCTGAACCTGAGAGTTTTCTAGCTGTTTACTACATGGGTGGTAGGGAAAACAGATAGTTTTGAAGAATGTAAAAGGAAAAAGATTATCATTTACTTTACTTTCTCCTCAAATTGCTAAACTCATGGCATGCCTCCTTAATCTTCAATCCCTTCCTCAGTACATTTTAATAGCATGCACATTTTTCCCTACCCAAAATCTTCCTGACTTTTCCTTGGGGTTCTTTTTTGCTTTTGTGATTGCTCTCATTGTCCTTACATTGAGTGTTTCAGTTGTTCAAACTTTCCAGGGCTAGTGAATTTTTATGTCTTCTCATGAAGAATAGGAGTTTTCCATGCTTCACAATGATGTAAATGTGTTAAGTGTTGCCCTATACTATATTTTAGCAGTAAGAAATTGCAATATAGACTCAAATCAGTAAGTGGCAGTAGGACGGCTCCTGCATTTCCATTTGGGTTGCACCTATAAGACAACAAGAATTAGAAGTCAGATCCAAGCAGCTAATCTAGGTGAAAACCTGCTTTATGTGTAAAATGTCCTAGGCTCAGGCCCTGATGCCTCCCCTGTTTCCTCCCTGGGCCCTTCCAGACAGTGCTCAAAATGCGGGCCCTGTGTGGCCTTTACAGGAGGCATCTAAATGACAGTAAAAGAGAATTAATTTAGGACAAAGCAGGTAAACCCTGATTTGTCCCAAATTAATTTGATACTCCATTAGACCTGGGCCTTCCTGAAAGGCTTGAGTCTAATGGGGTCAGTCCCCATTGTCATCACACACCTTTTGGCCTCCTGGAGCACAAAGGTGTGAGATGGCACTCATGCCCCGAGCTCCAAATTTAGACCCTGAAACTTACTGGAAAGCAGGAGACAAACAAAGCCTGCTTGTACAGTTCTCCTGGCAAGCTAAAATGGTGCCTGAGGAGAAGGGGAGGGGTGGATGAGGGATTTCCTCATCTCCCTTTCCTTTTATAGCTTGCCAGGAGAGCTTTACAAGTGGGCTCTGTGCCTGCCAGCTGCTAATTCCTATCATATTATACGTTTCTATCCACCTTATTGAACCACCTTATCCTTTAACCAGTTCGCATAGTGGTCCTCTCCCCCCCCCCCTCCAAAATTAGTCTGGTGTTGCTTTTGATGCTTGTTTTTTTATTATTATTATGTTGTTTTATACTGTTTAATGCTGTTTAATTTGTTACTGTTTTGTTTTTAATTGTATTTTGCCTTGGGCTTGGCCTCTTGTAAGCCGCCCCGAGTCCCTTTGGGGAGATGGAGGCGGGCTAGAAAAATTAAGTAGTTCTCCTCCTCCTTCTGCTTTCGAATAGGTTTTAGGGTCTAAATTTTGGAATTTGTGAGTGGCTGGCTGCTATCCTCATTACAATTGGGATAGCATCTGGCCACCCAGGAGAGAAAATCTGGGGTTTGGGGTGGGCTGTGGGGACTCCAATGTGGGTGAAAATGGGTTACTTTGACCCATTTTCATCTGCATTTTCCTGCTGTCTAGAAGGGCCCTCCCTTTACCATGAGAAGTATTTTGCCTTGCATTTTCTCCATCCTCGCCCAATTAAAAGTAACCTCAGTCTTGAGTAATGTTGGTTGTAACCTCTTTAATGTATAAATTTTGTTTCCTGTGAGGTAGTAACGGGACGCCCAGTCTAGTGATGATTGATGGGCGAAGAAGCATCTTTAGCAATGGCAGCTTTGTCATTCGTACTGTGAAAGCAGAAGATTCAGGATATTACAGCTGTGTGGCCACAAACAACTGGGGATCAGATGAAATCATTCTGAATTTGCAGGTTCAAGGTAAGCTAATAAAAACCTTCTTTCGTTGTGTTTGATTGTGCCCTTAAAGTACCTGAATGATAATTTCAGTAAGTCTTCTCATGGCAAAAAGCATACCACAGGGATCAAAACGTGACGTTTTCAAAGTCAGACTTTGAAAAATATCAGACTGGACTTTATCCATAGGATCAGGTTAATGAGAGATATGAAAAATGAGACATAATAGCAGGCATCAAATAACTGAATGATGATTGTGCAGGAGACGGGTTAATCTATTTTAGGACTACAGGTAACGATTGAAAACTTCAAAGAAACAAATTTCTGCTGAAAATTACAAGAAACTTTCTAGTGGTAAGAGTTGTCTGATATAGTGGAATTTACTATTTTGTAAGGTGCTGAATTTTCATTTAATAGATGCATAGTGAGCTGTAAGTATCCACTGCGGTTTGCCTCTATGATCCAACTGTGCATCTCAAAATCTGTAGATGCTTAAGTTCCATTATCGACAATACACAGTAAAATTGTTCCCCTTATATTAAATGGCAAAATTTGCTTTTTTAAAATTAAAAATATATCTTCAAGCCATAGAGGGTTCAGTTTGTGGATACATAATCCTTAGATACAGGAGTCCGACTGTATTCATTGAGATGGATGACCTTCATCTTTGATATGCTGCAGTTATGTCCTCCATTGTAGATCCTGTACTGAGTAGGAAATAGAAATAGATTACCCTAAAGATACCTTCAATCTCTGATTCCATAAAAGTTCATTATTTCTTTAAATCTGTATTAAATTAATTCTTTTTTAATATTTACCTTTTATATGTTTAACTGTATTATTTTTTAAGTTATTAGCAAATTTGAATTTCAATCCTGGGGCAAAGATGGGTTATTGTTGTTGTTGCTGCTGCTGCTCTTATAATTCAAAACATACCAACTAGCCACAGTTTGTGAAGATAGCTCACGATCAGTTAACTGGGTAGTTCTTCCACAGATATCAGTGTTAATGGACTGATAAAGTATGACATGGGTGTGTGGCAATTTTTTACTTTTATCTAAAGTAAGGGTGGACTTCATTACATATCATTCTTCCCCATTGGTTATCGTGGCTTGGGCTGCTGGGATTTTCAGTCCAACAACATTTGGATAACCACATGATTAACAGCCTTGATGTAGAGTAATAGTTGAGAAAATATTTTTGCAACTATTTAGAGGATGTTTGTGCCAAGATTTTAGTGACGGGAAAGGCAAAAACAAAGTTAAGGTTGCAAAATTCCAGATGAAATTATTTAGTACTTAAATGCCCTAGAAAAAGAGAACTTTTCTGCTAAATCTTATCTGAAGGTGTCAAATCAGACACATTGACAGATATGATTTGCTTTTACTGACAGCTCCACACAATTATCTAATACATGTCTGTAATAACACTTCAAAATTCTGCATAATCATTTCATTTTTCCTGTTTTTAACTATTTTATCTAGTTCCACCAGACCAACCAAGACTTACTGTGTCCAAAACCACATCGTCCTCAATCACTCTTTCCTGGATACCTGGAGACAATGGAGGCAGTTCTATTCGAGGTACAGGTCCATTTCAAGTGATTCACAAGTGGCAATCTCAAACATACACTGAGCCATATTCGCTTTAGGAAAGGTAAAACAGAGATATTTTACACAGGCCTTCTGAGAATTGGATCACTGCTTTCATATAAATCAGAAACATAAGTATTTTTGGTCTGTCACCCATTGCACATTGAGTAATGTGAAAGGCCAAATTTCTGGCATTTATGTATTTATTTATGTACAGTATTTATATTCTGCCCTTCTCGCCATGCAGGGGACTCAGGGCGGATTACAATGTACACATACATGGCAAGCATTCAATGCCATAGACACACAACACATATAGACAGTTAGTCAGAGGCTATTTAACTTTTTTCTTGCCACCAGGGGAGCTATCACTGCACCGTCCATCTGCGACACTGATGAAGTACTTTTAGCATCCCCCGCATGCTTTTTGTTGGAGATTTTTTTATGGCCTCGTAAATTTGTTAAGTTAGCATTCCTGATTCACATGTAGCAGAGTTGTCTTGACACTGGCCTCACAAATTTGTTAAGTTAGCATTCCTGCTTCACACGTAGCAGCGTTGTCTTGACATGCGCTGCCAGGCAGCAACTGAGGTTCCCAAATACCTTCAGCTTGGTCAAACCAAAAATGGTTGCATATGTTATGTTTGAAGAACTTGCAAACGTAAACGGAGCAATTTTTTCATTCCTAACTCAAATATTATTAGTGTACACGAGCTAAGTGTAACTAACAAAGGGTTCGTACAGAATGTTTGGCGGCAGTGCTTTTTAGCTCTTTGCCTGGTTAAACCAAATCCCAGCTCCACCTTTTCCCTTTCTATTTCTTCTTCTTTTTTCTATACTGTTAGTCAAGTGTTAGAGTAAACTTCATTTTAAAAAGCATCACTTTTGCACTGGAGTGCTTGAGGTTTCTATTTAAAAAATAAAACAAATTTCCCAGAGGTAACAGGAAAATAACAGACACAAAATTAGCTTGCTGTCGCACACGACAAAAAGATGAAAGAGTGCTCAGTCTCAACCTGACCCACTGAGGGCAAGCACCAATTTTGCTCATGTGTAACACTGTAAGATGATGCAGTGTGGATTTTGAATCTGGAATTAGGTCTCTTATGAAGAAATGATCAGTTGCATGGAGTTTCTTTCAAGATGTTTTGTAAACAATGCAAAAAACAACATCCAGGAAGCCAAATAGAAATGGTACCCTGCTTACATAGAATATTTGTATGCAGCCTTTTTCACATAGTCCAACTTAGTGATGAAGCTCAAAGTGATGCCAATCTCCAGACTGGATTCTTAATCCAAAATGCCAACAGATTTCAAATGTCTTACTACTCATTTGTGTGGAAACATGTATTGATTTGTGGCTATTTAACTAACATAATCTGGTAGCGCTGATGTTTTGGTATCCTTGGCAGGTTATATACTTCAGTATTCAGAGGACAACAGTGAGCAGTGGGGCAGTTTTCCTATTAGCCCTAGTGAACGTTCCTACCGTTTGGAGACACTGAAGTGTGGCACCTGGTACAAGTTCACACTGACTGCCCAGAATGGAGTGGGACCAGGACGCATCAGCGAGATCATAGAGGCCAAAACACTTGGGAAAGGTACTTGAAGTCATCTTCCATTGTGATTCTAAAATAAGAGAAAATTGTCTTGTACAGATGTGAATAGCATGGGTAGCCACTTCCTAACTATGTCATAAAAGTGGGTCATTCTACATGTGAACCAGTTGAACTGTGAGAGGGAGGCCCCTAATCCGAATTACAGTCATGGTCTCATTTAGATCATTTCTTTAGCCTCCCATCTGCGATTTGTGGGGAATTATGGTAATATCGTGATATAATGTTCTGTTGAACATCCAAATCACTATATAAATGGTAATGGTACTAAAAGATCAATTATGTCTAAAAAAACCCCCCTGCTATGTTGAGTAAAATTTGGGAAAGGTATATCCATATCACTACCTTTATGACTGACAGACTGTCCCTTCAGTCTCATGACCCTTTGACATGCACAGTTATTATTTCAGCCCAGTTCTTCCTGGGCTGAAATAATAAAAAGGAGCACATTTCAGGAAAAAAACCTCCACATCCCTCTGTGTTTGATCATCTGGATTCCATGCAAACAAAGATGAAAATATTTTCCGCTCTGCAGCCTTATGCATTCGTGATGCCACTTGCTGTGAGAGCTGGGGAGGGATTGACTTACGCATTGTTTGGCACAAAAGGATGCTTTGCTTTGTTTTCCTTTGCTTTGCTGTTGTGCTGTTTGTCTTTTAGTAGAGCTCTGCTCCTCCAAAATGTCAACCTTTTACTGAAAATTAAACTCTGTAAAAGTTCAGTGTAGGAAGTAGCACAGAAGCCTGTAGATATCATATAACCCTAGTAACACCTTTCCATCCTATTCACATTCTTTAAAAAAATCTGAATTGGTCTAGGAAAAGAGATAGAAGAAAATAAAAAAGAGAATAGAAAGAAGTAGATGAGAGTGCTATGTAAATATTACAAAATTGAACTAGTTTCAAGATATTGGAAGGGGACTATACTTTGCTGTCTATGTATGAAAATTCTTTAAATATATTTTCTTGTAGAACCACAGTTTTCAAAAGAACAAGAACTGTTTGCCAGTATTAACACCACTCGGGTACGATTGAACCTTATTGGCTGGAATGATGGTGGATGTCCAATCACTTCATTTACTCTGGAATACAGGCCATTTGGGACCACAGTATGGACAACAGCTCAGAGAACATCTCTTACTAAATCATATATTGTATACGATCTTCAGGAAGCAACTTGGTATGAACTGCAGATGAGGGTCTGTAATAGTGCTGGGTGTGCCGAGAAACAGGCCAAATTTGCAACGCTCAACTATGATGGGAGTAAGTGCATTCATTTTATTGCTCTTTAATGAAGAACAATCATAAATAATATAATTTCATATAATGTACTGTAATCTAAGTGCCATTTAATTTTGTCTGCTGCAATATGGTAACTGTAGCAACAAGATGACAGAAACAGTAAAGATGTTTACAGTCTAAAATTCCATCTGCCTCTTGTCACAGGGAAACAATTCAGAGAGAATTGTACAAATTTAGGGCAGGCTTCTCAGATGGCCATGCTTTGCAATAAAGTTTTATTGCTCAGTTCAGTGCAGTATATCAGGAGGATTACTTCTCATTCATCTGCCAGTTTTAATTGTTTTGTTGTTCTTGTCATTGTTTGCCTTCAAATTGTTTTCAATTTATGGCATTCCCAGGAGTTTCTCTTGAGTGAGTGTGATTTGCCCAAGCAAACCAATCTGAGTGTTTCACACATGCACTTGCCCTGATACTGAAATTAGATATCACATTGTTATGGAACTAAAGAATAATTTTCCATTGGACAGTGACAAGGCATGATTTCACACCTGTGCTTTAGTAATCCTCCGGTCTCTTTCTTCTCAAGCTTTAACTCACAAAAACAACTTTAGCTGAGGTGAGGAATATATAGTCCTCCAATTATTTCGTATAATGTCCCAGGAACCTTTACCAATGACTATGCTGGCCAGGGTTGTTAGTGCACAGCACCTGGAAGGCAATGGTTACACATTTCTAACCTAGGAGAACCAGAGTTTTTGAGTCTACTCTGAGCTTTGAAATCAAGCTGCCATAATCCATATCAAAAACTTAAATTTATTGAAATTGCCCACCATTTATATATTTTCCATTTACTCTAATTTATCTCAATCTCTTTTTAAAGCATGGACCATACAAAACTAGAGATGGGTGTGCCTACCTGCTCTGCCTTCTCCTAGATTTTGTAAATTTCAGTGAATTCTGTCCTGAATTTATAGTGAGCAATACAGTGGAAAAGATAGCCAGTCAAGGCAATGGCATTCTATATATGGTAAATAAAACAATGAAATATTCTCTATTCAATGCAATATATTTTGTATAAATATCTCATGAATGCAAAGAACATCATAAGTGCAACATATCATGAATACATTGTATTATTAGGTAAGTACCAACGTTGTAAATGAACAAACAATAATGGCGGTGAACAAGCTCGCATAAGCGGCGAGCCAAGACGCCCGGGCTCAACGAGGAGAGTAAATGGTAGGCCCGGACGCCTCTCCCAACCCAGTAATTCTTCAAAATAATATCACAGTTTGTAGAAAAGTCTCACGAAAATAATGGGGTGTGGGAGAAGGTCGTCCACGGGCCGACGAAAGGGTCTCGCGCGCCTTCGTTTCTCCCCCGTAGGGGCTTCCTCAGGGCCAGGGGCGGGGCCTGGATGGCGTAATCTCGCGAGCGTCTTCACAGTGTCGTGGCACTAGAGTTACAGCAATACAGAGTGATAATACTACATATACAATCATCAAATTCCGATAATATTAGCAGTAAGCTATCTAGGAAAGGGAACAGCAGGGGTAATGGAACTAATATAATCAATTAAATTCTATAATGTAAGAAAGACAGGTAGGTAATAACATACCAAGGCATGGGACAACAGGAGCACCGCAGATGGAAACAGTATCAGTTATATTAGTTCCATTACCCCTGCTGTTCCCTTTCCTAGATAGCTTACTGCTAATATTATCGGAATTTGATGATTGTATATGTAGTATTATCACTCTGTATTGCTGTAACTCTAGTGCCACGACACTGTGAAGACGCCGCGAGATTACGCCATCCAGGCCCCGCCCCTGGCCCTGAGGAAGCCTCACGGGGAGAAACGAAGGCGCGCGAGACCCTTTCGTCGGCCCGTGGACGACCTTCTCCCACACCCCATTATTTTCGTGAGACTTTTCTACAAACTGTGATATTATTTTGAAGAATTACTGGGTTGGGAGAGGCGTCCGGGACCTGTGCCTGCATTATCCTACCATTTACTCTCCTCGTTGAGCCCGGGCGTCTTGGCTCGCCGCTTATGCGAGCTTGTTCACCGCCATTATTGTTTGTTCATTTACAACGTTGGTACTTACCTAATAATACAATGTATTCATGATATGTTGCACTTATGATGTTCTTTGCATTCATGAGATATTTATACAAAATATATTGCATTGAATAGAGAATATGTCATTGTTTTATTTACCATATATAGAATGCCATTGCCTTGACTGGCTATCTTTTCCACTGTATTGCTCTGTATATGCGGAACAGCATTTCTTTTTCCTGTACTGAATTTATAGTGAACCAAATTCCCTCCCATCAGTATACATTACCTTCAAATGGGCTATTCCTTCCTTAGAACAATCAGGCTTTTTCTTTAGCTTGAAATGAAAACAAATCTTGGTTTTAATATCTTAAAGAGAATATACTTTGAAGAGACTTTGTTTTATAAATCCATGGAGGCTAGGCTGGCTCTCTCCGTGCTGTCCATCCATTGGCAGATGGTTTTTTAAACAAAAACCAGCCTTTTAGAAAGTGGCTGCAAATATTTTAATGCTCTTTTGGCAGTCTTAATGGATCTTAATGTTATTGATGGATTTGTTTTAACTGCTTTTCATTCCATGGGTAATTTAACTAGATTTTAATTGTGTTTGTTTTGAATCTCAGTATTGGGGTAAAAAGATGAATATGAATGAATTAAACAACAATGACAACAACAACATCATCAACAACAACAACAATGATTGATTTGATAGTTTCCACAACATACATCATTTGGGACTGGGAACAAGAGTTTGTCATTTGTCATACTTGAGCATTGTTGAATGGTTTATTCCAGACCTGGGCAATTGCCGGCCCTCCAGGTGTTTTGGACTTCAAATCCCAGAGATCCTAACAGCTGGTAAACTGGCCAGGTCTGGTTTATTCAGTACTTCCCAAACTTTAGTTCACCCAGATGTATTAGACTTGAACTCCGAGAATTTCCCGCCTTCTTGGTCAATAATTAGTAATTCTGAGAAATGAAGTCCAGAATATTTTGGGGACCAAAGTTTGGGAACCACTGGGATAGACTGCTCTTGTCTTGACGATTTGGGTTTTATAAAGGCTACGAAGTTGCCCAGCAACATGCTCCTTTGAAAAAGTCATTGTGCGTTAAAGTATGGTGTTACCCAAATTAATTCTTTCAAAATATTCTACCAAATGACTGAAATGTTCTAACAGGATACTGAATAGTTCTCAGTCAACAGAAGTTATCATTAACCACGAATTACTGATAAAGGACATAGTTTTCAGACAATGCTTTCTGTCCTTATGCTGTTGACTCTAGTGGCCATTTTGTAAAAGGGTATAAGACTTTTATGTCACTTGAAATGATGCAGTTCCCATTCTAAGAATCTTGGAGCAAAATAAATTGACAACTAGAGCCCTGTGATGAGGTAAAGCATGAACCATTACACTACCTCCCTTTTCTACATGTTGACTGACAAGCAATAATCTTATCATGCCCACACCTGTCTCTATGTGTAGTCATGCACATACCTGACAATGGAGAGGAGGAATTTCCCTCTGCAGCAGGCGCAGCAGCACTCATTGAAAAGCAGGTCATACACTTCAATTATTAATATTGTTGAGCTCCAAAGGTTTCTTGTATGTAGCTTTGAATATTTCATAGAGAAGATAGTACAAGGCATTATAAATAAGATAAATAAGAATAAGACCTTTTTTAAAAAAAAAAAATCCAGAAATCTACTTTGATTGTTGCAGTTCAGAATTTCCATCACTTATAAATTCAGTAATAGTAGTGAGATTTCAGAAAGTGGAGTTATGATAGAGATAGAGACTTATAAAGTGGCAATACTACACGCAAATCTAATATAATGCCTCCTATTCAATCCACCTTCTAATTAATCTCCTGGCCCTTACATTCCCTAAACTCTCCTAATTTGTAGGGGGAGAGAAATCAGCATTTGTCAGGGAGCTGGGGTGACATGCAGAAGCCAAGGGATCTTGGTAATGGGTCTCATAATGGCAACATCTAATATTCTCAGACAAAAACCTGCATTGCCAACAAGGATGGTGGGAACTCTTTCCCCTCCTTCCTCTTCCTCATTTCTCTCATGCAGGGAGTCTGGAGAAGTGAAAATAACAATATTTCATGAAAAGAAAGGAAGGTTTCATTGCTTTTCTTTTTACTCAAAATGGCAACATTACATATCTGGCTCAAAATGTCCCATCCAAAAATAATGGGCCGAAGCTTTCCAAATCAATTAAACTCCTTAGAAACATACAGGCGGGCTTCCATACACCATAGTCACTTAAAAAAATCAACCTTTTCTCTTCATTGATAGGCATCTAATGTCATGACACTGTTTCCAGGTACAATCCCTCCACTCATTAAATCAGTTGTCCAAAGTGAGGAAGGTCTGGCAACCAATGAAGGGCTAAAGATGCTGGTGACCATTTCCTGTATCTTGGTTGGGGTCTTGCTGCTTTTTGTGCTTCTGCTGGTTGTAAGAAGGAGGAGGAGGGAACAGAGACTAAAGAGACTCAGAGGTAAGAATGGATAACAAATGTTTGTTTTGATTTACTGTAATCATTTTCACTTCATCAAGAAAGTGCACCTTTAGGTATATTAGCTGTAAGAAGTAGATGCTGAAGTCAGATGTTATGTTACAGAACATTAAACATGCCGCATATTTACAGCTGACCAAAACTCTGATATCATCATTTAAAAGTATGATCACATTTTAATGAGACTAATTATGTGACAAATAACCATGGCATCACATGAGGTTGTGAGACATGTCTGGAGAGGAATGAATATGTTATTCCCATATCTGAATGTTTCATCAAATTTATCAAGATGTTTGCAAATGTTCTTATCAAAAATGAAACAAAGGAGATTCTTAACTAGCTTTACTAGTTAAACTGCTGCATCCATTTATTTAACTGAGAGGAGCTTGCTTTACCTCTAGTGTAATTGTTAGAAAATAGGAGGACATTATGACAAAAAGAGATGGCAGCCTTAACTCATAACTACTTCCTTGGATATATAGACAAGGATTTTTATTTATTTATTATTCAAATTTATATACCGCTCCATTCCCTTAGGCTCAGGGCTTTTTACATAGATAAAAGCATAGCAATTTCAATAAAACAATTTAACACTATATAATTATAATGCTATAAAACTACTGAACAACTATCCAGTTTGTCACAATACCAGAACACACTAAAGTTGGGACCATTGATGTTAAATGCTTGTCGGATTCAAACTGAGCTCTCTGCCTGAATGAGCAAATCTGTCAATTTTGTCCTTTACCATGCTCCTCATTTTCATTTTTTAATAATAATTATAATAATTCCAGTTCTTAGCTGGCACTTGGAAACAATAAACATTGACAAAATCATGATCTGTCAACTGCAAAAGGCCACCTTACTTGGATCTGCACGCATCATTCAAAAATACATCACACAGTCCTAGATACTTGGAAAGTGTTCAACTTGTGATTTTATGATACGAAGTCCAGCATATTTATCTCATTTGCTATGACATATTATGTTTTTGTGTCAGTAAAATAATAACAATAATAATGTTTCCATTTTTAAGAACTTGACAAATTTCATAAAGTTCTTATAAAGATAAAATGAATAACGTGAAATTCAAAAATTGTATTCTGTACCAAAAGAGACATGTTACACAGTAATCAGTCATTTTCTATTTGAAGAGTTGTACTATAGAAGCATTCAGCTAGAAACTTTTAACAGAGACATTGACAACCTGTGCTTCTGGAAACCATACTCCTTTTTAAGACACAAAAAGCATGTTGTTTTCCACAAAAAAACCCCTACTATTTTTATGCAAACCAAACCATTTCAGCATAGGGTTTCTATATATAAATCATTTTTACCCCAAAAAAATTCTGTGAAGAATAATTTCCTGAAATAATTCATGGTAATCATGTTCTAGGCAAAATGTGTGCAAACCCCTGTGTTATTCCTGCAGGCAAGGCTTACTGGTTTTCAGCCAGGAAATGAATAATAGTGAATATTTCCACCCATATCAAAGGCCCATATCCCCACAATTGTACATTATGCCAGTCCTAACCTTGACATCTGCCCATTTGGCATGACATCTGACAAAGCTGATGTACATACAACAACATCCTCTTTATGTTTCTGAAGATAAGATTTGGGGCAGGTACTTTGAAAAGCTTATTTTCTTCCTGCACTTTTACTATATTGTTTGAAGTTCCTTTTTATTATTTTATTCTGAGGCACTGAGTTTGGTGAGTGGTATTTAGGTTTCATCGTTATCCTCTGTTGACTATGTTAGCAGTGCTGACTGAGGAGCCACACAGAGAGGCTGACTGCTGTAAGACAGACAAAGAGAATCAGGGACTTTCTGTTTTGTGGCTACGTGACTGAGTCCTGCTGCAGCAACTGTATTTTCTTTACTCCCAAATGCAGTTCAACCAAGCAAATTATATTCCTGAATGTAGCAAAGCTCAGTTGAAAGCCTCTGGGTTGCTGATGATTTTCCAGAGAGGCATATCTGAAAAAAGATTCAGAATTATATCTGGCAGGACCAAATAAAAATGAGCAGAATGACTGGAATTCCTATGTTTTACTCTCCAGCTGTAAAGATGTTCAATTATATATTGTGCAAGATGTTGATTTGATCGTCAAATTTAATATCCCTGCAACGTTGTTTGTGCTAACATTTTAACATGCTAATGTTTGAGTTTGCAATAGACTTTTGCCCCCTGGTCGAAATATGTCATGTTGGATAGTCCCCCGTCCCCCCAGTACATTCATTTTTCTGATGTCAGGAAAAGAGAAATGAGGAAAAATAAAAACTGGCACAACTAGTATTCATGTGTTACTTGCCTACTAGTATTACTTCTGCATAAACAGAGGGTAGCCTCAGTGTCATATTTGAGAGTTATTTGCAGATTCAGAGGCAGATTCAGTGTCTCATGTGAAGTTTCCCATTTGCGGTTTTGTATTCCTAAAGGGGATTGGGAATTCGAGCATGCAATACAATTGCCAAAGGTATAAAGTGATTGTAGCATGCTTGTGCTGAGTTATTCACATCCTAATAGCAGTGTTTATAATAGCTTAGTTGGTGGGGGAAAGAGGCATATCAAAATGGTTGTATTAGGATGAGCCTCACATTCCAAACATCTGGTAGACAGCCCAGGAAACCCCTGGAATTTTTTCTCCTCGCCAATTGAAATACCATTTTGTTATTAATTAGTCTTTGTCTCCTTTCAGAGCTGTCAAAAACATTCTAGATGAAGATTGGGCAATTGTCAGGGGTTTGGAAGCTGCATTGACATCTCAGGAGATCTTGGAGGATTGTACCACTGTTGTATCTGTGCATTAAAAAGCTCCTAAATGCCCTCAAATGCAGTGGTTCATGGGCAATTGTGCCTGTATTTGCCATAGCAAACTATATTAGCTCTGAGGGAGGCCTTTTTCTATAGGAAGTGAGCTGGAAGTCACCTTCTCTTTCATTGAAAGGTCTCTTAAGGACCTACATTTAGAAATTATTAATATACTTTGTACAGGAATAAAATGCATCTCACCATAGAAGGGAAAACTGTGTAAGACAGGGTTTCTTAAACTTTGTCCCCAAGAAATTTATATGTGGTCCCAGATGTATAAATATACAAAATATAAAATATATGAACTAGTTATACAAATCAAACTTCTTTAAAATATCAGATGGTTAAATATGTGAATATGGAGAGACAGCTGCATCACTGCAATAAATATTACTGCTTGTCTAAGTCCTAAGTACATCCAAACCAAACCTCTTAAATTAAATACAGTGGCCCTTCAATATCTGGTAGGTGACTGGTTCCAGGATTCCCTGTAGATACCAAAACTCGTGAATGCTCAACTTCCATGATATACAAGGGTGTAGTAAAATGGTGTCCTTTATACAAAATGGCAAAGTCAAGGTTTGCTCTGTGTGTATGCAACAAGATTGAAGTTGAAACCTTAAAATAACCCCTCCCCCCAAAAAAGAACAAACTAACAGATTTCCTTCAAGCAAGCAGGTGCAGTACGAAAGGAGGACAGGCAATAAATGTCTAGAGGAGTTTCAGTGTCCTCCTCCATCCTTATATCCCCCCGTCTTTCCTTGACACACACCGCCTCCTCTTCCACCTCCTCCTCCTTTGTTGTGAAGCTGGTTTGTTTTTCTCTCATCCATCCATGTGGTTATCTGCATCAGTCAGGCCCCTTTTCGTTTCCTTAACAGCTTGACTGAAGGAGCAATGACAGGAGTGGTTCCTCTTACCCAGCGCCTTTCACAACTCCCACCATTCACTTTGGGGTCCTGATCCACAGTTTAAGAACCTTGGGTCTAGGGGATTTGCCTGTTTATCTGTTGATAGAAAACTTCAAAGTACCTTTTCTTATGGTTCTTTATCCTTAAATCTGACTAAACCTGGACACACACTATACTAGAAAGAGGATGCTGAGGTGGAAACATGTTCTCATAGAGTGCCAAATAGGTTCCTGTGTAGTTTGTGGGATTTTCATCATGACCACAGGGGCAGAAGATTGTCCCAACAAAGTCAGAATTCCAAAGAACACACCATAAGTAGGGAAAGAGAGCAGAGACGTTGAACTTTTCCATCAACCGGTCAACAAGTTATTAACCTTCTCAATATCTTTCTTCCCATTATGGTGAAATATATTGATTTCTGCATAAATGAGAGTATAAAATTCTAAATTTTCATCTCTACACTTGCATCCTTCTAGCAGAAGGCTAGTCCCCATAAGATAGGGCACATAGCCACCATAACTGGGGGCATATGGTAGGTGTCTAATTGCAACATTTACATTTGCCTCAAGCAGACAAGAGTTCTTTCTCCCAGCCTGGACATTCCACAGATATACTGTATAAATAGGGTCCATTACAGTAGTATGCCTGCTGAAGATAGTAGAAATCACTGCTACCATATGGCCATCCAGATAAATAACAAGAAATCAAAGAACCGCCTCTCCATTCCCCCAAGTTATAAACTCCTATCTTCAGAATTAGTAATGCTGTAGAGTGTGTGCATCATCCTTTCTTTACCAACACATTGGTCAAAACTACTTCAGTTGTATTCACTTTCGGTTTATTCTTTCACATCCAGTAATGCTAAGTAATGCTAACATTTTAATTTTACTTTTTTCCCAGATGCAAAGAGTTTGGCTGAAATGCTTATGAGGTAAGACTAGAATCTGGCAAATAGGTATCAACTTAATATGAAAAATTATACTTTTTAAAAATGGGAATTTTTCCATTTACGTGTAAGGAATTTAGAAAGAAATGTCAAAGTTATGGTTTGTGTGCTACTGAACCACAACAGTAAACAGCTGAATTAATACAGTAGAATCTCTGTTAACTGGAACTCAGGCAACTGGAACTCTCAAGCAACTGGTCAAAAACTGCTTTATAACACAGTAAGGCTGTATTGCATTAAATTTGTCTTTATTTGCTTTTAATTACTGTATTTCAATATTAAAATTAAGCCAATATGGTGTTTATGGTAGGATATAATATGGTGTATAATATTAGGCCTCTCAAGCAGCCAGAAGCTACATTTATCTAGCATCTACCATTCCCCATGGGTGCCAATTAACTGAGGCTCTACTGTGCCATGACTCCATGTGAATTAGCCTGGATGTTTTTTTTAAAAAAAGAAACTAGTTCTATGCTTTTCTGACTCTTTTCTGGTGCCCACTATTTCTCCCTCCCACTCCAAAGTCCACCTCTGTACTCAGAGGATCCTTGCTTGGCATCCAGTGCAAAGTGTCCCATAACACCACAGGTAGTCATGTGTGCAGGCAGTTCCAAGTCCATAACAGTTGGCTACAACTGCAGAATTCATGGAGTTCATATGTGCACTGAGCTCAAAAATGAAGCTACACTTCATTCCATGAAGACAATGGAAATGTTCTACAAGTGTCTCAGCTTCATAGTAGTTTTAATAGGGCAAAGAACATCAATCAATCAAAACTTTATTACGGTCACAGACCAGCACAAAGCGGGCACAAGCGCCCGGCAAGGAATAGACAAACGGACACGAATTGGGTGCTTTAAAAAGAAGAAACAAATAATCTCTATAGGCATTGGGAAGGGAGAATTTTTAATGATAAGCTTGAATTTCCTCTTTCTTACAAGATCAGCACAAAACAGGACTGATTCACACTGATAAAGAGATTTTTATTGAATCATCACCATAGCACTTAATCTGTATCACTTTACCAAATACTCATTAATTTCATTAGAAAATTCTGTTCATGATAGATGATTTGCTAATAAGACTCAATGGCCCTGACAAGTGACAGGCTTAAAAAGAAGCTTAACATTGGAATTTTAATATTTTATAATAGATATGAAAGAACTGAAAAAGAGGCCTTATAACTGGACATTAACCATGAATGTACCTTGCAATTTATTGATATATCTAGCTGTGTAAACATAATATATACACCAGGGCTAGGCATAAATCTGTTCAAATTCCAAAGTTAATCAGGATAACATTCACCTTCTGGTGTTGCATACTGAGACTGGCAACATCCTAGAGAAGAGTCCAATATAGCTTATTTCTCTCTTTTTCATCAAATGCTACACAATTATCAGGTGTTTTAAAATAAAAATTCAGAAGATTGTCACAGAGATTTCCACGAAGACAAAATGACATTAGTCTGGCCCAGAGCCTGGAAAGATATTTCTTTAAAGGATTTTTTGCCATTATTTATTTCAATTCTAGAAAATAATGCTGGCATTAATCAGTATACTCATGAATGAAATATTGTTACTTCATATGTCAATCAGTACTTTTGAGCTTTAGTTTCTTTTTTTGAACTATGGAAACCATTAAAATATAAATTTCAAATGATCCCTATTAATTATCACCCAAAAATGTTGCTGCATAAAGTAATATGTGAAAGTAAGTACCGTAATAAATGTTACTCGGTTTTGTGAGGGGGAGAGATCTACTAATAATAGTCATTATATTGAGGACCATCATTTCAAAAAGACCATGATTTGCCCCCTCTTGCCCATCACATATATCTTCCTTGTAAAAAGTTGAATGTAATAATTTTGCTATAACATTTTCCTTCCAAATCCGATTGGAACTTTATTTCCTTTTTGTCCTATTGCTGTTGAATATATTTTTGGTAAACCGATCTCTTTTTGGTACAGATTGTCCCATCACCATGTTTATCTGATTTCATTTTCTCCCCACATCTTCTAAACTTCAGTCAGTTTTCCTCCTTGAGTAGCAGAGTCTTCTCAGAACTCTGGCCATAGATAGTACTCTGTGCCGAAGTGTTGCTACTGTTGTCTAAAGTACGGTCCAATATCCACAGGATCAGTACCCTTATTTTCATCTACCCCATCCAACAAAACATGTTATCTCTAGGGATTTTCTAGGTCCTCCAGGCAATCCTGTGGTATGCTTCAGCTGAAAGTTACCATTGGGTTGTGTTGAAGAACCTATCAAATTCCTAGAGAGGATACATCTCCAGGAATTTTCTAGGTCTTCTAAGGTGACTTATGATAAGTCATTCCTTTCCATTAGGGTTCACTCATTATCCATGATATCCTGTTTCCATGGTAAGTGCAAGATGTATCCTTCATGGATACCGAGATGGTTCAGTACATTTTTTTCTGCTGACAGTGCTGTGCTGAACAAGTTTCTTGATCTTTTGGATCACAATGATAAATACTTTGCTTGATAAATTTGGGTATAAGAATTAAGGGATTTAATCATACATCTCGTTAAAGAATTGGGTTTGAGGAATAAAGTCTTTGAAGTGGGAGAGAGAAAGGTTTCTCCTTCAAGGAGAAAATTCTGATACTAGGGACAGAAGAATACGTGAAAGCCCAATCAAAGGGCAAGAGACCTTCTGGCAGTCTGATGACAGAGCTGGAAGAGCAACAGATTGGAGAACAACACATGAAATAGAAAACAATGACAGGGGAAAGAAACCTGAATTACTGATTCATTGTATGAGAAATATATGTTGAGAATCATGGTCATAACATGACTGCCTGACCAATTGTATAAGAAAAATGTTTGCAACATTGTCAGAACATCTCTTCCCCTTCCATATGTAGAGCTCAGCTTGTGTTTATGCTGATTTCTTATGTAGATAAACATTCAAACTTTATGGATATATTTAGAACATACTGTATATCTGGCATGAATTTGCTATAATTTTACGATCATATTTTAAAGTTATATTCATTCTTAGTTTGATAGCTAATTCCAAGGGTAATTTTCCACTACACAAATTTTAAAATGAGAATATAATAGCTTCAGTGATAATGCGCTAATTGTTTCTTATTCCAGAATCAGTCACTTGGAGTTAACATGGGAATGGTGATTGGATTGTGTCTCTGTGTGTATGTTTAACTGAAGTGACTGCACAACAATCACCAGGAGGTGAAGAGAGTATTCAAGCTTGTCTCAATCCAACATAAAAGTTTTAATAAATAAGCCCTCTTTAAATGCCACGTTCAGTGCTGATTTACATTTAACCGTGCAATTTTAAATGAGATTGCATTTGAGCAAATTGGTACAGTCTCATCTCAATAATGCATAGTAGGTTTCTGGACTTGAAAATAATTAAATTTATTAGACTAATGATCCTAGATTTTGCCCTCTTGTGGAAAATGAAGTTGCTTTGACCTACACCTGAAATCTTTGCTCCTGATATACCTTCTGCCTCATTATAAGTGGCTGTAGCTTACCATGGGCACCAGCAAAAATGACAGATAGTCATCTAAACCTCAGACAATCATAGAACTAAATTCCATTTTAACTGCCAGAGTAACTTCCTGGAATTTTCAATTTGGAAAACAGCATTTTAAATTCTCAGCCAAATAGCTCTAATGTCTCACCACTCTATAAACTCTAGCATTTTGTTGCCACAAAGGTTAATGTGGAATCATAACACTATAAATGTGTCATGTTCAAGGGCTCCAAAACCTGTCCTCAGGCTAGAGTATGTGTCCTCCTCCTCCAGTCCTGAATTTTCCTATTTTAATAGTATCCATGTCAACTCATTCAATTGCTAAGGGATATGAAGTCTATTTATCATAAGAAGGAAACAAATAACAGCAAACCATGTTGTATGGTAAATAGAAATCATACGCCATAGTGGACAATGTGTTGATACTGCTACTGTTCAAATGGGAAAATTCAGGACAATATGGAGAACATCAATATTATAACATCAGGATAATTGACATTTTTCAGTTAACACACATATATAGAACCTGATACCACCTGAACTGTTATGGCTGTGTCTTGTGGAATCCTGGGATTTGTAGTTTGTGAGGCACTAGAGCCATGGTTCTCAACCTGTGGGCCTTCAGGTGTTTTGGCCTACAACTCCCAGAAATTCCAGCCAGTTTACCAGCCGTTAGGATTTCTGGGAGTTGAAAGCCAAATCATCTGGGGACCCACATGTTGTGAACCACTGCACTAGTCTCTGACTGAGAAATACACATCCCTAAATTTAAAATGCCAATAATCCATGACATGGAACCATGATAGCTAAGTGGAATCATTGCATGACAATTGTGTCTTGTGAAAAGTCCAGTATTCTTAATCTACAATCATCTACAGCAAGATGAATCTGGAATGAGGGCTGCTCTATCCTTCAGCATCAAGGTCAAGTAAGAATACAACACTATAATATCTACTTCCCTCTAGCTGGATGAAGGGGCTCATTAGTTCTATAAATGAAAGATGGGAAGAAAGAGCAGTTCTATAAACTGCTTACATAAGATTGTATTCTTCAAAAAGAATGTCAGGGAAGCTTTATAGTCACTGCTCATCTATTTTTCTAACCTATTGCCTCCTGCTTTAAATTAATACTGATTACATACTTGAAAGAACTCTTGAAAAGAATTTATATGAGCATCTCCACTGAAAGTGCTGAGAGATCAAAGTAATCTTGAATCCTTTTAAAAGAATGTGACATTTAGGTAATTTCTTTATTGGGTTTAATACTTTTTTTGTTTTTTGTTTTGGTCTTATTATTCCTAGCAAGAATACAAGGACATCGGACACACTGAACAAGCAACAGCAGACCCTGAGGATGCATATAGATATTCCCAGAGCTCAACTTTTGATTGAAGAGAGGGATACAATGGAAACTATTGGTAAGCTATCAATAAGCTCATTAGGCTGCTTTGGAAAACAATGGACTCTTATGTGCTTAGGATTGTTCCTTTTAATGCATGCCTTGGTACAACTGTGAAAAGGGGGCATGTTATTCTTTTAACAGCCAATAGTAAGGAAGTTCTGAAAACTATTAACAGCACAAACTTTGGCATGTATAGCCATGTTGACTTGCTCTGAAGCAAATTAGCAAAGAATTGTGGCAGAGAGCTGGATAGAAACATGTATAAATCCAAGAAAAGGTTTGGCATTATCCAACTTAGGTGGCAGCTCATGTGTTTCCTTTTTATTTTGTGAGAGGAATAATGAAAAGGTATCAGAAAAAAATTGCAAAGACAATGATCAAGGTGGTTTGCATCCCAAGTGGTGAAGTTGTGGACGTCCACCTGTTGTTGGACTGTAATTCCTATTAGTATGAAAATTGTTCTTGTAAAAACTTAAAGACTAACTGAGAGAATGAAGTTGGGAGCACAACCTTTTATAGACCAAGGGCTTATTTATACTAGCCAAAAGGTCTGTGTGATCAATGAAAAAATGTTTCAATATTCAGCAAATCATATCTAAAGTGTTTCCAAAATATAATTAGGGGTTCGCATCATAACTATAATGATATAACGGATTTTACGTTCCTTTTTCGTTAAGTAATTGAGCAAGTGGGAAAGTCTCCTGGGCTTCTTTCATCCCCATTTTAGTGTTTTTGGGATGAAACTTGCGACAACACATTTACCACTGCCCCCCCCCCCCCCCTGTTTCACAACATTCCACTCATTTACTGATTTTTTGGGGGTTTCTTTTTTAAAAAACATTTATTTTTAAAAAATCTGCAAATGCTATCTCCTTGAATTTCTATTTTCAATTATACAACATTACCAGGACACATCCCCCCACCAGTTTCAGAAAGATTTACACATTCATTGATCTTTAGGGAGTTTTAACCAACATAAACTTAACAGTGCTATTTCACTGGAAGACTCCAGGGGCCACCTGGTCCAACCCCTTCTGCCAGACAGGAAAAGCAAGCACAATCAAAACACCCCAACAGATGCAAATACAGTCTTTAAAAGAATAATAATCATAATAGGAAGCCTATTAGGTAAACTTTGGAATTACAGCTTCTCAACTTTGCTTATCTGGTGAGTTGATTCAGCTCCCAACAACTGCCTTTTATCTCAAAATCCCTTTAGAGAATGAACATGGGTTCTCATCCTCAAAAGTTTCAGGGAGTGGGAGGAGGCAGAAGGCAGTAAGCATAATTCTGGGAAGGGGAGGACTCCTGTGGCAGAGAATTCAGAAGACCCTGCCCTAAACTACTTTTCCCATAATTCTGCTCACTTCAGAATACTGGGTCTACCCTCATTAAAGCCTCAATGTGAAAGTCTCTGCCTATCTCTCTCTCTGGCCCAGCCATGTGCTGGGGGGACTTCTTCCTTACCCAGACATCCAGCTAGACACCCCTCCCTCACACCTTGGCCCCCTTGTCACCCTCTTTGGAGAAAGAGCAGAGCTTCTCCATTGACTCCAAGCTTCGCCATCTCCTCAAGGCCCTTAGGGGGAACCAATCCCAGCCCTTTTTGGGGAGAAGTAGCACACACAGCCTGAAGCCACTTATGAGACTTACATAACTTCTTGGAAAGTCATAAGTCAGTGTTTTGAATCTTTAGGTTTTTGCATTGGTCCCCCTCATGTTTCTAAATATCACTTTGTATGCACAAATCTTACAAAATAGAAATCACAAGCAAGTTACAAAGTTTTACACAGCCCTACTAGCCAAAACAACCTGGACTTACAACAAAGCCATTGAAGTCTGTCTCCATGACATACAGCAACTTCAGTCCTTCAATGCACTGCAGCAGATACCAGTATATTGCAAATAGTAGAGCAAAATCACCTCTTCATAATTTGGAGCACATTGTAAATATCCAACCTTACTGAAGTTCTTCAGAGAATTCTGAATGAAGGGAATTCTGGAAAATGCCCCAAAGGCATGGCTGGCTAGCAAGGGGCTAATTGACTCCTTAGGAGGCGTAACTGATTACCTCCACTTCTAACTGTCACCGTCCCATTTCCTTACATCTCCTATGCCTCTTGAGTACTGATACACATATGTCCCAAAAATGGGGGGGGGGGTGCCGAGCAGTTTGTTGCCAGGTTCTGTGATTAATGTAGTCACCGACCTGGCTTCAATCCAGTTCCAAACTTTCCAAACTTGTCAATTTAATCACTCATGCAGCGAAACAGTTCAATCAAACCCAAAACCACTTTTAAACTGCATTATAGTATCAGTGTAGATGTGCCCTGAATGAATCGTAATCCCCGGATCCCTCCCAATCCATTCTTATCCATGATATGAATGAGCTGATCCTGCTAAAGAAGACAAATGCAAGACCCATTAATATCTTTAAAACATTAACTTTGACCCATTAATATCTTTAAAACACTAACTTTGCAGTTAAGAGTATCACTACATCTCTTTTCCATGAGATCAGATTTTCAAAAATGTTGATAACTGGCAAATCTTCTTTTAAGCCAGGAATTTTAAAGGGATTGCACTAATTCACTCAGTAAGAGGGGATACCTGATGCTTCAGTTTTAAAAATTGTATACAGAAAGAGGCTATTCTTAACTAATTTTGCTCTTAAAGGAAGTGGCAAGTATTCTGAGTAATTTTCTTGCCACCGGAAAAAAGGCCTCCAAAAATAGTGTAGTTTTTAGAGACAATTCAGAGGCTGAAACTTATTCTGTTCAAAATTTACACATAGTATCTTTGTGCAGAATACAGCGTTTTCTGTGCAACAAATGTTTCTCTGCAAAAATGTTATTTTTCAGTGCAGAAAATGTTTTCTTTACAGAAACTGCCATAATTGATTGATTGTTCAGTGCACATCTTACCCAGAAAACAACATGTCATGCAAGATACATCAGTTCTTCTTTTTAGTGAGGTTGATTTTTCTAAAAGGTACATGTATTCTGCCAATCCTTATCCTCGACAATTCAGTATTTTGAGAGATGGTTCCCCCTTGATTTCTTAACCTTGAGCCAGAAGAGTTTGTCATGCAAACAATGTTTCCTTTTAAACTCTTGCTACTTGGACAATTACAGTGCTGTTATTACATTTTAGATGCTATGTTTGCATCCTGTGGAATCATTAGATTGGCAGTTTATGGGGGTGCATTTTAAAATCTCGATGAGCATTTTAGTACATCATTGAACTACAAACCCCAGGTTTCCATTGGATGGAGCCATGGCAATTAAAGTAGAATAGCGCAACAGTTCTGTAGTGTGAATGGGCCCCTGCTAAGTGCTTCCCTAAGAAGCTGACACAAAGTAACAGTGAGTCAGTCCTTTGGTATGCTCACACCACATGGCTCACCCCACAGAGGTTTTATTCCCAGGTGGAATATAATTGCATTTTCCTCCTTTTTGCCCAGGTTTGTTCATTCCACTTAGAACCTATTATGGGTTAAAATACTGTAGTATAATATTCTGTATATTAGTATTAATGTCAATGGAAAAAAAACAAGTTATGAATTGTTTTTATCATTCCAGTGATAGCAGTATGTCTGGACATTTATTTAATAGCCATAATGTATTTAATTGAAGGAGTTCCTCATTGTTTTCTGTACATTGATTTTTCAGTGCTATTATTGTTTTGTTTTGTTTTCTGTCTCCTAATTAACTGCTTTCGTGTTTCTTCACTCATAATATTTGCTATTTTATTGCAGCTTTACAGGGGGAGGAAACTGCAATTGCATGGGAAGGAGATTCACTTTTGAATTTATATGTTTTTATTGATTTATTCTCTTCTTGGAGTGAAAAGCTATCATGTGTGAATGAGCCAATACTGCTAAAGTAGAAAAATCTGTGTAGATAAGACTCATACTGTAGCCTTGAGACGTGTTTGGGAGTTCTTTTATACTATATAATTATAGCACTATGATTCCATTCCATGGCAACATATTATAGAATCCTGGAGAGTTATAGTTTAGTAAGGCATTAGAACTGGCTGAGAATTCTAAATGTCCGTCTCTTGACTGCAGATCCCAAAAGTCTGTTACATGGAAACATGGCAGTTAAAGTGGAACCATAGTGCCATAATTCTGTAATGTGAAAGAGCTATTTAACAATGTTTTCTTTCCATGCACATGCCCATCTGCATGGGCATCCTTTTCATTAAGAGACACTGCTTCATGGGAAAGTGGAACAATGCAGTCACAAAACATAATTGATGTATTTAATTAGTGATTGACTGTCTCAGTGGTTGACTGAGTTAGGAAAAAATGTATTTGAAGAGCATTGCTATCTCCAAGTGCTTTCCAACAGTGGCACCTCACCAGTTGTTCCCCTCCCTGGACAAAGCCTGTGGAGGGTTGGAATCAAACAAGACATGGGTCTTGCCAGACCTCTCTTCACAGAAAAGCAGTGTTGCTTGTGTGTGTGTGTGTGTGTGTGTGTGTGTGTGTGTGTGTGAGAGAGAGAGAGAGAGAGAGAGAGAGAGAGAGAGAGAGAGAGAGAGCAGTGATGAACGATAATTAGAACACTTTCAAGCAATATTACTGGGAACATTTCTTACTTCTCTCTTGGAAAGTCTTGTTGGAATGAAGGTGCTGGGTATTCAGTTTGCTGTGCTCTTCAACTTCTTTCTAGGGGGCAAGTGAGGAAACCACTGCTGGTTAATATTTCCCCAGCTGTATCTAGCAGGGGTCTCTGTGCAGCAACAAGGGAAACTCGGGGACAGTAAAAAGAAGTTGACATAGGCCCCTTCTACACTGTTATATAAAATCCAGATTATCTGCTTTGAACTGGATTATATTGCAGTGTAGACTCAGATAATCCAGATCAAAGCAGATAATGTGGATTTTTTGCTTTGGCAATCTGAATTATATGGCAGTGTAAAAGGGGCCATAGTCTTTCAAGATGCAATTTCCCTGACCAAGTACCCAATCTTATTGGTGTACCATCCACCCCACTGCTCAACCATTTCCCTTCCTGGGCTAGCAGGGGGTGGTCTCAAGGATCATGCTGGAGTTCTCCCAACATATAGTTCTAAGGGACTTCAGTATCCATGCTGAGACTAGTACAGGATTTAATATTTCTCACCCTACTCATGCTTGTGGGCATGCTCTGGAACTTGTTTTCTCTAATGGGTGAAGTGAATGAGACCTGGGAGTTAACTATCTATAATTCTGTTGTCATGAATATAATAATATTTATTTATTTATTATTTGTTCAATTTTATATTCTGCTTCTCCCGGCAGGCCCGGGGCGGTTCACACACATATCAGAATACACAATAAAAAATGATGCATCATAAAACAGCCAGAGATAAAAGTTGCAAAAATGCAACAACAAAAGCAGTAGACAAGCTACAATATCCGGGAACTTCAGGTACACCGGCCCTAGACCATGTAAGGCCTTGAAGGTCAAAACCAGCACCATAGAAGACAATTCGGTACTCAATTGGTAGCCAGTGGTACAAGGAGGTTGCTGTAAGATGGGGGTAATGCGCTCCCTCAGGTACACCGGGCGCTCCCGCCAGCAAAACGTGCACCTTGAAGACATCATTTTGCACTAGCTTGAGTTTCTGAATTGTTGACAAAGGAAGGCCTATGTAGAGGGCATTACAGTAGTGTAATCTCGAGATGACCATCGCTTGGATTACTGTGGCAAGGTCGTCCCTGGATAGGTAGGGAGCCAGTCGCCTAGCCTGTCGCAGATGGAAAAATGACGTTTTGCTGACCACAGAGACCTGGGCCTCCATGGCCAGCAATGGGTCCAACTGGACCCCCAGGCTTTTTACTAAGGATGACGGGCTTAGCTGCTCGCCATCCAGGGTAGTGGAGTTTAAACTGAGGCTGGAACTCAGAACCTTGACAAAGATGGGAGACTCATTAAGATGGTCTGTTCTAGGAGAATCCGGATAGATTATTGATAGTTGTTGGTGAAAAGAGCTCAACAGGATCTCTCCTAAGCATGCCCTCTCATGAAGTAGAACCAACCAACTTTCTGGTTTTCCAAATACTTGGGCCAGAAGAATTGAATATCAGATTTGGGGTGAGGGGATATCTTGGAATAACAGTATTTGCATATATTTACATAATGAAACATATTTGAGATGAGACTCAAGTCTAAACACAACACTGACTGATGTTTCATATACACATTATGCACATATCAAAATACAATATTTTAAATATTGTTTTGCCTGAAAGCAAAAGAAAGCAAATGTATCACTGACTCAGCCACCCTTATGGACAATTTTGGAGTATTTCAGATTTTAAAATCTGAACTACCTACTATGGCAGGTAAAATTAAAATCTTAGTGGGATAAATTGTATATCATGAAAGGGTCCCACATGAGATCACTTCAAACTAATTGATATTCATATCTTCAAAACCAGGCAAAATTTGGTAGAATATCATTATCCTTTTTAAAAATCTTGTTGTATAGTATCCTTTGACTTCTCTGTCATAATCCATGGTATTGTGCATGTATAGTATATGGCACTACTGAGTGAAATTCACACTGAGTGAAATTGTAGGAGGCTTTTCCATTTTTGTTTTATTTTTTAAGTTTCTAGTTTTATGCACAATTTTCCAATAATAATGGATTCATACAATGGGGCTCTCTATACTGACACAACATTCATGGGCGTGTACTATAAAAAAAACCCTTCCTCCTATGATTCTATTGGACAATATTTTAGTATCTTGTTAGATGTGTTCAGAATTAAAATATTAGGATAACTTCAATTCAGCCTTTAGTATAAATGAATTGTCATCTCAGAGTGTTTAAAATGTCCATTTTCAAATATAATTGCACATGTGACTGAAATATTTCAAAGCCAGAGAGAGGGGGAGTCTATCTTTGTCTTTTTTCCATTCTCTTATTTTGACATTTGAAAATTTTATACCAGACTTTTAAAATCTATCTTTCTTTTCTCATAGATGATAGGTCTACAGTCTTGTTGACTGATGCTGATTTTGGAGAGACATCGAAACAGAAATCACTGACTGTTACCCATACAGTACATTACCAGTCTGTCTCACAGGCCACTGGACCACTTGTGGATGTTTCTGATGCCCGGCCAGGAACAAGTAAGTGTCAAGGACAATTTGCTGTTCACTTCAAAGCAAAATAACATTCATGTCATTTTTTCCCAGAAGAAAGTCCACAAATTGTCTGTAATACAATCTATGTGATAAATGTGAAGCCACTTCTAATTATGACCAGTTATCCATAATTCATTTGGTGACATGGAGTCTGCTCATAGCAGCAATGTCATAATTGCTTAGGAGTTACACATTTACACTGAATTTCATCTCCTCTTCTGTGAACTTCTGAAATATTTTGTTGAGCTTCACAATGGAAAGGGACAGCCCATATCTCCCAATGAAAACAGATATTCAAAGAATGGTAAAGGGCTTGATTATTATTCTTTCACCTCATTGGGTTCCATGTGACCATTTGGGCACAGAATACTTTTAAAAGAATACTAGATGAACATTTCAAAATGGTCACACAGTGGTGTGGATTTGAGTGCAAAGAGGCTTTTGCTTTTCAGAATAGCATTGATATAGGCACTATCCATATGCTACCTATAACACCTCATACAAACCCAGCTACATTGACAAAGCGTTCAGTGATGCAATAAGTATTGGTGCTGAAGTAGATTATCACCACCCAACACTGATAACACAACAGATCTCACTAGATGAACAGAGTTAATGAAGTAATGAGAGTGAAGAATAATTAAGCCAAAAGGGAAGGAAAATAGAAAAAATGAGGATCCAGACAAAAGAAAATAAACCAGCTTCCTAGAATTAGAAGACCTAAAGATGGTACTGCACGCACTGGTAACATCAAGGCTGGACTTCTGCAACACATTACATATTGCTCTACCTTTGTACTAAGTTTGAAAACTCAAATTAATTCAAAACATGTCAGCCGGATTAGTTGCGGGAACATTTTGGGCATGAGCATATTACACTCATATAAAAATCACTCCACTGGTTGCCAATTAGTTTCCGAGCAAAGTACAAAGTGTTGATTTTGACCTTTAATGTTCTACATGGTTTGGGTTGAGGTAATCTACAGGACTGCCTTCTCTCATATAATCCATCCCAGACACTTAGGTCCTCTGGGTGGCATATACTCCAACCAGCCAGAATTCAACCATCTGATGGCAACTTTCACCAGAGGACCTTTTCATTGGCTTTCCCAAGACTGTAGAACACCCTGCTTAAAGAGCTCCCAACAGCTAAATCAGCTGTCAGAATTCAAGAAACAACAGAATGCCTCTCTCTTCCAGCAGGCCTACCCAGTCAATATTAAGTTGTAAATCTTAATCTACATTCTATTAATATTAGTGTTGGTCTTTGTTACATACATTTTAATGGTGTATTATATTTTATCTGTCGTTTTTAACCATGTTGTATCTTGCCTTGAGCAGTGAGGATAGGCGGGTAACTATTATTATGGTTGTTGTTATTATTATTGTTATTGTTACAGAATTTCTACATCCTGGGAGGAGTTTCTGGAGTAAGATGCAAATTATACTAGACAAATAAAAGAAAATTGCACACATTCCCTTGTGTGCTTAAAATCTTTTTGTTTTACTTTATTTTATTTGTACTATTCAGCCTTTGTACTGACATGGGTGCTAGATAACATAGAACAAGGTTTAAACCATTTACAACTAAATAACAGATGAAGCAAATGTTAGATTTTTCTTTTAATTTTTTAAAACTAGCTATCACACAAAAACATTGTTCACTTGAAATAGTATGAAATCATTTAAATTCTAATGATAAAAAGAAAAATGCAAACTACACCATTCTGCACCATCTTTTAATCACCAATTGTCTGCTTAAATCAAACGGTATTTACCTTCTGTTAAAATAAGATTGGAGAGGGGACTAGCTTAGTTTCTCCTGGGAAGGATCAGCTACTGAGAAGGTCCCTACACATGTTCTCACCAGTTAAACCTATGACAACGGTAAGACCAAAATAAAGTCCTCCCACAAAGAACTTAGAAATCAGACAATCTTGTGTTGGGTGAACATACAATTCCCTTTTTGATAAAGTTTCAGTCTTTATCAGTTTGTTTCTGAGTTAAATACCAAGTCCTGGTTGTGGCCTATAAAGCTCTATACAGCCAGACTATTTGAAAGACTGTTTCTGAAAGATCGTCTGGGGAGGCCCTGCTCTCGTTACCACCTTCATCACAAGTACAGTACGTTTGGCGGAGACAAGAGACAGAGCCTTCTCGGTGGTGGCCCCTCGGCTGTGGAATGCCCTCCCTATAGATATTAGACCAGCCACCTCCCTTTTAACATTCTGGAAAAAAGTCAAGATGTGGCTTTTTGAACAAGAGTTTGCAAATGCAGAGTAAATGACATAGGAAAATGGAATGACTAGACAATGAGTCCAGACAACTTTTGTAACGAGGCGACACTATGAATTTATATTTTATTGATTTGTGCATGTTTTTTATTTATGTTTCTAATTGTATTTATGACATTGTAAGCATTGAATCTTGCCCTGTAGTCATACGTTCAATAGACTTACTGACATCAATGGTACTTAAAGATTAATTTAAATCCCTTGATTTTAGTAAATGTATTTTAAATGTAAATAAATCTGAATTCAACTCATTGGAGTAAGTCATTCTCCTTGCCTAGCTCTTTCCTTCCATGGATAATGCAGGTGTAGGATATAGCTGCACTGGTGCGGAATAAGAACTAGCTCTGATATACTGTGTTCAATTTTTCAAAGAGGATCAACCAAAAAGCCTCTAGCATTCCCCATGAAATACAACAACTACATTTTTGTGTTCCTGATTATTCCCTTCCCACTCAATGAAAATTGATCTTCCATCTACTGCCACCCCCAGTTTTCTTGTGGTAGGGGGTTGATTTCTATTATCATTCAAATACTGATCCTTAATCCTTAGTTATTTTATATTTTTCTCAGAAAAATGAAAAGTTCTTTTTTTTTTTGTAATATACCAGTTTGACTCTGGCTATATACAGTTTGCAAAATCCATTGTACAAACAGCATATTCAGTAAACAAATACACCATTCTAATGCTTTTTTCATTTTGACAGCAAATGGTTTATTTTGTTATTGTTTGGAATATTACATAGCACTTTAGTGCAGACAATAAGAGGTTTACAAAGGACATTATACAATCAATATAAAAGACTGCAATATGCTGCTAAATGAAGGACCCAATTTTCTTTTGCTCAGCTACTCATTTAACTATTTCCTCCACTCAATAGGAAAGATGTTTATAGTACATCGTGTTTATAGCTCGATTCGTTTTTTAAAAATATGCTGGTTATTACCCTGATCTTAGAGTGAACAACATATGGACAGTTTCCATTTTTAAATGGCTTTGCCAGTTTAAAAGCTGTCAATCTGTGTGTGAAGGGATGATTCACTAATAATCATCATCATCATCATCATCATCTTTATTTGTACCCCGCCGCCATCTCCCCAAAGGGGGCTCAGGGCGGCTTACATGCGGCCAAGCCCAGAAGTGCATTTCAATACAGCAATATAATCCTTATATTTTGTGAAAAAATACCATTCGCTTATTCCATTAACATTTACTTTAGTTGAAATATAAAACAACAACCTTGCTATGCCAAAAAATACACAACTTTTTCATGTGCTAAATTTATATTTTTAATACTGTTAATTCCCCACTGTTAACGCCCACTTAGATGCATTAAAAGAAAATATTTCCCTGCTGCTTACATGTGCCATTCTATTTCCCCATATCCATGTCTACTGATTTCTTTGAAAAATGAGTAAATGAGGATTACAAAAATTTATACTCTAGCATGATCCTTTCATTATTAATTTCTAGATCATTTTTTTCTTTTTAAAAAAGAATTCTAAAGAATATTCTATTTCTGCAGCACAAAAACGATCACCAGCTTGGCAATCAAGGCATATAAAAAGAAACTGGATATATAAACATGCAGCAGTTCTTAGAAATACATTCACATAGATATTAGTAGGGAATGGTAATGTAAATATCACAATCTCTGGCATTCTCATACTGAGAGTTACTGAACAATAATTCTTTTTTCAGTTACTTTCAGCATTGTTGAGGGGATGTATTCTTTTCTTAAGTAATCAAACACCCAACAATCTCTCACTTTTAACTGCAGATCCGACAACAAGAAGGAATGCAAAGGCAGGGCCTACAGCTCGGAACAGATATGCCAGCCAATGGACTCTCAATAGACCTCACCCAACTATATCAGCACACACCTTAACAACAGATTGGAGGCTACCAACCCCCAGAGCCACAGGGTCTGTGGATAAAGAAAGTGACAGCTACAGTGTCAGTCCATCACAAGATACAGGTATCCTCTTTGTTTATAGACTTCAGAGTCAGAGCAGGATTGTCAACATAATAGCTATTTTTCTCTATTTGATTTGGCGTACTTGATGTTTAGGTTCGTTTTCTTAAAGAGGAAAGTATCCTGTAAGGATGTAAATCACTAGCTATTTCATCCTATCATAGAAAGATGAATAATTGCTTTAGATTCTATCCCATTGGACGAGAAAACAGTTTTTCCTCACCATATTTTTCTTATATTTGGACATCTCAAAATATGATTAAAATATTTTGTGGAAAAAACACATTTTTTTCCACAGAAAAAACATATTTTTTGCACAGGAAATATTGTTTTCTGTGCAAGAAATTATTTCCTGCATAGAAAACATTTTTTGTGAAAAAATGTTTTTCTCTACACAACAATTTTACAAGACTTCATAATGTTCAAACACCCCTGAAAAAACAAAGATCCTAATTAAATCTATTTTTAACCTAGAGATGAATATTTGCAAATATTATTTCCACAGTTAGTATATTAAACCATTGCAGTTCTAGACACTAAGACATGATGGTTAAGTGTGTCTTAATATAGAAGGTTTTGGAAAAAGCTGAGAGTACCAGCTATAGTGATATCTGAAAACTTTCAGAAATGCCAAACGCCAGGGAAATGTCATGTTTTCCTTCTGTATTGTAGTCCTGAGGAAAATTCCTTATTAACATTACAGAGATTTGGGAGATAAGTTGGAAGAGTCTTGTCTAGAACCATGATTCATGAGGAAAGGATTAAATTTCTCTTTCCTCTGTCCCTCATCCAAATAATTACCATTTTCAATTCTACAAGGCCACATTTAACATTGCATCTTTATAGTTGTAGTTTCAATAAAATAACATTTCTAGGTTTTACTCCAGATATATCTTGAATGACCTTTCATACTTCTAGAGAAGATTTACAATGTTGAATTGGCCAGGCAATGGGTGGAAACATGATTTTTTTTTACTGTTGAGAATGCTACCATGGATAAGGCAACTACAACACTAATTCTGATTTGGCTGGAGCTTTACTTTTAAATACAATCCAGAATTATGAATATGATCCTATACCTGATGTTTATTAGCAAGGATTTGTTCCAGACCTTTTGTTTTATTTGGAATCAAACGCTGAGATTCTCTGCCCAGATTTTCAGTGTCTTCATATGTCGAGTAGTAAGAATTATTTATAGAGGTTGATTATTGCTATTTTTAGAACTAGTAGAAGCACTCGTTTTTTTTAAAAAAAAACACTAGAAGCCATTTAACAAGGTTATGCAGCTATCAGCTGGAGACATTGCTGCTGCTTATACTTATAGCCCTATGAAAGATATCTGCATAATAAATGGCCATGAGGAAGAGATGGCTGCCCAATTCAGAAGGAGCAGCTCAATAACTCAGCCCATTGGACTTCTCCTCTCTGTATTGGCTGCAAAGTTATGCATTGGTTAAAGAGGTCTGCCTCCTGTTGGTATTTCATGCTTCAAACAAATGGACATGTGTAAATTAATTAACATTACTTAGTATGTTTTAAAAACCCAATAGTCCCAATAGGCTCCCCCTTAATATTCATGACAAAAGCAGATATCACGTTTTCATTACACATCCTATTTTTATTATAGATGTATTATGTTATTCATACATGCTTTGAGCAACTTTTTTGAGGAAAATAATGATGGATTTCATATAAAACCAAAAATTGTTTTTGGGAAGTTACTCAGTGTGAATTGAGAAATGAGTTGGTCTGTTGTACAGGAGTTGAGTCCTTCTGGACCACCTGGAAAATAAATGAACTGGGGAAGAAAGTTGTAATGAGCCCTTTCCTAAAATGGTAGTATCAACTGTCAATCAAAATGTCTACCTGACGCCAATTAAAATGCTATGTCTGGACTTCAGTAGTTGAAACCCAACAAAGGTCCAGAGATATGCCTTCAAAACATTTCACCTGCAAGCCTTCTTATTATTTTTTGCTACAATGTAGGTGTCATCAAGCCAGGGAAATGTCACCTGGAAGCAAAATGAGGAACATATCAAGGCATTTCATCCTTACCGAACTATCATGATAACAGCCTTATGGCTGGCTTTAGCATAATTCACTCTTTTTTTGTATACAATTGCCTCAGTTCTTACAGTAATACTGGTTCTATTAAGAAAAATAAATTATAAGGTTTACTTTCCCCTGCTAAAATAATGCTGTTAAAAGGAAAAGCCCAATGACCAGTTTTAATTTTTATTACTGCATTAGAAGCAAGGGTAAACATGTAATCCTAAATGACACCATTCAGAATTAATCTCAATTAATTACTTCTAAATTATTGGGGTATGGAATTAAAGTCTAAATTGTTAAGGTTAGTTTATCATTATCATAAAAATCTCTTCATCTAAGCCCATCCTTTGGATTTCCCCATCAAAATGAGAGGTGATTATAGAAGAGAAACTTCCCTAATACACTCATGTTGACCTTGTGTATAAGACGAGGGCAGGTTTGGGGATTGAAATTATGGATTTTGATATGACATGTGGATAAGTCACATGGATAAACCCACGTAGAAGAGAAAGCACCATTGCCAACTTGGGGGGGGGGGGGGCAGCCACCCGGGGATTTAAAAAGATCATAAGCAGCACCATGGTGGAGAGGTTGTTGCTTTGTTTAGGTTTTCTGGGACAGACTAAGCTTTTGTCTTTTGCCACTCTCCTCAAAGAAGGGGGTGGTTCCTGTTAAAGTACAGTATTCACATTGATCTGGATAAATCAACACAGGTTTTTGGTGAACTTTTTAAAATTAAAATTACTAAACTTATATATGATTATATAGGGTATTTAGTGGTGTCACCTCATATATAGAATACACTCCCCACAGAGGTAAACCTGGTGCATACATTATGGTATTCTTAATACAAAGATAAATATCTTCCGTGCATTCAGTTCAATACTGTTTTTCAACCGTTAGATCTTTGCATTGTTATTATCCCTGATGCTTTTGTTTTATTTTGTGCAGTGGTTGGTTTTATATTGCTTTTTTACATTACCTGTTTTCTTGTCATTTGTTTTATTACCTTGTATTTTATGTTTTTAATTTCAAAATCTCCCTGAGAACTTTGGTTACTGGCTGCTTTTAAAACATAATACTTATATACATAATGCATACACAAATTAATCCCTTGCGATCTTAGTCTCTCACACCCGACAGCTCTTGTGAACGGTAGTAGTTTACAGCTTCCATGCCCATGAGGGCAGTAAATTGGCTCCAGGTTTCAATCTAAATAATAAAAGATATTGAATCTATTATCAGAATAGGATCTCACAACTTGGGATGGATCTACTAACATTTAGAAAGAAGAATTTGGGATGAATTATTTGGATATAACAGCATTTGAAATCTACAAAGGAGTAATACCTTTATTAGTCAATCAAAATGCAGAAAATATACCATGCAGGCTTTTGAAGCTTTACTGATTTTTTTCATCAAGCACAGATATTAAAATCATGTGTGGGTGTATGGGCCATAATGACACCTGTTCTATCCATGGCAGATCTGCACAAGTTGGCAAAAAAGTGGGCAAATTTTCTTCAGGCTGCACTGACAGGACTGGGGCCAGGAAGACACCTTGTTTTTGGGAAAACCTGCCCGCAGAACCCTTTCTATCTCTCCTGCAGCCCTGAGTATGAGGCTTCCCCTGTGCTGTTTATCACTATCTGGGAATCTGCTTCAAGCCAACTCCCTCCCTGCCCCCCCCCCCTCATTCATGTCCCTTGTGGCTCCGTGCACTTCCCTGGCACTGCAGAGTGGGCGAATCCACATGCCATTCAAGGGAGCCTGATCTGTCAAGCAGAAGGGGACCAGCCATTTCCTATCTGAACAGTGGTGCCTCTGACCCCAATGTCTGAGGATGGGGGACAGAACGTGATGGTGAAAGGCAACTGGAGAGGAACTCCATTTGCTGACATGGTAGAGGAGATGGTGTCTGGCTCCTGATGTCTTGGTCCCAGTCTAAGGGGAGAGGGCTAGCATCAAGTACACAGGTTGCTGAGGCACTGGTGGTCACTTGACAGTCATCTCAGCCGCCCTGAAATCCTTTGGAGGGGCACATGTAACCCATGGGCATTACATTGTACAGGTCTGAACTGTGGCAACCCCATTAATTTCATTTAATTTTCTTATGCAAGGAATATACAGAGGTGATTTAGCTAGTTGCTTCCTCTGAAATACAGCCTATGATACCTGGTATTCATTAGTAATCTCTCCTATCGAGTCTGATGCCTTTTAGTTACAAAGGAGAAAAAATGTAGCAGTGTTAGAGTCACAGATGTAGATTTTGCCTCAGATGTTAATAATATATGTTGAAAGTTAAGTTGATCTTCTAGTGGATATAAACGCAGGTAGAGAACAGTCCCTCTCTTAGCTGTGAGGGAACCATACAAAGGGCAATCAAAGCCAGGTAATAAAATGGCATATCCCTTAGCAATGGAAAAACAACTTCACTTGAGATCCAGGCTACATTATGGGATTTGGTTCACATTTTGGGAGATGCAGAATCATTATTTGATTCTGCTATCTGCCAAAATTCCAGAAAATAGAACTGTATAGTTGCAGCCATCTGTAATTTCAAAGTTACTGGATTGCCCTCTCTACACAGAATGATAAGCCACAGGAATAACCAAAATAAGTTAGGAGGAAATAGAATGAAGGACCCTTCTCCCCCTCTTACGTACTCCCAGGTTTTCTGTCTCCAAAAAGCCTTGAAGAATTCATACATAGGAAGAGGATAAGTACTCAAGGAATGGAAACCATATTTTAAAAAATGGAATGTCTCTATTTGCACATATGTACATAATGAGATATATTGAAAAGTGAAGTCAAGTCTAAACATGACATTCATTAATGTTTCACAGACACCTTATACATGTTTGCTTGAACATAATTTTATACACAATATTTTCAATAATTTTGTATGAAACACATTTTTGTACATTGAACAATCAGAAAGCAAAGGTATCACTATCTTTTCAGCTGCCCATGTGGGACAATTTTAAATTTTGGGATAACCATGGAGCGGAGGTGTTATTGCAGTTATTTATAGTTTTGTGTGTCTTTAATTGATTTTAAATGTTTTATGAAGTGTTTTTAATTTATTGTCTTTACAATCCGACTTTGGTACTACTCTGGAAGAAAACTGGTGTATAAAACTAAAATAAATGTATGCATAAGTCCCTAAATACAATAAATCAGAAGAGCTGGAGCATCTCACCTAGAGACACTTATCACACAAACCTCATGAAGGACGGAGAGAGAGAGAGAGAGAGAGAGAGAGAGAGAGAGAGAGAGAGAGGTAGAGAGAGGTGTAAAAGCAGAGTAGATCTCAGAGAACAAAGGAAGGCCTCCATGATACATGAAGAGAGTGGGTGTGAGCAAATAAATAGAAAACAAGCAGGAAGTATTAAACATGTTGTGCTGAAACCTTAGAGAGTGACATACAATCATTGAGCATAAGCGTGCTAAGGTTGCTAACTCCAACAATTCTCCCACAGAAAACAATTTGTATTTCCATGCAGAATATTTGTTTTCTCCAATTGTCTCCAAAAATATGAAATTATTCATATTCATTTACAAGGACAAAATAGTTTGGCATTAAAACACAAATAAAGTATGTTGCATGTTTCAAGTAGGAAAGAATGTGACTTGCTAAAGGTCACCCAGTGGGTTTCCATAAATAAGCCACAACTTAAACCATGGCCTCCCACATAATATAACATTGTAAACCACACCTTTATTATGGAAGTGGGGAGTGGGCACTCTACATAACACTGTAATGTGACTATAAGTTTAATGAAGACAATAAGTGCCCATTTTCTGTGGGCTCCAGTTGCCCCCTCTGTCTAATATTATTTATTTAGTTATTTGCCCTATTTATACCCCACCTTTCTCAACCCTGAAGGGGACTCGAGGTGGCTTTACATATAGGCAACTATTCAATGCCTTAAAGCAACATACAATTAAAATAAACATTTACAATAAGAATTAAAAATAATACACATTGAATATTTTAAAAACATTACATTCACTGTAAAAAAAACATGCCATCAACAATTGTAATTCGGGGGGGGGGGGGGCACTCACTTTGCTGTCAGAAGTGAAATTATAAAAGCAATAACAGAGAATTTTAATCAGCACTTCCCCCAACATACACGTTTTCTTTTTCACAGTCTGGTTTGCATTATCATTAGATTTTTACTTTGCTCTCTCATAAGTCTTTTACCCTGCCCTATAATGATGTTCCTGCTCCAACTGAATAGCAGCTAAATGTGAAGAATGAAACCTTAATTTGTCTCAGTAACCTTTTACAAAGTTTATTTAAAAATCCATCAAGAGAGCTCCCTCCTGAAGTGACTGCCTTTCCTTTCATTGTTTAGATCGAGCAAGAAGCAGCATGGTCTCCACAGAAAGTGCCTCCTCCACATACGAAGAGCTAGCACGAGCATATGAACATGCCAAGATGGAAGAGCAGCTGAGGCATGCCAAGTTCACCATCACGGAATGCTTCATATCAGACACTTCATCGGAGCAGCTTACGGCAGGGACTAATGAGTACACAGACAGCCTGACCTCAAGCACCCCATCCGAATCGGGGATCTGCAGATTCACTGCATCACCTCCCAAACCTCAGGACGGAGGACGTGTGGCAAACATGGCTGTCCCAAAGGCACATCGGCCAAGTAGGTGTTGGTGCCACCTTTCTAATTTTGGCAGGACTGAATGCCACCCTGCATAAGCCAGGTTGTCAACATGTTTTAATATTGCCCATATATATATATATATATATATATACACACACATACACACACACACACACATACATACATACACAGTATATATACACTGTATTTATTATATATATATATATATATATATATATATATATCTACCAATTCTTTCCAAAGTAGGTCCATAGAGTGTTACCAGATCAGGAACACCACAAGCCCTGAAGCTTCAGGTCCCAAACCCTAGACATTGGGACAGTCCCTAGTGATGTTTGGGAGAAGTAGGATGGGACCTGGAAGGGCTCTTGAAGAGTCCACAGCAGACTTTTCAAATCAGCCCACATAAAGGCAAAACATAGTAATATGTGTATGTATGCGTGCACACACACTTCAAGGCAATACTATTGCCCTGGCACTCTTACCCCTCCCCTTGAGGAGTCCAGGCCCTGAGATCTGATAACCCTATGAGGCTTATTTTACATTTTATTAAGTGTAAATGCAATATATGTTTAAAAAAAAGGACGCTTCACCTGACCACCAAAGTCCAATAATCACTACGTTGTCACATCACCGTGAAGTATTTCATGCAGACCCCTTTCAAGGCAAGCATACAATATGATCAATGGGAACCCTTCTAGAACTGAGAACAGCTTGTTTTTCCTTTTCTGCAAAATTTCCAGAAATGTCAAAATCCTTAGTTTGTGGTAATTTTTCTTCAGTATTTAATATCTGAAGTGAAAGCCTGATTTATATACTCCAGTTATCTTAGGTCGTTTCCACTCAGCCCTTTATCCCAGGAGCATCCGTAGATGTTCCTGGGCCCCTATCCACACACACCTCAGAAAACACATACTTTCTGGGGTGGGTTTCCAGATGTTCTTTCAGGACTGGCCTGGGAGAACATCTGGAGACTCACCCCCTTCCCCAAATCCCTAAACCCCCTTTTAAAAGTAAGGAAAAGTTACCCAGCCTCCAGTAGAGTGTTGCCAGAGTGGGGGGGGATTCCCCCCCCCAGTCTCCTGGTGCGTCATTTCTATGCACTGGGAGAGCTCCATCAACACTCTACTGGAGTCTGGGTAACTTTTCCTTTCTTTTAAAAGGGGTTTTAGGAATTTGGGGAGGGGGTCGGGATTCCCACAGTTTTCCAGTGTGGAATAAATCCACTATCTAATTAATTTATCAGGTTTTCCTGGTTTGTGGTGAATTAATTGTGGCTTGTCCAGAACATCATCTAGACAGCCCCTTATTTATTGTGGAAAGGGCTGTCTGGATGCGCCCTTATTTCAGCAGAAATATTCCTGATTAATCCTCTGTCTAATACTCTATTGTTTCACTTTTCATCTGTGCTTAACATGTCCCTATTTTTCATTCCTCCCCTTCTCCTTCCATTTCTCATTTCTCCTCTATTTTCCCCACTTTATCCTTGGATTATTTCAATTACTGCAAGCTGAGTTTAAAATGCAAAACTAGTTTGCAGTCATCATCATAGGAAGAGAGGAAATGAGGAGTAGAATTTGCTCTTCCTGGTAGACTTAGGCAAAAGCAATCTGCTGCAGCCTTTCCTAGTTTATGAGTTCTTCCTCATTCATAACTGTTGTCACCTTGACCACATTCTAAATGTATTTGGCCACATGTGTCCTTGTTTTCATCTGTGAAATATTGGAGGATATGCTGACACTTTATACAGGCTTTTGGGCATCAGTGAAATGCTGGATTGTGAATATTTGATATGGCTCTCTGGTTTTTAAATCAAATTGTTTTTCTGAATCACATTCTATCTGGAAAGCGATGAATAGAAGACATTAGGAAAAGTTAAATCTATTTTAGTTATTAAAATAAGGTTTTGTTCATCATTTCATATTCTTCTTTATCTTAAAAAGACAGATGTGGACAAATCAGGTCTTAAAGTACAGTACTCTCCCATCTAAAGTATTCCATTTGTATAAAACATCCTCATCATGCTCAGTTTTTCTATTGCATTGCTTTCAGAGCAATACCTTTGCTGTTGCTGCAAGATTAATAGCAAAGTGTTTTGTAACATTTTTCACAACACAGATATTTCACTTTAGCTTGTCTTGGATTACTTGCTTTTCCTCTATCATAATTCATGCAAACAAAGATTTGCTGCTATAGTGGTGAAGCTACTAAATAATCCTCTTTACCTGGAAAGGCATGAAATATTTCTTTCTTCTCTAACAGCACAATCCTAATTGAAGATGTGGTAGCTATAGGAGGCTAGGAATAAACAAAAACCTTCTGCCAACTGAACTCTCCTGATACCTGATTTGCCCCCTTCTGTTGGTTTATCTCAGAGAATGGCTGCTAAGAAGTTTGCAAGTATAACTGCATCTGGCAGAACAGTTTCGCACCCCCTCCCCGCCCCCAAAAAAGATGAAGGAAAGGGACAGCGAGAGAGAAAGATGGGCTAAAGATGCACCCATCGCCTCACCAGGAAGATCAGGACCATCAGGACTGTAACCCTAAGTGATTTCTTACATTCTTAGGCAGGGAGGGGTTTAGATTCAACACATCTAGCCTAGATTCACCTGAGCGTACTAGATTGAGTTAGGTTTGCACTCTGGCATATTAGTCAATTCCCCTTTTAGGCCTAGAGCCAAGGAAAAGAAAAGGAATGAAATTGCTTGGTTATTACTAGGTAATGTGTATGAGGAGATGGGAGGAAGGAAAGAAAAGGAGAGAAAAGAAGGAAAAGAAGAGACAAGGGGGAGGAAAAAGAAAAGGGAGTGAAGTGAAAGGAAAGGAAAGGAAAGTTTATGAGAGGAGGCAAGGAAGGGAAGAGAAAGGAACATAAGAAAGAAGAGGCAAGGGGGAGAAAAATATGGGAAGAGAAAGGAAGGAAGAGAATAAAAGGGGGAGTACAGTGTATGAGGTAAAGCTAGAGAAGACAGACAGAAAGAAAGAAAAGTGAGAGGAAAAAAGTGTATGAAGGAAACAAAGGAAGGAAATAGAGAGTCAAAAAGAGAACCTGCCCAAAGAGAGTTGCCAGAGCATTGCCATGGATGATGGAGACATTATGAAGCTGGCCTTTTCAGAGCTGGAGAAGGGAGAAAGCAGGGGTTCAGCAGATCTTCAGGATACTTGGGCAATGCTGGGTATATACACTAGTATACAATGTTAGTAATTTGGGGACTGAAGAAAATGTCATTTGGAGAGGCAGGATTCTTAGGTGTGGGGTGTTAGTGAACTGATTTTGCCCTCCCTCCCATAGATGAACCTCCTTCTGTTAAACAAATGTCAATGTCTTCTTTAACAGAGAAGCTGCCTGCATTTCACGCACATTTCGGATTTCAGTATCTCCCCACCACCAACAACATATACTTTATAATAGGTTCCCTTGGGGAGGATATCATATGCAGGGAACACTTGTGTGAGGAAAGGAAGCTTCACATCCAATGTGATCCCCCAATGACCTCTTCACACGGGGCTAAATAGCCCCATTTTGCTGCCTTTGACTGGGGCTTGGCTGGGGCCTGCCAAGCATCATCAGACAGTGCTTGACAGGCTCCACCCACATTTCTCCCAAAGTGGAGGGGAAATGTTGGAAGGTGCTTCCTCTGCCACCATGGGGGAGGAAGGTGTTTTTCGGATAGCTCCGGTGGTGCTATCCAAAAGGGTGGAAAGTGTGGCAGGGCAACACGCATTGCTGTCCTTTCTCCCATATGTTGGGGAAGGAGGGAGGGCACACAGGGTGCCATATAGGCCATGTGAAGAGGTCTTTCAACTCCCTTTGGTATTGCAAATACATTGCTTCCTTTCTAAATATTGTTCTATGACCTTTTAAGGGGGGATGAACAAACTGTGGCCTATCAGATGTTGTTGGATTGAAACTCCCGGAACTTCTGAACAGCACGGACAGCTCACTCATACATGGCTTAAAAATGTATATATTAAATTCCACAATGCAAACCTTAATGTTACCATTTTATATAAGCCATTTTATTATGCCATTGTATATTATAGAACTTGAGCATCTATGGATTTTAGTATCTATGGGAGGTTGTAGAGCAAACAGTGGATACCAAGAACCCACCATATAGCTATGCTACAGAGGATGGAAATTCTGTTCTAAAAGCATTTTGCCTGCTCAATACTGGCGTTGTGGCAATACAAAGTTTCTAATAGTTTCCACTAAGAAAAATCTAACAATGCAACATTTTTGTCTACAGTAGCATGTGTAAAGTCCAAACACTTAGGCATTTTCTCAACACTTTACAAACAGGCATCTGTTTTTCCCCACTGTGTTTAATTCATAGGGCTGTCCATAAGAATCAGTTGATAAAGTTGTAATAATATGGTAGGAAAAATTAAATTCTTCCCCTTCTTAAATTAGTAAAGGTGAAAAATTTTCTCCCTCTAGTCAATATACAGATAGCACAGGCCAACACACATTTTGGTGCCTCAGACATTATACCTTTTTTGGGGTATGTTTAATTATAATAAAACTTTATTTATAACCTGCCCTAACTCCCTGCGGTGATTTAAGACAGTTTCCAACAAAAGGATGGCAAACATTCAATGCCATATTTGACCTGCTGGTTCCACAAATGGCACCAGTTTTTCTGTCAGTTCTAGTTTTTGAGATATAGAACATATACCATCTAACATTCATCATCTGCTTGCCCACAGAAAATCATGATAAACATATGTAAGAACTAGATATGATCTATCCAATGCAGTTTTCTGAATCAGTGCCCCAAATAACCTCAGGATCAGGCCTAAAAACCAAGGCACCAAGGTTTTATTTTTTGTTGGACTGTATAAATATTTGTCATCCTAAAGTCAGATCATTACTTTGGCTCCTTTTGTTTGCCAAAAGTGTTTGATCTCTCTAAACATTTTAATTACTTCTAAATGATGCAATTGCCCACTAAAGTTTTAGCACCAAATCCCAGCCTCGGTTTTTCCTGCTGAAATCTCCATAATCTGGAACACCAGCAAAACCACACAGGGGATTTACAGATTTATATTCAGACCCTAAGTGTTTTAGGGACATTATTTGTATTCAGTTATTCATTGTTATGGGGATAAATTCATTGCATAGTCATGTTAATTAGAATCACTTGCAAACACTGTCTCAATTCATTTCACATTGTAACTAATGTTGACATGGTATTGCTGTGGAGCAGTGTAAGATTAAACAGAGATGTAGAAGATTAAAATTTGGAAAACTGCACTCACAATGCCTTTTACAAACAACCTTTAAAATATCTTTTGAAAAAGATATCCCACATATAGTATTGTTTTGTGTCTCAGTCAAGAAATAAAAGCATGATATAAATGAATATGATTCTGATGTTACTTTTGAAATGTGACATCATTATTCCCACATTTTTGTTACTGATGTGCTTTCAAATTAATTCTGATTTAAGATGACCCAAATATAGGGTGTTCTTGGCAAAGTTACTTAGAGGAGATTAGCGATTGCCTTCCTGTAAGGCTGACAGAGAAAGTGATTTGCCCAAAATCTCCCAATGGGTTTCCATGGTGTTGAGCAAATCAGGGATTTGAATTCTAGTCTCCTAACACTCAACACTCAAACCATTCAACTGTTACATTTCCCTATCCATAAATAGGTATATTCTAATGTCTGTGAAATTTTCCATGATAAGCCATTATATCAAAAAGTGTTAAACAAATATGATAGGTAAATAGACAAATAGGTACTTCATTATTCAGGCAGCATGGTAAACACTTAGCCTCTAAAGAGATCTAGTTCATATCAGAAATTATACTTAGACCTGCATTCTGTTCACACAATGGTCAACTAGTTGCATGTTAAAGATTGCAAACATGACATGAATAAAATAGCTATGTCTCACAAATGATCTTCATCAACTAATATTCATAGGCTGGTGACTTTAGGTGCTGCAGAGAATGTGTATGTACGTGGCCGTTAACAATTTTGTTCTCTATGAATTCATTCAATTACCTTTTAAGGTTGGTAAATATGGTAACTTACACCCTAATCTTTAGGTTGGGCACAACTAGACTTAAATCAAAGGGAAACATTTACCTTTACCCTATCTTAGGGAGTGAGGTCTAAAGTTAATGCACAACATGAAGAAGTGATTTCTTTTATTTGTCCTCAGTGCTCTACCATTCACTTTCATTGGACAAACTCTCCTTTTCATTTTCTGTTATGTCCAGCTTTCCACCAGCATCTTATACATCAATGAGCCCCAAAGCCCCATGAATTGCAGCAGTGTGAGTGAATTTTAAATCAATCATTTTATTTGGAGATTTAAATATTAATACAGTTTGCATGTATTTGCCACCATTGTTATCCTTACCAACTGTAGATTCATTCATCTACATCAGATTTCTGGAGTGCCCATTGCCTCTGCACAAATACACATTCATATTATTGATGGTGGCAACATAAGGATGCCTATTTTGCATTTCTTGCTTGACTTATTTAAAATGTGTTTTTATAGCACTGTCTCTTGACTGTAATTTCCACCTCTTGACTGTAATTTCCACCTCTTAAACTATTCCTAAATGTATAATTAGCAAGGCATTGTCCAGGGCAGAGTCTACAAGAATGGGGTTCAGATGGTACATTGGTCCAGAACCTGGAGCACCAGGCTATGGCCCTTGAATTTCTGATGGCCCATGAGAAAGGACACCAAAGCCCAAAAGCCGCCTTGTTCCACTTTGCAAAATCTCCATCCCATTTTGGGCCATTTCCCACTCACAGTTCAATCAAGCGAGCATAACCTTATTTTCTCTTCCAGAAACTTCCATGCCAGTTCCATTATTTTTGTAGTTAGTTGGTGCTTTGTTGCATAAAGTAGTTATGCTAACTTGCCTAGCATTTCCATGCAGCCCATTGCTTGGACACATATATAATATAATATAACATTTGGTTTTCCACATTCAATAAAATTAGCCAACGTGAAAATGCCTAGGATAGTTGAAATCACAAGACCATAAAATTAGCATTTAGTTCTTTAAACTGCGGTGAAGCCTGCAAAAATGAAATAATTATTCAGTACTTTTTCAGCCACAAATGCTTTAACTTACTAGAAACAAATAAAAGAATTGGAAAGTAGTTTCCAGAGCCTACAAAAATGCCCTTGAACTGCTCCAAATCTTGTATGCTAATAAGTAAAATAAACCTCTTTACAAAGTCTTTAGAATATTCAATTTAATATCAATATATTCACCTCTTTGCAAGTGTAGATTTGCAGACTGTTCAGTAGATTTGGGTTTTGTCTAATGATGATTGTGCCTTAATGGTTTCTCTCAAGCAAGCCATAACACCAACGTTTCTTCACCAATTCACTTCATTTATGCTTTTCATGCTGGGTGTCGAAGGTTCAGTTCTCAGCATCCTCATTTAACATTATTTTATTTGCATATAGAGCTCAATCAATTGTCCCTTGTCTTGTCTTCTGCCTTAAAATGTAAAGTGTGTATGTATGTTAAGAGTGCCAATGTGGGGGCAAAGGATTTTCTTGTGATTTTAAGAGAATTTTTAAATGACTGTTGATATATATTTTGTGTTGTTTATGTCATAATGGCAGCAAACACACAAGACCTTGTTGGCTCTATTTGCAGGTTTTTTAAACTCCGCGAAAGTACAGCATCTCAATTGGAATATGCCAGACTGATGGCAAGAATCATGGGCCAAGATTCTATTTACTGGTTTTATAGTGTAAAATTACACAAACATAAATACCTTGCAGTAATGGATAGTGCCATTGAGCAATAAATAAAGCAACAGGCGGCATGGATGTGTGCTGTCTTACTGAGCTTGGCTGAACAGAAATTTCAATTTTCAGATACAAAACTCATCCCTAGCAAATGAACACAGCATAATGGTTTGACCCTAAGGAGGAGGAGAAGTAAATCAGTTTCAAGTTAATTGTTGGTCACAACTTTATTGCAAATGTGATGATGGATTGGACTATTTACCTGCACCTCATACTTGCGCAGTGGATATTTGGCTCACATCTATGCTGCACACCATAATTGAGTGGCATCTCTAATTTCAGCATTGCTGAGCATGTTGCAGCATTGTCCAAATCTGATAGATGACCCCTGAATAGGTGCCCCTTTGATGGTTGCTCCCTAAAAGGATTCAGCAGTCATTGTACAGGCAGGTCCTGAGTTACAAACATCTGACTTACAAAAGACTCATAGTTAAGAATGGGAATGCGGCAACAGGAAGTGAGAGAAATTTACCTCTGGAAGCGAAATTCACTTCTGAAAAAGTTATCATAGGGGAAAAGGTGACTCAACTGAAGCTTTATCCCCAATCCTTGTTTCTATAGCAAGCCAAATGTTTCAAAAGCCAATTATCACAGAGACAGAAAATGAGATGAAATCTTCTGAACAGGGGCACAGACAACAAAACAAATCACCGCAGGAGTGTTAACCCCTCCCTGTGTGATCCAAAGCGCGCGCGTGTGTGTGTGTGTATACACACACACACAAACACACAAAGATTCAGTTTAAGAACAAATATGCAAAGCCTATCTTGTTCGTAACTTGGGAACTGCCTGTAATTCCCCACTTACCTTACTTTTTACTTGGGACAGGATAGAGCCAAATATCTTTGCTTAGCTACACTTCCAGCCCCACCTGTAATATATGATACCAATTATGTTTGTAGCCAGGTTAAGTCAAAATGCTTGAGGAACAGCAATTGAGGGACAGCACCCCCATGAAGTCTTTCTCATTGAATCCTAAGTGACTCGGGAACTTATAAGAAGTATTAGCCTGGCAGAGCAAATAAAACAAACAATAAACACATTTTAATAGAGCAGACGTTCGAATGATTCTTACAGGTTAATTTTATTCCTGCTTACTCAGAGATTTCTCTAAGTGGGTTCAGTGAGGCTTACTTAGTCTAATTCTAAAGTCATCCTTGGGTTTGGAAATATCCCACTTCTATCCATAAATCATTTTAAAATGTCTACCTTATTTTTAACAGTACAGTAAAGGCATGGCTTGTAAAAAAAATCTTGCGTATTCCATCAGCAATCTAGGAAAAGCTACAATTTGAGTATAACATGAATCCCCTCACTAAAATAGCCAATAGCCATGTTAGCTGAAGGATTTTTGGAGATGGGCTCTAAAAAAGTAATTCTTCAAGGCTGTGAAGGCCTATGGTTTGTAGGTGCCTTTGTAAATATCTGTAAAGCAAACTCTTATTATACCTATTTCTCTTTCTGATCCCAAACTTGAGGTGAACAGTGTAAAGCAAGATAGAGAAAAATCGTATTGTTTAGTGCTCAGTGACTACTATATAGAGTGTGCTTAGCACACTGCCAAAAGAAAATACAATGTTCACATTAATGTCAAGATAATGTGTTCTCGGACAGCATGGTGTAATGGTTTGAACATTGGACTAGCACAATGGGAGACCAGGATTTGATTCCTCAACTTGGGAAAGTCTCACTCTCTGAGCCACAGAGGAAGAGGAAGACAAATTGCCTCTGAATATATTCTGCCAAGAAAACCTATGGTAAGGTTGACCAAGGTTCACATAAGTCGGAAATACTGGAAGTCACACAACAACAATAGCAGTGTGCTCCCTAAAGTTAATATTGGAAGCCAATTAAAAGAAATGGAATACTACTTTCATTATTTATTTATTTATTGCTTTGTTTTACTGATACAAGAATTTAAACATGTGGATCTGAGAGTACACTCTCTTATGTGATAGAGACCAAAACAGCATGAGGCAGAAATGTATTTCAGAGACTCAGAGTGCAATCACAGGTCTACTCACAGCTTGAATTTTGTCTTTGTCTCTCTGGAGGGATTCTTGCCAGTCTACTATTATCTAGCCAGAAAAAAAAATGTGAATTTTATTTGGCATGGACAGAAGGACCAAACAAAATGTGTTATGAAAAATGTGTTTATCCAGTCAGGTTCCCTTTTGTTTCTTTTATGTGAAAGCAACTTCAACAATTCAGTGTTTCAATGAAAAGCAATGTTGTTTATCCACCTTGAATTCTACAGTTGAAAGGAATTATATCAGCTGCTTCTAAAGTCTTCCAAATATGGTAAAGAGACACCAGCTATGCTGCTAAGAAAAAGATTTGCACTACTGCAAAAGCTGAGGTCCAAAGAAGGACCAGAGAACTCAAGAACATCTGGTGGACAAAAAAGGCCAAGATATCCAATACTTTGCAGATGTCCATGATGCACAGGAATTATTTAAAGCCACAAAGGTCATCTATGGCCCAACAAATCATGACACACACCCTCTACATTCATCAAATGGATTGAAACTTCTGAAGGATAAAAAAATCAAGTGTACTATGTTTGAAAGAGCACTACCATAACCTCCAACATAGTTCTCTTGAAAATCTTGCAGCAACAAACCAGGGATGAGCTTTCAGCACTACTTAGTTTGGAGAAACTCAGCAAAGCCATCAGCCAATAAAAAAACAAAGCCAGCAGTCCTGATGGGATCCTCATTCAAATCTTTAAAGAGAGTGGGCCTGAGCAGACACAAAAACTCCTCCAGCTCATTGAAAAAGTGTGGGAGACTGAGAAAATCCCATAAGACTTCAAGGATGCCACCATCAGCACCCTTTCAAAAAGGGGGAAAGAACAGACTGTGGAAACTATTGAGGTATCTCCCTTCTAACCTCTGCTGGGAAAATCCTCACAAGAATCCTTGCAAATCGCCTTCTACCTATTTCAGAAGACATCATCCAATAATGGCTTCCGCACCTCCATAGGAACAGTAGATATGATATTCACTGCATGGCCATTCCAAGAAAAATGTAGAGAACAAAATCAACCTCTGTACACAACATTCATTATTATTATTATTATTATTATCATCATTCATTGACCTTGAAAAGGCATTCAACACAGTCTTAATTTATTGTGTCAGAAGCGAATAGAGTATACAGTTATAATGTAACAAAAAACCAAAAAGTTAAAAATTTGGCATTGTACAAAATTTGACCAGAAGCTGGTCACTTCAAGTGCCTCTGGTGTTGTTGTAAGAAGGTCCTCAGTGGCAGGGCTCAGGTTGCATCATAGTAAGTAGTCTGTAGCTTGCTCTTCTCCACACTTGCATGTCATGGACTCCACTTTGTAGCCTCATTTCTTAAGATTGGCTCTGCATCTTGTGGTTCCAGACCACAATCTGTTCAGTGCCTTCCAAGTCACCTAGTCCTCTGTGATTCAACACAGTGAATCACAATGATCTCTGGACCATCCTCCTAAAAATCAGATACCCCGATAAATTCATGAATATCCTGCGGCTCCTCTATGATGACATGATGGCAACAGCCTTAAACAACAGTGGCTCCCAAAGTTATCAATTTTAGGTGGAATCAGGTGTTAAACAGGGAAGTGTTATTTCACAACTTTATTTTCTACCTTCATAGCTATGATACTTCACCTTGTTGATGGGAAGCTTCCCATCGGTGTGAAAATCATCTATCAAACAGATGGCAAGCTAGGTTGTAGGTTTTTTTGGGCTATATGGCCATGTTCTAGAGGCATTCTCTCCTGACGTTTCTCCTACCTCTATGGCAAGCATCCTTAGAGGTTGTGAGGTCTGTTGGAACTAGGAAAATTGTGTTTATATATCTGTGGAATGTCCAGGGTGAGACAAAGAACTCTTGTCTGTTGGAGGTAGATGTGAATGTTTCAACTGGGCACGTTGATTAGCATTTGATGGCCTGGCAGTTTTTTGGTGTGGCTTGTTAGTGTCTGGGGGAATCTTTTGTTGAGAGGTGATTAGCTGTCCCCGATTGTTTCCTCTCTGGAATATCCCTGTGTTTGGGTGTTGTTTTGCTGTTATAATTTTAGAGTTTTTAAATACTGGTAGCCAGATTTTGTTCATTTTCATTGTTTCCTCCTTTCTGTTGAAATTGTCCACATGTTTATAGATTTCAATGGCTTCTCTGTGTAGTCTGACATGGTTGTTAGAGTGGTCCAGCATTTCTGTGTTCTCAGATAATATGCTGTGTCCAGCTTGGTTCATCAGCATTTGTTGGATTTTCTTGGATTTTCTTGGTGGGTTTATAGTTAGTCTGTATGTTGTGTTTCCTCATCAGATACCTACATAAAAACTCCAACCATCAACCAAGTCAAAAAAGAAGCACCATTAAAGCCTTGACAGACCATGCAAAAGGAATCTGCAAATCCTATCTCCTCCAAGATGAACTGAACCACCTAAACTGAGCTTTACAGGCCAATGGATCTTCCACCTCAGACATCAGAAGAGCTGCAAGACCGAGAACAAGCCACAAGAGTAAAGACAGAGCCAGCTAGAGGAACAATATTCTTGTTATACATCAAAGGAACCACTGACCGCATAGGGAGGCTGATGCTCTATCAGCAGCCACCTCTGCAATGCCAAAAATACAGCTTAATGATGTAACATTAGAGAATGTTGACCCTTTCTGCTACCTTAGCAGCCACCTCTGCAAAAGCAAACATCAACATTGAAATACAACACCATCTGAACTCTGTGAGTGCAGCTTTTTTCAAATGAAGCAGAGACTGTTTGAGGATCAGGACATTCGTAGGGATACCAAGATGCTTGTTTATAAAGCTGTCGTCTTCCCACCCAACCCTTTTGTATGCCTGGAAAACATGGACCATCTATAAACATCACTCTCAACTTCTGGAATGACTCCATCAGTGTTGCCACCGAAAAATCCTGGGAATGTCTTGGGATGACAGGTGGCCAAATGTCAGTGTTCTGGAAGAAGCAAAGACCACCAGCATTGAAGCAATGATCCTTTGCTATCAACTTTGCTGGACCTTCAATCACCATCTCCCAAGCAGTTACTATACTCTCAACTCAAAAATTGAAAACGGAATATTGGTGGACCGCAAAAGAGATTTAAAGATGGGCTTAAAGCTAACCCTAAAAACTGTGGCATAGACGCCAAGAACTGGGAAGCCCTGACCCTCAAGCATTCTAATTGGAGGTTAGCTGTTACCAATAGTGCTGTGGAATTTGAAGAGGCACAAATGGAGGGCAAAAGAAAGTGTCCAGAGGAAGGTGCATCAAGTCAACCCTTTTTGGGACCGCCTTCATTCTGGAAATGTCTTCACTGCGAAAGAATATGCGAATCAAGAATAGAGCTCTACAGTCACCTACAGATCCACCGCCAAGACCCTACAATTGGAAGGTGATCAGTAGGCATGGTTTCGAACCCAAAAATGGTGATTCTAAAATCAAATGGGGGGGGGGGATTTTTTTTGATTAGTAAAAGAAAGACTTACAAAAAAATTTCCAAAATTTCTAAAATGTAACTTAATTACTAACGAAATTCGTTAGTAGTTCGTATGCCAGCGCATGCGCATTCAGATGAGTTTGGCCTACAACTCCCAGAAATCCTAACAGCTGGTAAATTGGCTGGGATTTCTGGGAGTTGTAGGCCAAAACTTGAATAAATCACACTGAATTCTAGATGGGACTCTCCAAATAGGAAGGAGGGAACAAAGGAGGGAGGGAGGAGGTATTCTATTCTTGGAAGCAGCAAAAGGAGGAGGAGCCCCCCCTGGCTCCTCGCTGCCTCTCTCTCACCCCGATCCCGAGGGAGCGAGGGCCCAAGTTTGCCCAGGCCGGTCATATACCTACATTCCATGCACATGCAATAATACAGCAGTAATAACAATGGGTATAAGAAGAGGTAAAATTCAAAGTATTCTGACTGGTCTCCCTGCATGCGGTGCAAACGGCTCTTCTCTGAGCCCGAAATTAGCCTGGGAAAAGCCAGCGTTTCTGCTTGTGCACACACATACATATTCTTTGGGGGATTTGCTGCAGAATCTTCTCTATGAGCCCTGGATTCTGCAGCAAATCCCCTCCCAAGAATATGTATGTGTGTGCTCCCAAGCAGCAAACGCTGGCTTTTCCCGCTACTTTCCCGGCTAATAAGAGAAGAGCCCGTTTGCACCGCATGAGGAGAGACCAGTCAGAATACTTCGGTTTGAATTTTACCTCTTGTTATTGTTATTACTGCTGTATTATTGCATGTGCATGGAATGTAGGTATGACCAGTTGGATTACTTATAATATTAGGCACTTACAGTAGCATTCATTCTATTATACATTAGGTTGGTTTCTCACCCCAATACTCTTTGATGCTTTAGATCCTGGCAGAGCAGGAGAGGCAGGAAGCCTGGAAAAATGTAAACAGAGAGGTTTACTCAGAAGTAAATCACAAAGGAGGGCCCTTCATCCAAAGTGCCCTCCTTTGCAGATTTACTTCTGAGTAATCCTCTCTGTTTACATTTTTCCAGGCTCCAGCCGAAAGAAGGAGCGAGTTTAGGGCTTGCCTTGCCATAATACTTATTGGCAAGGGAGGCGGAAGGGTGGTGAGAGAGAAGGAGGGTGCCCCCCCCTTACGACCTAATAATGACACTTAAGAAAATCCTGGCCCCCTACTCGAAAGTAGCATTTCTTACGAATTTCTTACGAAACGAATCATTTTCATAACTTTTTTCTCATGCCTAGTGATCAGACTTGGCCACGAGCCTAAGATGAATATCAGGTGCTGGCTGCTGGACCCTTGCAATCTTATTTAATTAATCTAAATGAAAGTATTGGCTGGAGTCCTGTTATTTAGTCCCAACTAAAGATGAATGAAGAGTCAACATATAAATAAATACAACTGACTGAATGGCTCTGCTGTTACTGGTATTAATAGTTTGATTCAGTAGCATTTTTATACTGCCATTATATTAAGAGAACTCAGGGCAACCAACATGATTTTCTTTTGAGGTGCAATCCAAAAACAAGCCCTGAGATAGATCAGACTGTGAAAATATGAAGAACCCTTTCACTCTGAATGTTTTGGACTATAACTCTTATAATCTTTTACTGTTGACCATGGTGTCTGGGGCATCCGGATGCTAAAACCCAAGCTAGGGGTGAAGAGGTTCATATCTTGACCTAATAAAACAGCAAATCAATAGACCTAGAGCGGCTAGTGAGTCTTGTGGCAGAGTGAAATCCTGGCCTCCCTGAGTTGTGTAACACTCTAATTCACCATAGTACCCAGGGTTTCACCTACCCGCATCTGAGAAAACATGTCTTCCCTAAGAATTTTCTGTGTCTTCCAGGTGACTCTGTGGTATCCTTTCATTGGAAGTTGCCACAGAGTCTTGCTGGAGGATCTAATTTGTTCTAGAGAAATATCCTGGTGGAGGTTGTTCATTTCAATAGGGTTCATCATTATCTATTGTTCCCTGTTTCCTCATTAAGTTCAGGAATGTATGTCTCACTAATTTGTGGGTCATACTGTATACTACATACTGGCTGTAAAACAGCCTTTTTCAGCCTGAAGTCCAGATGTTTTATATTTCTGCTTGGGATAGGAAGGCATAAGGTTAGGGAATATTTCTTATCTTTTAAAAAAAATCACACTAATGTGAGCTCATAGCTAGTTTGCTTAACCTCCTTTTATTTAATAAATATATTTCTCTTGAAGAGAGACATAATTCCAACTTTCAAAATTGGGATCAAAGACTTGTGCATCCTTAATCATACACTGTAAGCAGCCTGGTGTTTTATTTCTCTCCATACCCCACCTGAAAATCAGCTTTTGCCCTTTCTTTTTTGTAACCTGAAAATCCTTCTGCAGTCTGAGAAGCATTGATCAAATGTTACCTCAGTACATGGCTGTTAGTGAAAAACCACCCCCTGCTTGAAGCAATTTTGGATTGATGCAGGTTGTCAGCCTTGCTTCATCAAGGGGATGTGCTGCAGTGGGGCAATGATTTAACCAGGGAAGTGGAATAACAGTGGAGTAAGTGGCAGAGAGAAAGGGGAGATATCACCAAGAATGAAAGATAATTTTAAAAACAGCAAGATCATTTAAAAAACACTACATATTTGACCATATAGGGATGAAATCTCACTTTAAACGCTTTCTAATTCTGTTTTCTTTTCAGAAGTTGTTCCTAAATTATATTTTAGTTGAACACAATGTGGCATGTGCAACATAAAATGTGTTGCTAATAACATACATCCATATTTATTATTACGGTCAATAACCAGCACCAAAAAAGAGAGAAAGAACAAAGAACAAATGTCAACATAGCAACTGACATGCATTTAGGTATTGGGAAGCATTTCCAAAAGCCAGTATTGAATACAATAGATAAAACAGTATTGAAACATTTAAATACTTAGATGACAAAGGTAAAAACTAAAATAAGTATTAAAACATTCTAAGAGAGCATCTTGCGCCGAGAAGCTATTGCTGCTGCACAAAAGCTAGCAACTTTGGCAGTAATTTTGGGGTCAGCCAGAACGTAATCAACATAAAATCTTATGGATCTCCATGGTAAACTTTCTAAAATTGGATTTATAAAATGTTTTTGAAGGTCTTGGTAAAAAAAGAATAGTACAGTAATACATGCACCACAGTTTCCACTGCCTCGTCCTCACAGGGACATAGGCATTTATCATACGATACTTTGTTATATCTTCCCTCCAGTAGAGCAGAAGGGAGTACACTAAATTTAGCCAAATAGAATGACTTCCTATATTATGGGGATAATTAGATTGCCTAAGTACTCTGCAGGAAGAAGAGCCCTCACATTGTCTTTGAAGAATGGAAAACTAGAAGATGCATTTAGGTAGTTTTGCAACTCAGTGTCCCATATACATTGTTGTATATTTTTATGTAGCCCAAAGTTAGGATGGTATTTTGTGAGAATCCAAGGTTTAGGATTTTCTCATCACCCAACTTTTTCCACCTTGATTGGAACAGATCACCAAGGGTCAATAGGACCAGACCTTTTGGCATGAATATCAGTTTTAACCACAAATTTAACTTATACATCCAGTTCCGAAATTCAATAGCGATCTGATCAGTTTCTAAAAGTAAAATGACATTGGGCACACTTCTTGGGAGGCTAAAGATGCTTCTTAAAAATTTTGTCTGGATGTTTTCTAAAGCCTTGACACTTTTAAATGCACAGAGTTGTGCTCCATATAACATTTATGGTAAAATCTTGAATGCTGGTGACTTGTGGCATGTTTCTGATATTGAGATCTATGGTTCTAGCACTGTACTACAACCACTGCATAATAATTAAGTACATTCTTGCGATAATCAATTGTTAGTTGAGACTGGATTATGACCAATATTTGTAACATAAAGGATCTGCAAAACTGTCTCCCTTAATTACTAGCTATCCCAGTTTAGGTGTGGAGAGAAGAGATATTTTATTGGTCTGTGCGGGCAGAATCCAAAATTCAATTGGGCAATACCTTCATTAGAATCAACTCTGCTGAAGAAGTGTGCAACATTTCAAGTTTCCACATCTCTTCATCTGACTAGAGATGGCACAAGAAGTTAGGATGGTCAATACAGAAAAGAGCCCAGAAATTAGGCCAAATAATATGACTATGAGGTCTTCAGTTTAGATCCCAGCTCAAAATTGAGATTTACAAATTGAATGTAAATTTGTTACAAGGAGCTATTGTTTGGCTCAGATTAAACTTGTCAGTGCATTTTATAACAAAGAAGCAATGTTTGAAGATAAAAAGGCCAGCTTACAACTTAGCTCTGCTTCCTGCCAGGCAAAACACAGAGTCATGATGGCCCAGGATAGCTGAGAAAGAACAGTAGTACAGTGAGCCCTTGGTATTCCATGAGATTTTGTTCCAGGACGCCCCATGGATACCAAAACCCGTGGGTGCTCAAGTCCCCTTAGGTCAGTGGTTCTCAACCTGTGGGTCCCAAGGTGTTTGGGCCTACAACTCCCAGAAATCCCAGCCAGTTTACCACCTGTTGGATTTCTGGGAGTTGAAGGCCAAAACATCTGGGGACTCACGGGTTGAGAACCACTGCCTTAGGTCCAATGGCATAACAAAATGGCAAAATCAAGGTTTGCTTTTGGGGTTTTTTTAAAAAATACCAGACATGAATAATTGATTAAGGATATATAAAATGATTATACTAAGAAATATGCTTAATCTGCTCATGATAACCGATTTTAAAATTCTTCTGATCTCAGAAAATGGGAGATACTATAGTTATTATTGGTGAGAAAACAGTCAATTGATTAATAGCATAGAACTTTAACACATAAATATTCTCTCTAGCAGGGGAAAGTGATCTTTGGACTTCAGAATCCTTCAGACAAGAACCACAGTAAGGTAGTGGTTCTGAGCATCTGACTATGATTTTGGAGAACAGAGTTCAATCCTTGCCTGGGTGTGAAAACTGGAGCCTCTCAGCATAAGAGGGAAGGCAGTGACAAACCACTTCTGAATAAATCTTGCCAAGAAAACTCTGTGATAGGTTCACCTTAAGGTTGCCATGAGTCAGAAATCACTTGAAGGCATATAGTAACATCTTTCAGTTCTTTCCAAGTAGAAACCCATTTTTAGCTAAATGACAATATACGGGAACAGCAGACTTCTTATTTGTGTACTGTTAGGGCCATGACTATGAGCAAACTGAGGCTAACACTGGATCCTGACTTGTCAGAAACAGATTGTTATATTGCAGATATTCTTCTTATTATTATTATTTATTTCATGTCAAAAGCATTGCATAAATAAGTATAAAACTGATAAAATAGAGGGAGCACAAGTGGCTAACTAATTTTTGACCAAAAACGGGCAGCAACGACTGTATTGTCTGTGACTTTAAACAGTTCTTCCTCTGTGCATGAGTCAGGGTATTGTGGGTAAGCATACAGATGCGGAGTTGTTTGTTTTGCTCCACAGTCGCACAAGGTGGAGAATCCTCCTAGGTAGTGCCATTTTGCCAGGCTGTCTTTTGATATGCCCACTCCACTTCTGAGTCTGTTCAGAGAGTTCCAAGTTGCCCATTCTTGGTTTGCCCCTGGAGGCAGACCCTCATGGGGGGAGGGGGGCATCCAATTGGAATTTCCTGGTTTAGCTACCCAAAGGGGTACTCTTGCTGTTTCTGTGCGAAGACGGAGATCTTGTGGCTGGGCCGCCCGGGCGGGATGGGTGCCCGGCTTCCGACCCTGGACGGTGCGGCACTACATCCAGCGCCGTCAGTGAAGAGCCTTGGCATCCATCTGACTCCCAGCTGACCATGGAGGCCCAGGTCTCCATGGCCAGCAAGGCTGCCTTTTTTCACCTCCGTCAGGCAAGGAGGCTGGCCCCCTATCTCTCCCGGAACGACCTAGCCACGGTGATCCAAGCCACGGTCATCTCGAGGCTAGATCACTGTAACGCGCTCTACGTTGGCCTGCCTATGTCGTCGCTCCGGCAGCTCAAGCTGGTGCAGAATAGCGCCGCCCGGCTCCTGTCTGGGGCTCCCGCAGGCTGCCGAATAACCCAATCTTGCGGGATCTGCACTGGCTGCCTATTGAGCACCGGGTCGCCTTCAAAGTGTTGGTTCTTACCTTTAAGGCCATTCACGGCCTGGGGCCAGCGTATCTGAGGGACCGTCTCGCCCCATATTGCCCACCGAGATCACTACGGTCTGTAGAGGCTAACCTGTTGGCAGTTCCATCTGCTAAGCTAGCTCGCTTAACATCCACTCGCTGGAGGGCGTTCTCCGTGATAGCTCCTACGCTATGGAACGCCCTCCCGGCTGAGGCCAGAGCCCTGAGGGACCTACTCCCCTTCAGACGGGCCTGCAAAACCTATCTGTTTAGGCAGGCCTTTGGGGAGTAGGCCCTTATTCATGCCCGGTTTGATTTATCGGGTACCGCTGCTGTTTTAATTGCTGTTTTAATTGTTTTGTTTTAATTGTATTGCTTGTTTTTAATTTTGAGCTACATCTTTTGTGCTCTATGTTTTATGCTGTACCTCTGGCACTGAGCCACTAGCATGTGAGCCGCCGCGAGCCCTCGGGAGTCGGCGGCGCAGAAATCGCAATAATAAATAAATAAATAAATAAATAAACATTAAGAGGAGTGGTGGTTCTCATGAAGCTTTTCCTTGATTTGAGTCTACTGGGAGGAGGCTGATAGCCATGCAGTGGATGACTTTCACAGTATTTAATCTTCTCTCACAGTTAGCAGCAACTTCTTGTCGCATATTAGGGAGGGCAATGCCAGCTAGCTTGTAGAGCTTATCAAACATGTGTTGGTTTGAGGAATCCTGTGATTATTCTACAGTATATGTTTTGTTCAGTGCTATATTCACCTGCTTCGCGTAGACAGGCTTGTGCCAAACAGGGCAGGCATACTCAGCAGCTGAGTAAGACAAAGCCAGGGCTGATGTCCTTATTCATTTTGGCTCTGCACCCCATGCACCACTAATAAGTTTCCACAGGAAGTTATTTCTTTATTTCTTCCCCACCTCTCCTGATGGATATGATTCACAACAAGTGGTCTGGAAGCCAATTCTTCATTCTGAAGATCCACAATGGGTGCACCGGGTCCACAAATATTCAAAATGGAAAAAAAATATTAAACTCCAGAAATCTACTGTCAGTTTCCATTTTGTAAAAATTGTGGAGACAGTTTTTCCTTTTGTAAGTGAAAATTTCTCCAAAAGATTTTTTTTTGAAACTGAACCGAGATAATGCAGTGTAAAAAACTCATGTTGAGGTCACATGGAACCTACAGGTTGCAGTTTTTCTATTCCTGATTTATTGGAATAGATACAGCGTGGTAAGTGCTATAAAGCTAGGAGGAGAATGTAAGAAGGGACACAGCAACACACTGCTGCATTGTGTGCATTGCTTGCTTCTCTGTCTGCTGGGTGAGATGTGCCATTTTGGGACCATTGAACACAATTCCAAACAATTCCCAGTGATTCCTTGTGTAATTATATGAAGTCATTCTACCTTTTGCCTATGAGAGTCTACACATTCTATGATCTGCATATTCATTGTCTTCCTATGTTTCCCTATATAATATTATTAATTGTTGTCTCTGAGCTATTTAAATGGAGGTGCTGTTTTACAACTTGGCGGTCATTAACACCATTAAATCTCAGATCTGAAATTTTGTTGCTAATAAAAGTATCAACATAAAAATATTTTCCATTTTATAGGTGCTGTGCAAGAGTTTTGATACATTATCTAATATTCAGCATAGCTTGAATATAAATATCATATTAAATCAGTGTCATAAGATAACTAATGATTCAATTCAGCAATTATAAATAACTTTATAGCTGTTATTTATGAATCAGTTAATGTAATGGAAGAGCACATATACATGTTAACTATTACTTTGGCAGAAAAGAAATACTTTGTCATTATTTCATGAACACTAATGTTTTGTTTTGACAGAAATACTATTTTCTTTCAAAGACATTTCCTTTCCCTCTATGCTATATTTAATATAATTTTAAAACCATTCGTACTGTAATTTATGTAGCATGTTTTTACGTTTCCTTCAGGTTTACAAATGTAATGTGCAGATGTGCTTAATAGGATTTTACTTTATAGGATCCTTTTCAAGGCCAAGTTTTTAACTAATTAGTGTGAGCTTTGAAATTTTAATCAGTTTTATTTCTTTGGTTTTTTGTATCATACATAATATGCTGAATATTGTTTCTTCTTCAGCTCCAATGCTAAATCAGTGACAAAGTAATGAATTCCTATATCTAAAATCTATGCTGCATTTAGACATTCAGCAATAATGTCCTTGAATTGTCCAATATGACAAAGATATTGGACAAAAGTAGTTTTAGCACCATAATTGCAATTTAGATGAATATCCAAATATATTTTTAACCTTTATCAGAGTTTGACTAAGTACCTAGTCTAACCAGTCCCTGCCACATCCCTTTGTCCATACTTATTGTATGTTTTTAATGGTTTGTGACATACTTAAAAAACCTGTTAGATGACATGTAACAAGAACCAATTGTTTCCATGGAAACGGTACCTGATGCTTCCTCTTTTTATGGCCCTTGGGTCAGTTACAGGTCTTTCCCCTTCAGTGTTCTCTACTTTTATTATTCTGTGAACCTTTGTTAGGGATTTAGTTCGAGTGCAACATAAGGTCCGTAGTGACAGGAAGTAGGATAGGTACCAGCCTGCATGACAAATCTAGGTAATATAATATGCAAGCTAACAAGCACAACTTCAGTACAAAACCTTGAGAAATGTAAACCAAAATTCCTTGGGGCTATTCCACAGAACAAGCAAATTGGAATTTTGTCCTATAAGTTGGATCTGTGGGATGAAAAGCAAAAAGCCAGCCTCAGTTGCCATCTGTGGAGCTGCTGATGGCCAGAAGCTATATGGCATTTTATTATTTCCTTATTCCAGAACCTGCCAAATGCAGCTATGGTGCAAATTGGATGAACATGATCTGAGCCGGCATTGCCTCTGATTGCAGTTGAGAAAAGTGCTGCTTCTGGCTGCTTCTGTATATGGCAGTTCATAAGTTAAGCTTGTTTATGTGATTCATTGTCTAATTCGGAAATTAATGAAAATGATTTTAATGAACCAACCATTACAGGAAAAAATACAATACTATCAAAGAACTAGAAAGTAGAAACCAGTCTTAAAAATAGAACTTAAACTAGCCTCTAACTTAAGGATGGCCCTCCATAAGTTGTAGCAGCATAATTAATGTCAACAGATGCTGCGGGGTTCAGTCCGGCAACATTTAAAAGACCATATGATTCCCAGCTCTGATTTTAGCTGAAATAGTGCACCAAAAAGGCTGAAAGATGATCCAGCACCTAGAAACTGAATTATATTCAGCACCAGTTGCTGAGAAGGTTCTTAGTAATGGGTTGAAATGAGATTTGCAGTAGGACTCAGGCAACCAAGAAAAGAACTAAAATGTTGCATCCAAAAGGATTTCTGTATTTTGAACAACTAGGTCACTGCACCATGACAGGGATGTGACACGAGTTGGAGTGTAACGAACACTCACACTTTATACCATCTCTTTATAGAAAATGATGTCTTTCACACTGAGATACACCTGATAGAGGAAATGGCCAATTATGGCAAGATATTTCCTAATTTGGATTCCCCACACCCACCGCCGATTATACCATAAATATCAAAGACTATTGTGACTTTTTTTTAAAAAATGATGTTTGACATATGAGAAGATGAGGGCAGCCACCTGCAGTAACATGATGCCATCTTCCTAAACCTCTGAAGAACAAATGGAAAGTCCACAGGGTGTGTTTTTTTCCTGAAGAGGGGATGAAGGAATAGAGCCAGCTGGCTATCTTTCTCCTTACCTTTTCGCTAACCAGAAAACAGGTAAAATGGCTCATGAAGGAAGTTGTGGGGTATGGAGATAATGAATTCCTTTATCTGCCAAGATCCAAAATGTTCAATATATAGCATAACTTTCTGTTACCTCTGCCTGTGTCACTAACAGGATGCCAGTCTAAATCTTTTCTTTTCAAGAAAATACATTCATACCAAGAGGTGTTAGACCCAGAGAACTGGGAAATGTAATAGATGCTATGACATGTTTAAAAGCAAGGGATTAATCTTTCTGTCCCCCTTGTTTCTGTAACCTTTCCCAACAATACACCACCTACTCAAACCCTAGGTTGGCTGGGCAGTTAGAGGCATTCTAAAAAGGTCATATGAGAATATTGAAGGCTAAGTAGGCTATGGCCTGTTCATGCACCCTACCATCAAGTCCTGTGCACCCACCCAAAGGAGAGCTAGCAGAGGTTTGGCAATGATCTGATTTATTTCATATCAAAAGCATTGCATAAATTAGTATAAAACTGATAGAAATAGAAGGCATGCAGGAAGCTAAATATTGTTTGACCAAAAACGGGGAACAGCAATGCCATTGTCTGTAGCCTCCAGCAATTCCTCTTCTGTACATGAAGCAGGACACAGTAGACAAGCATACAGATGTGTCGCACACCAGAACTGGGTTGCACACCTTTGAACCCACAAACACACCAAAGTTCTTTAATAAGTAAGCAGTTTATTGATAATTTCAAAAGCAGTTGTCAAAAAGTAAAAAGCAGCCAATAAAGTATAAAAGAAGTTCATACAGCAATCCAAAGGCAGGTAGATTTGCCCACCGAAATCCAGAAAGGAGGACCAAATTGATTCTTAGGTCCCAAGTAGAGTCCACAGGAGAATAGTCCTTAAACCCAAGGAAGAAAGCATCCAAAGTCACTTGAAAGGGCAAAAGCAAGCTTGAGCAAATCCAAAATCCACTGGAGTAAAAAAAACAGGAGTAAAAATCACAGTAATCAACTTGAACAGGAGTTTTGAGCGTATAATTACAAGAATCTCAGCATGAAACATATACAAGATCAGGCCTGAAACTAAATGTTGAACACACTGAGGAACAGGGCTGCAGAGACCTATACAATATACATCCCAATGCCCATGAGAACTATCCTTCAAATTCCTTTTCTCTCTTAGCGTAGCAGACCGGGTGACTCCCCTAATCAGGTGGCAGTCTTAACAGATTTGCCCTCTCCTATCAAAGGTTGCCTCCTCCGGTTTGCTCGTTAGCACATTCCTTTCATTTTTCCTATCTGCAGACTCAAGCTGGCTCACATCATTCTGTCTCAGAATAATTCTATCTTGGGGACTAACAATCCCAGAGTTTGGTTTGGCCTGTTGTATCTTCTTCATTCACAATCCCCTGTGAATCTACATTAAAATCCTACATGGAAATCTCTGAAGGGTCATGCTCTAAAGGGAACTGAACATAACCATAATCATCTTCATGAGGCACCAAAACAGGCTGCGCTCCTACAAGATGAGACATGCTGAAAACATTCAAGTGAGGCTACTAATTCTAGCACTAGAAATGTTTTCTTCTGTTTTCTTACTTAAAGCAGTTGTCCTGCAGTAAGGAAGTATCAGAGGACATTAAAAGTACTTTTAAAATCCCGTTAAATGTCCATTTCACCATCTCTAGCCAAATTTTTACGAGGTGGCTGTGGTTGGAAAAAGCTTAATATCCACACGCCTTCATGGACATTTGTGTATCCAGCTCTGTCCATTCCAATGCCTTAACAGAATATTTTATAGTTCAATATTAATGAAGCAGCAAAGTTGCAGAATCTCGCAAAATGAACTTTTCTGTGCAAAATCGATATAAACTTGAAATGTTTTAAATAAATCATGAAAGAATGGTAGAAGCTCAGTTCCCATCCTAGTTTCATCACACAAGCTAGTTCATGTATTTTTAAGAGGACATGCTGAAACCAATCTTCCAGTCACTTGATAAAGGAGCAAAAACATATTAAACTTATCACTCATGGATGTATATTTTACTAGTCTGCCGATGCTTGGTTTTAATAATGCAAAATGTCAAAGGAAACTTATTTACCACTAGAGTTAATCTGAGTACAGAAGAAAACCTTGTTAGCATAGGTCTGGGTTAAATGGGTGGCCTCCTTCCTCCGGGACCAGGGACAACGTGTGGAGGGGGGCGGGGAGGTCTCCGGGAGACTCCCACTCGACTGTGGGGTCCCCCAGGGGGCCATCCTCTCTCCCTTATTATTCAATGTTTACATGCGCCCCCTGGCCCAGCTGGCCCGTGACTTTGGTCTGGAGTGTCATCAGTACACTGATGACACCCAGCTTCTGCTGAGAATGGACGGCAGGTTGGACTCCGTACCCGATTGTTTCCATCTATGCCTCGAAGCCGTGACTGGTTGGCTACGTGCCAGCCGGCTGAAGGTGAATCCATCGAAGACGGAGATCCTGTTGCCTGGTGGGCCTGGACTGGGTGGGTGCCGGTTGCCTACCCTGGACGGCGAGCGGCTTAACCCATCGCCGTCAGTTAAGAGCTTGGGGGTTGTGTTGGACTCCTCGCTGACCATGGAGGCCCAGGTCTCTGCGGTCAGCAGGACGTTGTTTCATCACCTCTGACAGGCTAGGTGACTGGCACCCTACCTGTCCAGGGATGACCTGGCCACGGTAATCCAAGCAACGGTCACCTCGAGACTAGACTACTGTAATGGCCTCTACGTTGGCCTTCCCTTGTCGACAATCCGGAAACTCAAGCTAGTGCAGAATGCCGCGGCTCGCTTGCTAGCAGGAGTGCCGGCGAGAGAGCACATTACACCTATCCTCCGGCAACTGCACTGGCTTCCTATTGAGTACCGGATTGCCTTCAAGGTGTTGATTTTGACTTTTAAGGCCTTGCACGGCCTAGGGCCTGCGTACCTGAAGGACCGCCTTACCCCGTACGTTCCCCCGAGATCACTGCGCTCAGATGAGCAAAATCTGTTGTTAATCCCATCAGTCCGCTCCTGCCACCAGTCAACGATGAGACAAAGGTCTTTTTCTGTGGCGGCACCAGTGCTCTGGAATGCCCTCCCGGACAGCACCCGAGCCATCTCGGAACTGGGCCCCGTTCAGAGGGTGTGCAAGACGGCCCTCTTCGGGCTGGCCTTTAATTAAAGGCACACTGGACCAAAAAAACCATGATATATGTCCTCTTAACTCGTGTCTTGATAATGTAACCTGTTTTAATTGTGGTTTTATGTTTTTATGTTTTTATTAATTGTAAGGCCGCATGTTGATATGTTGCAACATGCCGCCCATGTATTTTTGTTGTGATCCGCCCCGAGCCTGCAGGGAGGAGCGGAATACAAAAATGAATAATAAATAAATAAATAAAATAATTAAAATTTCGGTCAGCGGAATATACTATACTCAAGACTTCATCAGATGCAGTCTTCACTCAATTTTTCTGTGTTGCTGAAACAGAGCCACAGAAGCCATCACATAATGCAAGGCTACTTCCGGTGGTTGCTCATGGGACTTGGTTGAAGCAGCAAGATTGCATTATTAGGAGTTGGGTGCTAGCTGTCTCTCAGCAGGATAAGCAGGGTAGAAGCAGGGAAAGGATGTGGGTGGCTACCATTCCTGAACACAGAAATGCATGGGATCTGATGGTAGTGAGTGAAAGAAAGATGGTTCCCTCTACTTTTCTCCACTTTACCCGCTTTTTCCCAATTTCATGTGATGTGGTCCTCAAACTAGGTATCCTCTTTATTGTAACTCAGCTCAAATACACCCTCCTCAGTATCAGTTAGCTATGAAACAATAGCTGGTTGTGCTATTATCTGGAGTGTAAATCATTGCTGATTTTGTAATTGAATGCAAGAACAAATGATTTCAAAAGTTTTCTTTCCGCTGGGCAATATTATAAGAGTTTTCCACATTTTGAGGATTTTTCTTCATATCTTGGACATTTTTTGCAAAGAAAATTGCACAAAAACCTGTTCACAAATTGCTAATTGTGAAAAGACGTATTTCCTCTGAAAATATGAGTATTTATATTTTTTAAAAAAGAAAATATGAGTATTTTGTGCAACATACATTGGTGTGCCCCCCCCCCAAAGGTGTTGAGTTTTATTTTGAACCTCCCAAGTTTTTTCTGCAAATGGAGGGAGGGGTGCAAAAAGGCTTTAAATTAGGAAAAATCTTGCAGTGGTTGGACTTGTTCTCAATGAGATATTTGACTATTTTAACAACCATTCTCCAAAGGGAGTTACTCTACCTCGATGTTAACTTCTGATAGTTTTTTGATGTTAGTACAGGTTTCAGTGCAGGCACAACACCTAGACTAGGAAAAGTTTATCAATACCACCCAAATGAGAAGAAATGTGCATCTCAAAAGCATGCTATTAAGAAGAAAAGCTGTATTAATTCTTTCTTCTTCCTTAACTTTCCCATTTTGCTTGTTCATTTTTGAGCTAAAACAGGATAAAATTTGGAAGCTAGAAAGCAATCCATTGACTGCATTCAGCTTTTTTTCAGTGGAATCAATCATTAATCTAAGTGTGAGGATAAAGCCTCAAGCATAACGCAAAACTTAGTTCTAAGTGACTGATCAATGCTGCCCTTGCTTTTCTTATCCAAACAGAAACCTCTGTTGTTTTAAACGATAATAGAAAAGTATCACTACTGAATAGCTTTTGTAGTAATTAAGCCTCAGTTCATGAAATATTAAGCTCACTCATTTTCAGTGCTCTTGAATTGAAAGGTCTCCTTTCATTGCTAATAAAGCACACACAGCATTGAAAAGACGTAATTAGAGCATCAAATCCAGTGAAGCATCTTATTACTTAAAGCTTTGCCTGGAAATGTTATCACTTGGCTGCATTGTCCTATAGGAAGATTGGAGAAATCTTACTTGTAGAGTAACTGGTTATCTTTTCAATTATTAGGATTGAAGATTTGCCATTTTTCTCCCACAGTTATGTCTACAATCACCATCTTGAAAAATATAAATAAATAAAACAGATCCTCTTGAATAGAGGATAATGTTAAACTGTGGTCTCAAAATGCTAGACTATCATAATCAGATGTGAGACGGACATAGAGTCACCCCTGCCACCATGTTTAAAACCCCGCTTCATTCCTCTAGATGGCTCTAATTCTCTCATCAACATCCACCAAGATGGGAGGGGTAGAGATAAGGATGTGTCACCTATAAATAGTCTTTTGACTCAGCCTTGATGCATCATCCGGAAAGAATTACAGCATCTACCTGTATACTTCTACACATAAGGATTACCTGTTTTTAGCATGCTTTGCTCCTTTGCCCTTGAAAACTTTCTCGTATACAACACATAGGATGTGAACCTTGTTTTATATCACAATTAACAAAGATACCTAATGTTGCCGGGGTATCAGAGGGGCTATTGCCTCTTTGCTTTCTTTCCTTCTTTCTCTTTTCATCACATCTTTTTCCCTTTCATTTGACTCCCTCCTTGCCTCCTTTCTTCCCCCACTCCTTTCTTTCCTTCCTCCCCCTCTTCTTTCTCTCTTCTCCAGCTCTGAGAGGGCCTACCTCTCAATGTTTTCATGGGTTTTTCCTTTTTCCCTCATACACATGCAATGTTTCTTTCCCAGTAACATCACAAAGGGCCACTTTACCTAGCAACAGCCAATCCACTGACATCACAAAAGCCCACTTCACCTAGCAAGAGCCTTTGTGGAGCAGACATGCTTTGCCTTTTATATATAAAGATTATGAAATAGAAGCCCCTTGTTCTGTTTGCCCTGGAAACTAGGAACAAGCCCTTGTGGTGATGAACTTTGGAAATGTTATAAGAATGATGTCACAAGGGGCAGCTCTTGCTGGTGTCAGCACAGCTGCAGAGAGTATATTATTGAAATAACACATGAGAAATAAGAGATGCAGCTAACAAATGAGGAATGTGTGTGTAGTTTCCAACTTATGAAGAGCCTAAGGCAAGTCTATCTTAGGATGTTCCTGGCAAGGTCAGTTTAAGGTAGGAGCAAGGTGACAATTGCATTCCTCCTAGGTCAAGAGAGTATGATTTGCTCAAAGTCAACTAGTGGGTTTCCATGGTTGGGTGGAAATTTGACCCCTAAATTACCAGATTCCTATTACACACAAACCACTATATTTGTGCGTATGCACGTGTATGCACACATGTGTGTAAAGCGCTAACACATTTCAAGGCTATGTTCTTTCCCTGGAAAGAGAGCCCACGCCCAAGGTGCTCTTCAATAGAAACTTTGCCATATAAATAATAACAACAAATGTATTTGTTTAGGAAAACAGGAGTCCAGGGAAAATGTAATATTTCCCTATTTGTGCGCGACAGTCTAAATCCAGATGAGGAGCATGTGATTATTTATAAGTTTTTTTTAAAAAAAAAGATGTGTGCTTTCCATTGATACAATATATCTCAGGAATCACTCTGACAAATGATGAGAAATTGGATGACCAAGGTGTGGAATGGCTAAAAGTGAAACAAAATTATATACAAGACAAAAAGTGTAGCATGACATCTTCTCGCCTAATTCATATGTCTTCTTCTGGCGCATAGTTACAACATTAAATGAGTTGCTGGAAATGATGCTGTACTAATGCAGTATAAGAGTAAACCACACTGTGATCTCAGATTTATATCTCTTGTGGCTTAAGGCACCTGGAAATTATAATTTATGGGAAAGGTGATATGAAAAAATCCTGGTTTTTCTCAAGGAACTACAGCTCTCAAAACTCCTCAAAGATAGCACTGAATATTAAATCTCCATTAAGGCCCACATTTTACAGATATTCTACTCTTACTCTTCCCTGTTTTTCTGAAAGAAAAATAGAGACCCTTCGTGGAACATGCCCTCAGCATGTTGGTCTCACCCCTGACCTTTCTTCCTTAGCATCCTGATATGCTTTTGTCCTCACAGTGCCTTTGTTTTCATTTCAGTTGAACTGAGTTGTATGCATCCAAATGTTCTGGGTGAAAAGAATTTGTGAAATATGAATTGGCAATTGTAAGGCCCTCTGGCAATTACCGTTCTATTTCCAATTGGTAGCCTTATGTAAATGCTACAGTGTGCTAGTCTATTCCCTAGACAAGAAGCAAACACCATGCTAAAAATAGCACACCATGCATCTGTGTTGGAAACTTTGCTACAATAAAGCATATGGTGCCAAACAAAGCCTGCAGGAATAAACAGAGCTTCTCTCCAAGCCTCTGAATGGTTTTCTCTCTGTGACTTTAAATCAGAAATAGAATAAGAACTGTTTGTCTTTTAAGTAACAATAGCACAGTTATTATTTTAAAAGTCAAGTTGAGGAATCTGCTTTATCTTCAAACTGCTGGGCAACCTTTTTGTTTTCATAGTTTGGACAGTAAAGGAAAACTTTGCATGATGTGTTTAGCTCAATCTGCTATCTAAAGACTTCTATTTATGGCACACCCCAGTCTCAATGTCTGTATCTTTTTTTTAAAAAAAAAGTCTGGTGGAATTGAACCATTATTGGAAACTTGTTCTTTAAAACCTTTTGTGTACTACAGGTTTATATGGGTGCAGTTTTGGCAGCTACAATCCAGGTATATTAAGTAGTTTTAAAACCACTGAATTAAAACAATGGGATAATCTGATTTAAAACAAGTTTTATTAATGCCTACCTTTATACATTAAAGGATCTCCTATGTTTTTGAAATACCTGAATACGATCTGCATTCAGCCCCATAGTCATGCTGACCAGTTGTTTAGCCATATATTGTTTGTGACCGACAAGCCAAGTCCCTGGCCTATTCTCCCCTTCTCCCCTCTAATTTTTGAAACTTTTAATCAGATCACGAGTCTGGGAAGGGTATTGAGGACCTCATGGGATGTTCATCATGCAGACTTTGTTTTGCTTGTTGGCACAGAAATGAAATAGGCATAATGTCAATCCTCTTAACATTTTTGGGAGCAGATTTTGGAAATGTTATTGGTTTGAACTACAGAGCCTAAAATCCCTTGGTTCACATTGGTTGTGGATACCTGGGAACTGTAGTAAAAAGAACTGACTTTTTCAGCTCTGAACAGTAAGAAGAATCCAACAAATGAGCAAGGCAGAATTTTTGAGGTGGTAATGGAGAAGATAATGCCATAGGGATCTGGGCTGATGGCCTTTTCCATACGTTTTGGTTTTACAGTGTATACTAGAATAGAATAGCTTTATTGTCACTGTGCTATTGCACAACAGAATTAAATGCCTTCCCCAGCACACACCACAAGACAGCACAATCACCCCAACCACCACCACACAACTCCCAATGGCACATCAATGCGAACGTTGTAGTTCAACATAGCCACAGCTCTAGAATAAACATTACCTCTCAGTCTGTTTGCCCTTGTCTTTGTCACCCTGTGCAAAGGTTGGCAGGTAAAATTACCACAAAAGAGGACCAGATTCTGCATTTGCTACAACACAGAATTGTGTTGGGAAACACACTCAAGTAGATACTGGGTGCAATGGGAAACCCTAAGACATATTTGCCTCCTTAAGAAGAAGAGGGGGATTCCAAATGTGCTTTAACTGTTCCAATAGGACAAGGACATACCTGATGAATTCTCTGTTGTTCCACATTTTGAACTACTTTTAATATTTCTCAAGCCCCTTCTACACAGCTGTATAAAATCCCACATTATCTGCTCTGAACTGGATTATATGGCAGTGCGGACTCAGATAACCCAGGGCCCTTTCACCTAGCCCTATACCCCTGAATATCAAGGCAGAAAATACCACAATTTCTGCTTTGAACTGGGTTATCTGAGTCCACACTCAGATAATGTGGGATTTTCTGCCTTGATATCCTGGGATATAGGGCTGCGTGGAAGGGCCCTTGGTCCTCCAGCATGATTGAAAAGACTGATTATAGTGTCACACCGAATGACCTAGACATTCCACGACAGAACAGTTTAAATCAAATCTGTGAGTATCCAATCCACAAATGTGAAATCCACAAATGTGGAGGGCCAACTGTATAAGGTAAGATGTGTTTTCATATGATCAGATGGACACTGTTTGTAGATACAATCCTTTCTTTCTTTCTCCTTTCCTTATCATATTAGAAGAGCAGAACTAACAACTTTTCATTTCTTTTTTCCTTCCCCTTCCCTGAACAGGTGACATCATGCATTTACCACCGTATCTTAGAATGGACTTTTTGTTAAATCGAGGTGCTCAAGGCACAAGCAGAGACGCGGGTTTAGGACAGACTTGTCTGGAACCTCAGAAAAGCCGGACCTTGAAACGCCCAACAGTTTTGGAGCCCATACCTATGGAAGCTTCATCCACAAGAGAAGGACAGTCATGGCAAGCTGGTGCAGTAGCAACATTACCTCAGCGAGAAGGAGCTGAGTTAGGACAGGCAGCTAAAATGAGCAGCTCCCAAGAATCTCTTCTGGACTCTCGGAGCCACTTGAAAGGAAACAATCCATACGCAAAATCCTACACCTTGGTATAACAAAAGAGCATAGCTGGACAGCTGCTGTAAATACTTAACAATTATTTAAAAATCCAATCAAAGCTACCTTTTTTATTGAATTCCAATATTTATAATTAAAGAAGAAGATTGCCAAAATATTTGGGACAAAATGCAACCTACAGACAGTGCAAAGACTCTCTGGCTTTTTTTCTGTCTGAGTGTGAGCTTCATCTAACTGGGCCTCCCGAATTTTTTGGGAAAAGGGAGTCCAGTTTTTCTGATATTCACAAGCTTTTGTGTTTTTACTGATTTTCTACAAAGTGCATGGGGACTAAATAAAATATTTTAAACTGGGAGTTCCATCACACACAAGTAAGAAGGAGGAAAACAATTTTAAAAATCACCCTATTTGTGGATTTAACAGGGATATTTATTTGAGAAGGCAAAAAAGGTATTTTGTCATGTTTTGCACAATTTTTTTTAAAACTAGAAAATGGGTCCTTCCCTAATCAGTTTTATTTTACCTTCCTTTCTTCCTTTCTTTCATTCATTGTTAATTAGGATGAGTGCTGTGAGTCAGTAAAGTGGGGAAGGGAGGGGGGAATCAATTTGGTTTTTGCATTTCTTTTCTTTTTTATATTAATTTAATGAGACACTCTTTGCATTTTGTCTATGCGAAATAAAACGGTCTTCTGCCTTTATCTGTGTGTCTGCATTGCCTTGCCTTGTTTTCACTTAAGCTGTATTCAATTCGCACTGGATCATGCCAACTTTGTAAAATGTTAACTTTGTCTCACTTAACTGGAAACATTGGAGAGGTAAAAAAAAAAGTACTCAGGGATTTTCTGAGAGAAGGGAGCTGTTTCAATTGAAATTTCAAATGATTTCAACAGAACAAATGACAATTCATAGTACAACACTTGTGAGGATGTCATCACACTAGAGAACAGGGCCGGACTAAGGTAATTCAAAATGGTAAGCAAACATTATTTTGGCACCCGCTTGCTCTCCGGCTCCGGCCGACAAACCCTCCTCGTAGAGGGTGCGCATGTGTGCCGGGAGCACATGCACGGAACCAGCTGGCTCAGCGCATGCGCGCCCGCAACTCCAGCTGGATGGAGAAGAGAATCGGGCCCTACAAAAGGCTCCACCCTGGCTGCAAAAGTTTCCTCCATTTCGGCTTTGTGTAGGGCGCAATTCTCCATCCAGCTGGAGTCGCGCGCACCAATGGCACATATGTTGAAGTTCCGCGCATGCGCCATTGGTACGCACAACTCCAGCTGGACGGAGACGAGAATTGCACCCTACACAAGGCCGAAAAGGAGGAACCTTTTGCAGCCAGAGGCGGGAGGCTCCGCCCCGGCTGCAAAAGTTTCCTCCATTTTGGCCATGTGTAGGATGCGATTCTTGTAGGACGGAGGTCCAGCTGGAGTCACACAGCAGCAAAGGCACATGTGTGGAACCTGGCGGCCGGATGCGCCCCTGACCACGTGGCGCCCTACGCGGTTGCTTACCATTAAATCCACCTCTGCTAGAGAATGAATCCACTTTAAATCTGATTTCTGCCTCCTACAGAATTTTGGGGTTTGTAGTTTAGTGAGACTGTTAAAGGCTTCTCCCTAAACTACAAACCTCAGAATTCTGCAGGAGGTAGCAACCCGATTTAAAGTGGATTATTCTCTAGTGTGATGAAGACCAGAGGGATGCCATGGACATAACGTTTCTTACTAAATTTTGGGACATTTTCTTTTATCTGATGCATTAGTGTAGACACACATTTAGGTAATTTGGTACTGATTAACTGTGAAGTAGTGCTGATAAATATGTTTTTGCCATCATTCCCAACATCTCTTGGATGGTTATTATAGAATGCAGAAATTCAATTTTTCTGGGTCAAACTGGTTAGGGACTGAAAGCAGAAAAAGTGTTTCCTTTTCACACTTTAAGCAGTTTTAAGGCTAAATTAAATCAGACATTACATTGTCCAAGCAAGGATTTTGGGATGACAACCCAATTAGGATAAAGAAAAATCCTTGCTTGGACAATGTAATGTCTGATTTAATTTATGTTCTAGCTTCAGATTATTTCAGATTCTGATAACATTTTCAAATATTTTCAAATGATATAAGTGAAAAATGTAAGCAAATTAGGATTCTGAGATTTAGTAAACCATGATGTGGCCTAAATCCAAATGCTAATCTCAGCGACAATGGTCTTACTATTCAGCTCTTCTAATAAATCAATAAAGCCATATTGCCCATGCAGCAAAATACATCAAAATCCACAAAACAGCAATACCTTTATTGGGCAATCAAAATACATCATGCAGACTTTCAAAGTTTCAATGACCTCTTTCATCAGCCAAAGATGCTAACAAACACAGGAAAAGAAAAGTGATAATGTTTGTGTCACAGGGCTACATTTTGCCTTAGATATGCTACTTCTCTTGCTCATAGTTGAAATATTGGCCCCTTCTACACATGGACTACAAATAGGGTTAAAATGGCAGGAGTGGCTAAACGATGTTAGCCAAAATGCGAGAGGAATCAGGAGGAATCAGATTAAAGGTTGGAAAACACATGTTTAAAAGGTGCCCTTAAAACCCAATTCCTTCTGAAAAAGTGCACCTTTCCATGCCTGTGTATCCCTGCAGGCATGGAAAACATATGCTTTCCTTCCCTCCCTCATCTGGACTCCCCCCAAGCATGTATGTTTCTGTCAAGCCTGAAACAACTCATCAGCTGTTGAATGCAGATACATGTGGCTCAAGGAAGCAGAAGGGAAAAGGAAATGCAAATTCTGTCTTTTGCACTTTGTAATCTTAAAGAGAGCTTGATTGAAGTGTTGGATTTTATATGCATGTATGTGCCTGTCTGACGTGATTTAAAAAAAATTCTGCCAGATGTCCCTTATCCACCCTCCATTTTAATCCAGATCAAAAGACAGCTGTGAGGACAGCATGGAACAATATACCAGAATTTAGCTCTCTCTGTCTGGACTGCCCCTCAGGTACCCTGTTTTTTAAATTCAGTTCCCTGTCCTGTGTTTTAGCTCTGTCTGGAAGCGCCCTGGTCTTTGTCCCTGGTACCTACATGTCCAAGAAGGAGAATTAAGATTCTTCCAGATCATCTTAGCTGACAACAGAAGTAACATTTTAGACAAAATGTAGGCCTGTGATTCTTAACATCATCACTTTTCTTCACCTGTATGATTGTTATTGTCTTTGCTTTATGTAGAAGCCAATGAAACTTAAAGTGTTTACATGATATATTTTGTGTATTTTGATTTCACGATTCTCATCATATTGCAGTTCTTATTAGCTTCCCTATTCAGCCTTGGTTGTATCCTCAGATAATATAAAAAATCTGCAATGTCATCAAGTATGAGTTTTATCTCATTAATATTTTGTCCTAATAATTTTGTATCCTGGACTCCATGTATCCTGGTGATATATAAATGCAGATTACACATTTTAGATTTATCTAGTGGACTCTTCTTAAATGTAGGAGGGTATCAGTTTCCACTTCAGTCTCTGCATGTTGCTTTTGTGCTGTCATGCCATCCAGAATTTCCAAAGAATTGACATTGCAGCCTTTAACCTTTAAGGCCTTGCACGGCCTGGGGCCAGCGTATCTGAGGGACTGCCTCTCCCCATATTGCCCTATGAGATCACTCCAGTCGGAAGGTACTAACCTTTTGGATGTCCCCTCTGCGAAGTCCGCCAAACTAAGAGCAACCGTAGGAGGGCATTCTCTGTGATTGCGCCCACACTATAGAATGCCCTCCCTGCTGAAACGCGTGCCACCCAGGATCTGCTGCCTTTTAGGCGGGCTTGCAAGACCTACTTATTCCAGCAGGCCTTTGGCCTGTAGGTTTTTGCTTAGGCACGCCCGTCGTATTTGTAATTTCTGGTACCTGCTGTGTTGTGCTTTTCACATCAGGCTTTTAATTTGTTGGTTTTATATTGTGTTTTTCTGCCGTGTTTTAAATTGTTTTACTCTGCTGTTTTATTCGGCGCTTGTGAGCCGCCCTGAGCCTCCCGGGAGTGGCGGCATAGAAGCCCAACAATAAATTAAATAAATAAAAACCCCATCCCAGGAGAAGTGCAAGGAAATAAATGTATGAATAAATTATATATACACACACACACACACACAGTATATATATATATATATAATGCAAGAATCTACTGCAATAATTTGGCTGTAATGTACTAAGTTTGCTTACCCAATAGCTGAAATGTGTGGGATATTAAAAACAGCCCTTTTATGTCACTGACCCGGTTTGTATTGCACAGTAAACTATTGTTAAGTTTTTCTGTACATATTTTTAAAGTTTCTGTCCATGCACCAATCTCTTGTATCTTAGGGTTTTGGAGTATTTCCCTAAAACACATTTAATATTTACCACAGTTCTTAATTTTGATGAAATGAATAGCTGTGGTCATTGAAAACAAATCAAAGCTCTGATTTATTGATGGCTGTGTGAGAGACGAATTATGGAATGAGGTTTATGTGAGTCTGAAATCAATTCAAACTTAAAACTACAGGACTGAAATCTAATTTAATATTATAGCTTTGAAAAGTTACTTTCTAAAAATCTACAGCTAGTGATCCTGTTTGCTGGGGAGAATTAAGACTTATTCATGACACTTTGAGCTGACTTATTTATGGCACTCTGGTGATCTCAGGGTCTTTCCAGAAGTCCTCTCAGAACATTGTCCTCACTCCAACCCCTAACCCGGGCTTTCCCTCAGGGGGCGGCTAGATGCCATCATGAGGCAACCAAAGGTTGACCCTTCAGCTCTCCATTCCCTCCCCCAAAACTTAACAGAAGGGCCTGCCATGCAGCCACACACACCCTTCCCTGAGAGCTCTATAGTCATGTCAGAATGATGCTTTGGAGAGAAGGAGAGAAAATGTGTCATCACACCACCACCACTTTCTGAAGTGACATTCTGGCATGACTACAGAGCTCTCCAGAAGGACCCGCGTGGTTGGCAGGTTCCTGGGTAAATTTTGGGGGAGGGAGCAGGGCTGGGAACTGGTTGTAATTCCACTACGCTGGGCTTTGGAGAGCCCAAAGAAGTGGGATGGCTATGGGGACTAACCCCCAGGATTGCAGAAGCAGCCCCGGGAGTCAGTCCTCTCAGGGCCCTCACTTTTAAAGATCCAGACCTTATCTGAAAATCCAGATCTTTAAAGGTGTTTTTAAAATCGGGATTAAACTGAATAAATTCAGGCTGGTTTCACACATACATTAAACCCACTTCAAAGTGAGTTTAAGAAACCCACTCCAAAGGGGTTTAAGTCCACACAGGCAGGGGGGGAAACGGGCTATCCACATGCCATCCCAAATATTTTTATTTATATTTATTTATTTATATCATTTATATTCCGCCCTTCTCACCCCGCAGCGGACTCAGGGCAGACACAATGCACATATACAGGCAAACATTCAATGCCATAGACAAACAACATATATAGACAGACAATGAGCTACACAATTGGTCGAGAGCTCACCCCAATCTGGGCAGGCCTCAAACTCATGACCTTCTGGTCAGTAGAAATCTTATGCAGCTGCGCCACATTCCCGGTGCAGCTGCGCCACATTCCTGCCACATTTTGGAATGGCTTGTGACCATTTAAACCCCCTCCCCCCAAAGCTTTAAAAAATAAAAAGGAAATTCACTGGGAGCCATTAGACCGGTCTTCCTGCCTGATGGAACATAACCAATGATGTGTGGAAAGACAGGGGCGCCAGGAGCGATTTGGGCCCCTCTTTTCATGCATTATTGGTATTTTCCATCAGAAGACTAATGGCTTCTGATAAGTTTCCTTTTTATTTTTAAGGCTTTTGGAGGTGGGATGGGACTGGAGTGGGAATGGGGTGGGGGCCATCTCGCATTTCTGAGCTCCAGGAGCCCAGAAGCTGTGAAATGGGTGTATGGACATGTCTCCAAATAGTCCCACACAGGGCCCGTAGTCCATTAAACCTCAGATTTTCACAAAGGCATGGTTCTAATCAACTCTCAAATTAATCCAGAATAAAGCAGGGTTTTCCTGCTTTGTCTTGAATTAATCCTCTTTTACTGGATGTGTTGTTTGGACACCTCCAGTAAAAGTGTGAGAGGGCCTGGAATATGGACCTTGTCTAGATGGGCCTTCGGTTTGCTTCCAATAAAAACAGATTAGCCTAATATTTTTTAGCCCGGGTTTTAGGGCTGTGTAGAAGGTCCCTCAGAAATTGACACTGTCATTGTGTACCTGGTTATAGACAAATAGCCAAATACTTCCCTGAGCACATATACAATATGAAGGGCCAGCAAATCAACTCTGTGGCAGGTAAACAATGCACAGAAGTGAGCAGGGTTAACGTAAAACAAAGCTGATTAATGTGGTCTTGAACATAGTAACCAAAGACACAGTTTGTTCTTTATCCTCCCCTAAAATTCAGAAGAAATTATGACTTTGCATCTTAATAGTTGGGTCAATTCCAACATGCAGGTGATTCCATGGCCACCTGTGTTTCTCAGGCTTTTAGCAGCCCAGGGAAATGTGGTACTCACCATCCACTCTCATTTTCATTGTGGTGGCCAGTGGGTATGACATGACTCATGGTGATTGCTCATCACCTAAAGAAAGCATCTTCAACCTTGCTTCTCCCCCCCCCCCAGCTGTTTGGGCCTCCAACACCCAGAATTCCATGACCATTGAACAAGCTGGCCAGGGCTTCTAGGAGTTGTAGTCACAAACAGCTGATGGGCTGCATTTTGTGGATGCCTGACATAGAGTAAAGATTGGCCAGAGAGACAAGGTGATGGGAGAATGGAGGTGAGAGAAGAGGTGGGAGTGAATCCCCCACTCCTGCCTCCCATGTTGTTCTGGCATCTCAGCCGATTCACTACATGTGATGAGTGCCTGGCATGACATCACATCCACTGCAGCAAGGAGAATGGGAATGGATGGTAAGTGTGGCAGTCTGTGTTTAGCATGACAGAGCAGTCAGTACTCCTTCACATCTCTGCAATAGCTGGGGAGGTGGTGATCAAAATCATTCCAGGGCTGATGCAGCTTTTGCCACTCATGATCAGCCCTAGGATATGTGTTCCATGTAGATTCACCCTCTGATGATGCTCCTTTCCACTAACCATGTAATAGCTGTGGTGGATAGGAGCCTGCGTGCAAGAGGTAAGTTCTAAAGCAGTGGTGAGACCCATTTCCACCTGAATGGAACTTAACATCTCCAGATCCAGAATCTCCATCTTCTTAATTTTTTATTATCTTACTTTCAAACATAACGATAATGAACTACAGAATCAAGGTAATACAGCTAGTTATAATGTACAACATTTTAAAAATGAAGCAATAATTTTGAAAATATGACATCCTCAAAATTCAAAAAAAATAAATCTTTCTCTCTTGAAAACGGTTTCTTCTATAATTCTTTTGTTTTGCTTACAGCCAGATATTTCTTATTCCTTTAATCTAGCTCTTGATTGACACTATACACTTTTTACAGTGTGATTTCTCTTTAACTGCCATGGTTCCACCCTATGGAATCCTGGGATTTAGTTTAGGATTTCATTTCCAATTCTCAGTCAGAGACTTCTAGGGTTTCATCAGACTACAAGCCCTATCATTCCAAGATATGTCACCATGGGGATTAAATTGAAATTATAGCATTATCACTGCTTTGTGTGAAAGGGTCCCTAATTTCCATATAAATGCTAGCAAGGCAGTAATGCCTGGAAAATTTTCATTATACATGCAACCCTGCCTTAATAAGCTGGTGAAATATTGGAGGATTCTGCCATTTCTTTGCATGTGTAAAGTATTTTTAATGCTCAATTCAAGTTTTGAGTTCAGCAATGGTAGAAATTTGGGAACTAAAGGAACATTGGATTGTTGTAGGTTTTTTGGGCTATATGACCATGTTCTAGAAATCTGGAAGCATTCTCTCCTGACATTTCGCTTGCATCTATGGAAGGCAAAACGTCAGGAGAGAATGCTTCTAAAACATGGCCATATAGCCCGAAAAATCTAAAACAACCTAGTAATTCCAGCTGTGAAAGCCTTCAACAATAAAGGAATATTTTTAGGAAAGGACAAGGGTCATATGGGAGAACAATGTCCTCATCCACAAAAACATGCCCACCCATTCTTACACTCCTGAACACAGTTCTGGATACAAATTAAAATGTGTAGTTGGGACCAAATACAATACACTGAGAGAAAAAATGAATAACTTCATGTTAAAATGTGTAACAAAGCAGTGTGGATGGGCAATGGTCATGGCGGAGGTGAGGGGGGTAACATTGTCCTGTGCTTCCCTGTTTCCTCTCTTTTTCATAGTTGTCTGCTAAATGCTTCGTAGCAAGTGACCTCTGAGATAAATTCAGCTTTGTGAAAAGAGAGGCTGGGTATGATGCAAGCATGTAACTGAAACCCCTCACCCCCCCCCCCCCCAATTCTCAGGATGGTCCACGAGAAGGTCTTACTGGTACATTATTTAAACAAAATTTATTCATATCATGATCTGATCACCATGCTCAATATATCCCATATGCATGGGGGTATTGGGATAACGATACAAAAGGTTTGCTAGGGTAGATCCTCTCTCACTCAGATTCAGCCCCCCACCCAAATCAAACTCAGCCCCCCCCCAATCAAAATCTTGGCGATGGACCTGGTATGATATTATTTGTTTGTCATTTCTTGAGTTAATTGTTACTGTTGCTAATATTGTTTTTAATTTGGAGCTGCAAATCATCACAATTTTGGGTTGCTGTGAGTTTTCTGGGCTGGATGGCCATGTTCCAGAAGCATTCTCTCCTGACGTTTCACCAACATCCACGGCAGGCACCCTCAGAGGTTATGAGGCCTGTTGAACACAAGGCAAGTAGGGTTTATATATCTGTGGAAACTCCAGGGTGGAATAATTAACTCTTGTCCGAGGCAGGTGTGAATGGTGCAATTGCCCACCTTGATTAGCATTTAATGGCCTTGCAGCTTCAAGGTCTGGCTGCTTACTGCCCAAGAATCCGTTGTTGGGAGGTAATTAGCTGGGGCCTCAGGATATGCAAACCTCTGGGAATGTTAATGAATGACACTGAGTTTGTAAATAATTGGAACCTGGTGTTAAACAAATTTTCAAGGGATTGATGGCACTTATCCAAAAAGCCAATTCCCTGACTGAAGAGTAAGAGAGCAAATTCACAGTTTTAGAAGTGGATATTATTAAGGGTGTGGGGCCTCAGGTAATTAGCTGGCCCTGGTTGTTTCTTGTCTGGAATGCCCCTGTTTTTGAGTGTTGTTCTTTATTTATTGTTTTGATTTTGTGTTTCTATTTCAATAAACCTGCTTCAGTCCTACACTTTTTGGTCCACAAATTCAAAATACTGTTGAAAATTATAGGTTATTTCTGTATTACCACAGCTACCTTTGCTTTGTAAGGTACAAATCATTACTATTACTGTTAATAAGTATGCCTTTGCTAGGTGTGTAAGTGTGTGTGTAAGTTTGGGAGTTTAATCAAATAATTATGATGGCTGTAATCCTGTATGGGAGATATCAAATTCTCACAAGTGCATAATTCCTGTTAGTTTTGAAGCTAAAAATTCTTATCAAATAGGCCATCTTGAATTTCTTTGCTTCTTCCCTTTATTTCCAGCCATGCTGGGCCTTTGTTGGACTAACGCATCCTCACCTTCTGCAAGCTGGCAATCATATCAGACACCTGGAGTGCCATCGCAGGTTCATTGATATCAAATTGCATTCTTTTCAACTGTTCCAGACTGTGTTGTATCCCAAAAAGATCAGGATTGGTTTCACTGAGTGTGGCTCTCCTTTTGTGTGTCTGTATCTGTCTTCAAGATGACTGTGTACTTATGATGACCTCGTTAATTTCATAACTATGTTAGTTTATTTCATGCTTAGATAATTGGTCTTTCACATACAGGACAAAAATAGATACATAAAACATAGAGAAATGGGAATGGTAGCTGTGCCCACACTCACTTTGAAATGTGGGGCTTTGCTTAACATGGGTTAAAACCCCCATTAAGACCTGGAATGCCCTGGATGTTGTCTAGACATTAAGGTTGGACTTCTCTTCCAATTCAGGGTATAGAGGTAGTGTCGACAAGTTCTAGGTTGGAGCCAAAAACAGATTGATGAGGGGACCTATAGTCCATGTAGTACTGAGCCTTGCTTCATACATTTTATAGGCTCTCATTTTTTAAATCTGAAACTGGGCTGGGCTGCCCTTCTAAAATGAGATGTCTTGAAATAGTTGACTGCTGTATGACAGTTTTTAAGGTCGAGGAATTCTTTTGGTACAAAAAGACACATGGGGCCATCCTGTCAACTTACTATTGAAGTTCTATAAATTTGAGGTTTTTTGATACAAGGTCAGTTCTATACCTTTTCAGACACTACGGCCATGTGTCCAGAAGAAGTCCCCTCATGCATCCTTTGCAGTTTCAAAAAGGAATGGGGAATGTATTGAGGCCAAGCAGTCGAATACACTTGCAAGGCAAAGGATGAGAAGCAGAAAAACTGCAGCAATTCACTGTTTCTCTGCTGATATAATGTGATGTTAGCAGCATTGTTTCAAAAAGCTATCTGTACTTTCATTCACAATCTAGGGAATAAACAGTAGGTGCTTTTATGGACTATTCCACAGTGTCTAGAATGCCTTGTTCATTAAGCACTCATGTGTTGGTAAACAACTCAGACTATATCAGTCTTGAAGGCAAGCTCTGTCTAGCATTGATAGGTGGAATGATACAAAAGGGTGGGAAACCAAGACAGTATGCAAAGTAAGCTGATCTATCCTGGGAAACATAAAAACAATGTGGCTTTAGAGATAAAAGTGTAATCGTTTGGGAAGATTTTTTTGTTTTTCTTTCGGGAGGGTTGTTTTGTTTTGCTTTGTTTTGTTTTAGAATCTATTTCCAGATTCATTTAGTATTTATTCTGAGAGAACAATATTATAATTACTACTTCAGAATATGAGGGCAGATTCTAATACTAGTCCTATGAAGAGTAAATCTATTAGTGCTAACTGATATTGTTAATTACAAGTGATTTAAATTCCAATGCTTTCAACTCTAGGTAGAACTAACACTGGATTTAGCTTATAGTGTTTTACATGGAGAAATGAGCCTGATAGAACACTAAGATCACAAGGGAGAGGGCCTTTTCAGTGGCTGCTCCCAGATTTTGGAATTCCCTCCCAAGAGATACCAGGATGGCACCATTCCCACTTGCCTTTCACAGGCAGATGAACACATATCTCTGCTGCCAGGCACTTGGAGCAGAATGAGGGGTGGGCTGCTGTAGATGTTTATTTATTTGCGGTATTTGTATACCACCCTTCTCAACCCCAAAGTGGACTCAGGGTGCTTCATGGTGTTGGCAACAATTCAATGCCATCAATAAAAAATAGTATAACACAATGGTTCCCAAAGTAGGTGGTACCACCCCCTCATGGGTGGTGGGGCGATCTTGGGGGGTGCTGGAAGGCTCAGGAGAATTTGGGGGGTTCTGAACCCCTGTAAGGGGATGGTGGGGGCAGTGGCATGAGCCAGGCGACAGACTACCATCAATCTGTGTGTGTGTCTCTCTCTCTCTCCCCTCCTCCTGCTCCCTCCTCCTCCTCTCGCCAAGCAAGGGATAATAATAATAATAATACCTTTGGGGTTCCTTCTAACTGGTTGAGTCTTATAACAATAATAATAGAAAATTAAAAAAACAACAATGTCCTTCAACATATTTAGTGGAACATGGATTCAGTGCGGCAGGCATGTAGCCAGGGGGGGGGGCTAAGGGGGCTTCAGCCCCGAAATTCTCAGGGTGGTCCGCGAAAAGGCCTTACTGGTACATTATTTAAACTGTTATGTTTATTCATATCATGATCTGATCACCATGCTCATTATATCCCACATTAATGGGGTTATTGTGATAACAATACAAAAGGTTTGCTAGAGTAGACCCTCTTCCACCCAGTCTCAGCCCCCCCGACCAAACTCAGCCCCCCCCGAATCAAAATCCTGGCTACGGCCCTGCAGTGCGGTAACCAATTTATTAACAAAAAAGAAACCGATTGCAAAATAGTCAATCACGATGATTTGAGATTACTGCTGACAAAAATAGAGCCGAGGATTACTAGATTGGTAGCAGCATAGTAGGATCATCCTTCTCATTAAGATGTTTTCCAATGTTTTAACTTCTTTTGTATTACCTTTCTATTCAAAGTTCAATAGTTTCATAATTTCAAACTTCAATGTTTCTAATTTCCAACTTTCTTTATTATATTTAATGAAAAAAGGTATAAATATTAATACATATATCTTTCTGTTTAATTGCTTTTTAAAAAATTAAAAAATAATTTCTAGGGGGGCAGTGAGTAAATTTATTTCTGGAAAGGGGGCGGTAGGCCAAAAAGGTTTGGGAACCACTGGTATAAAGCAGGCCTGTCCAACAGGCGGCCCACAGGCCACACATGGCCCGCCAGCTCCTTGGACACGGCCCACCTACCCTCCTGGAAAAAAAATTAAAAAAAATTTTTGAAAAAAATTTGGGGGGGCGGGGCCGCTCGCGGGCATGCGCGGCAAGGCGGGAGCAGTGAAGTGCCATCCGCCATGTTGCTGGCTGCTGCTGCAGCCACACCGGGAGCTTACCTTCCTCTAAGCTTCCTCTATGTCCGACGTCCTGCGCCACGCCTGACGTCACTCAGCCCCGCCGAAAATGGGCAGTATGCGCAGGACGCCAGGCATGCGTGGCAGCGGCGAGGCACCCTCCGCCATGTCACTGGCTGCTGCAGCGGCCGCACGGGAGCTGAGGAAGGTAAGCTCCCGGTGTGGCCGCTGCAACAGCCAGCGACCCCCGGCTCCGCCCCAAAAGGAGGAAGCAGAAGCCCCAAAAGGAGGAGGCAGAAGCCCCAAAGGAGGAGGCAGCTGCGCAGGCCTGCGCAGCTGCCTCCTCCTTTTGGGGCTTCTGCTTGTGCGCGCATGGGCGCTCGCCGCTCGCCGCTCCACGCGGCGATCTCCCCCCGCCAGTGTCCTGCCGCCATCACGGAGTCCGTGACGGCGGCAGGACACTGGCGGGCGGAGATCGCCGCGTGGAGCGGCGAGCGCCCATGCACACACAAACCTGTGCAGCTGCCTCCTCCTTTTGGGGCTTCTGCCTCCTCCATTTGGGGCGAAGCCAGGGCAGGGGCAGGGGCGGGGAGGGGACGGAGCCAGGGAGGGGGTGGAGCCGGGGGCAGAGGCAGACCCTTTGGCCCCCCAGGTCATCAGTGACCAGAATTCCAGCCCTTGGGCCAGTAGAATTTGGACGGCCCTGGTAAAGCATTTGACCCTCCCCAAATAACACATCAAACATTATTATTTATTTATTTGAATTTTTCTACCCCCCCCCCCATGGCTCGGGGCGGCTCACAACAGATCAATCATTACATAATAAAAACAAGCATATCATAAAACAATGCAATCACATCAAAGTTAAAAAAACACAATTAAAACAACATATAAAACCCAATAGGTCACGCACTGGGCACAACAGCAGCAGACAGTATTATAGGATGGCTAGGAACACAACAGGTGCCTAATAAGACTGAACAACAGACATCATAAAAACATAAGAACAACACTAACAATCAACCAGTAGCTGAAAACAGTGGGCGTGTTCAGATCTATGAGGGTGGTGCAAGGGCTAGTGTAAGGTCAGGGCGGGTAATAAAGTACTACAAGGCCAGACAATGAGTTATGGATGGGGGGGGGGAGGGAGGCTAGTCAATAGATAAACTAATTAATCAAAGGTGCAGTGAAACATCCAGGTTTTCAGGTCTTTATGGAAGGTGGACAGGGTGGACACTAATGTCCCTAGGGAGGGAGTTCCACCACCAAGAAGGCCCAAACCCTTGTCCCCACAAACCGTGCTTGTGACGGAGGTGGAAGCAAGAGAAGGACCTCCCCAGCAAATCTTAGCACTCACGCTGGTTCATAAAGGGAGATATGGTGACAAAGATATGCAGAACTCGAACTGTTCTCTCATCGGAAGGAAGAAAATGAGAGCCACCTCCAGCTGGACAACCACAGCCAGGCAGTATATATTTCCCACTGGTTGCTGTGCTGACTCCCTCCTTCATTCTCCCAGCCTTTAAATGGTGATACCAGCAACTCATTGAGCTTGACAGCTGTCAGGAAAAGGTACAAAATTAAACATATGGAGCATCATGCTTTATGTTCCTGGTACCAGATCTCAGGATCTTTTGTTTGGTAGCAACAGGAGACAACCATCTTGAAGCACTAAATAATTTGGAATAAATTGAGACAGGTTCCTTCTTAAACTCCTGAAATATACCAAAGATGAAGGTTGTTTTTAAAATGCACACATTTTGAAGGTCACAGACACATTTCTCAGGCACATACAGTCCTAAGTTTGTTAGTTTGAGCTTCTAAATCAATGACAAAGTGTAATCCAATTAGCTGTTCACTTTTCCTCCTTCCCTTTATCTCTCTTTTGGTACCTTTGAGACCTTGATGGGATTCATGCCTCTTTTCAAAACTACCACTGAAGGCTGAGTATGACCCCAATCAACCTAGTCTGCATTTGTCTTGTATCTGACACATTCTGCCTGAGGTTTCCATGATAAATATAACAGCAGCCACCTGAAATGAAGTAGAAGTGGGAAAAGAGACCTGGCCTTAAATCCATGTGTTAGTCTCAGCTTAAATAGATGCTCTCAATCACTAGTGCTTAGATAAGTGTTCACGTGCCAGGATCCAATTTATCCAATGTGTCATTTAACTCCCTATACTTATCTAATCAGAAGTAAGTGAAATGAGTTCAATAATTTGTTTTCATGGTATGTGGATACCAATATGCCACTTATGTTAAAAGATATAATAAACATTAGATGCTATAGAATATATGCAGGAGATTGTTGCTATCTTCACATTCTGCACTTGTGTGTGCTTTTCATACATGTCTTATTGGTTCCTATGCAAACAAAATGCTAGAATAGATAGGTTGTTGACCTGACTCAATAGGGCTGCACTTAAGTCAATGTCAAAAAGAAAGGGTAGCTGTGTGCCTGAAGATCTGGACAGGACTCTAGTCACAGCAGAAACTCCTGGCAAGTGTGTTACAAAAGGAGTTCATGCTTCTTCATTCAGTTGACAATATGGGAAAACTTAACAAATCACACGCTATTAGACTGAGCTGGAGAAATAGTAGCAACTGTGGTGGATCTCCCCAATCTTTGCTTCCTACTGAATAAAACATTGGTTGTGAGCCAGTTAAAACTGTTGCCAAATTGCTTGCCATTTTAAAATATTTTCTTTGCTATGTATGAGTAGCAGTGGACAACTAATCAGCTGCTGCCTTTGTGGGTCTGAGGCCAACGAGGGCATCAGATGGCAAGAGAGCTATCCATTTGCCACCCTGCTTCCTCCATTGGCAGTACACCCAGAAAGGCAGCATCTGATTGTTTTGGCTTGTTCTCCCTCAAATTTAGCAGACTATTGCATGTTAGATTATCGCTTTAGGACTGCATCCTTGGCTGCCCAGCCAGTGCAACCATTTCTTTTTGTGAAGGAGAAAGCTGCTGCTATCACTAGACACAGTTTTACTACTGCTGCCACACTCTAAAATCAAAAGGAACTAAGAGCAGATGTTTAAGGAGAGGTTGGCCTCAGGGACCCTCTCCTCAGTATCGTAGCCTCCGAACTGCCCGTGGAGACCCCTCCAATCCTTTTATCCCCCTCAGATTATTTTTCTTCTAAAGAGCTCCAAATGTGAGTAAACAATTTACAAATGTATACATTTTGATTTTTCATTTCAAGGAGTTCATCTGAAAACCAGCTGAAAGTAAAAACAGGAGACGTTGTTCCATTGCTTCTAGTGTATTCTGACACATTTATTTATTTATTTAGCACATTTGTATATCGCTCCCTCTCAGCCCAAAGGCGACTCAGGGCAGTTTATGATGTTGTTGTAATCATAAAAACAACATTTAGAACAGATTAAAAACATTAACACATTGATTAAAATCATAGACAGAATGCAGAAGAGTATTGGTACAAACATTGCCCTCCCTCCTAGTGCTATTATTTGAGTTATTGCCACATAACACTTTTACTTTAGGAATATAATGTTACTCTAATTTTATATGACTAGTTGGCAACTCTGCTGGATTCTAAAGATTTGGGGCAATTTTGTTGTGGAAATCCCCAGGGGATAAGGAAAAGGCAGAACTACTTAATACCTTCTTTGCCTCGGTATCCTCACAAAAAGAAAGTCAACCTCAGCAAGATGGAGTGGATGAGGCATCAGTGGACATCCAGCCCCAAATTGGGAAACAAGTTGTCCAGGAATACCTGGCCACTCTAAATGAGTTCAAGTCCCCAGGGCCAGATCAACTACACCCAAGAGTATTGAAGGAACTAGCAGAAGTCATCTCAGAACCATTGGCAATCATCTTTGAGAGTTTTTGAAGAACAGGATAAATCTCAGCAGATTGGAAGAGGGCAAATGTGGTCCCAATCTTCAAGAAGAGAAAAAAGGACGACCCAAACAATTACCCTCCATTCAGCCTCACGTCAATACCAGGCAAGATTCTGGAAAAGTTTGTTAAGGAAGTGGTGTGCAAACACTTAGAAACAAACGTGATCATTGCTGATAGTCTACACAGATTTATCAAAAACAAGTCATGCCAGGTTAATCTGATCTCTTTTTTTTGATAGAGTTACAGGCTGGGCAGATGTGGGGAATGCCATGGATGTAGTGTACCTGGACTTCAGCAAGGCCTTCGACAAGGTCCCCCATGACCTTCTGGCAAACAAACTAGTCAAATGTGGGCTAGACAAAACTACGGTTAGGTGGATCTGTAGTTGGTTAAGTGAACAAACCCAGAGGGTGATTCTCCCCAATGCTTCCTCTTCATCCTGAAAAGAAGTAATGAGCGGAGTGCCACAGAGTTCTGTCCTGGGCCCGGTCCTGTTCAACATCTTTATTAATGACTTAGATGAAGGGTTAGAAGGCAGGATCATCAAGTTTGCAGACGACACCGAATTAGGAGGGATAGCCGATACTCCAGAAGACAGGAGCAGAACTCAAAACAATCTTAACAATTAGAGAGAGATGGGCCAAAACTAACAAAATGGAGTTCAACAGGGACAAATGCAAGATACTCCACTTAGGTAGAAAAAATGAAATGCAAAGTTATAGAATGGGGGATGTGTGGCTTGAGAGCAGTATGTGTGAAAAAGAGTCCTCATGGACAACAAGTTAAACATGAGCCAACAATGTGATACAGCAGCAAAAAAGCCAATGGGATTTTGGCCTGCATCAATAGGACTATATTGTCTAGTAGAGGTGATTGATCCATAAAAAAAATTGTTTCTAAACTACAAATGGGGGGGTTAATTAGTAATAGAAATACTTACAAAAAAATTTCCAAAACATTCTTAATTGTAACGTGATTAATTACGAAACTCGTTATTATTCTTAATTGGGCAAAACAGGAAAACAGGACTGACTGACACTGTTAAAAGCAAATCAAGGGGGAAATACACAGACGCACCCCTGCCAGAGGAGAGGAGGGGGGGGGGGGTTAACTTTAATCCCACATCTTCCTCTCCCCTGGCAGCGATGCATGTGTATGCACCCATACACACAGCCCCTGCCAGAGGAGGGGAGGAGGGGGGTTAATTTTAACCCCACATCTTCCTCTCCCCTGGCAGCGATGCACATTTTTCCCATCCAGGGAAGCAGGGGTGGAGGAGCACCATCCCCCCCCCCCCCCAATCCTGCTTCCCTGGATGGGAAAAACCTGGTTTTTTCCCATCCAGGGAAGCAGGGCAGCAGGTTGGGGGTGGTTTGAATGTGATTTTCCTGCTTCTTGGCAGGGGGTTGGACTGGATGGCCCATGAGGTCTCTTCAACTCTATGATTCTATGATTCTATGAATAGCAAGTTGTCCAGTAGCCTTTTATTTCACTTCATTTCTTTCTATCCCAGTTTTCTCTCAGCATAGCATTCATTAAATCCCACATTTAAAAGCTCTACCTGTAGCAACTTACTGAAAACTAAATGGCTCCTTAAATATGAAAAGAAATTTACCTACTGGTAGAAAAACAGAAAAGAGAGTGCCAACCAGACCTCCTGGGAAAGGCAGTTTCACAATTTGTGAATACCACTAAGAAGGATCTCTCTTTTGTTCAAACCAGATGTGCCTGGGAAGGTCGTGGGGCCAAAAGAAAGCCGCCCTCAAAAGATCTCAGAGCACAGGCCTATTTGTATACGGATTTTTTTTAAAAAAATTCAAATAATCTGGACACAAATCATGTACAGCTCTAAAGGTCAAAGTTATGCTGCTGGCAAGGGAATTATAGTCCAGAAAAGTCATTTTCCCAAGCTCTGGTGAACAGTATGTCTTTATTATTATAGTTCAAGGACTCAAACCAAAGACTTTGAAATATGATAGACATGAGAGAGGGGCCTCCGGAGGGAAAGGCAGCAGGTATAAATTAAAACATAGCATTGGGCAAACCTAAAATATTAATCTAAAAGTTGACCAGTACTACGTTTTTCTCCAAGAGGCATTTGACATTTCCTCTCCTTGCAATGGACAAAAGAACATCTGAATAGCAACCTGGTGAGCAGCTGGTTAGCCTTAAATAGTGAAACCCCTGAGTGTTTTCTTTGTAAGGCAGAGGGAATGCTAGTCTGGTTCTCCTATGATGAATCACAGAAAAGAAGCCTTTTCATGTCACAGGGGCTGACATTTCAGATACACAAACTCCAGAGTTACTTTTCGAATTGTATTGACTCCTCTAAGAGTTTCCTCTTAGAGGACACCAAAGTTGGCTAGAGGACAAAAGTTAGCTACTTCAACAGCCACTATTAAATATTTTGAAGTGCTGGAAATAAACTTGCTACTCTCCAACAAATAACTGGGATTCCCTGCATGTTTTGACTGTATTTTTGGGCTGGAAAATACTGAGTGAAAGCAGTAAATGTTCACAGACCAAATATCACAAGTGACAAATGCATAATATTGTTCTATACCATTGCCCTTCTTTGCAAATCCCCCAAATTATCCAGAAGCAGTGTCTTATGTTGGTGCTGCCATTTCAAAGCTAGATATTGAGGTGAATTTCTAAAAAGAAGAAGCAGCAGGAGCAGCCACCACCTATGCAGAGGTAGGTACAGGACTAGAAGAAAGAAAAGCCTTTGGGAAAAGACAAAGATGCTGACCTCTCCCCTCCCCCACAAACCCAGTCATCCCATACATATACAGTAGGCATGAGAAAAATGAAACGGAAATTAAAAGGATTCGTAAGAGATTCGTATGTAATGGGACTTTTGAGGTTTTACGTATCGCTGCCGCGATCCCGGAAGTAGACTTCCTTTTACGGTCCTTGAGGCCAACAATTTGCGTTATGATCGTAAGAAATTCTTAATTATTAATTAATTAATTATTGTACTACGTACTACTCACTTCTCCCTGTCTTCTCCCCCTCATTTCCTTCCCGCCTTCATTCAGCTTCTTCTTTTCCCGCATTTCTATGGGGAACTGGAAGTGACGCTGCTGCTAGGTAGGCAATGCATTCTGGAATGTGTAGTCCTCCAGGCTTCCCCCCCCTCCTTCTCTTCCCTGTTGCTCTGCTGCCATGCCCCATCGCAGGGGCCAGCTTCACACACACACACACGCGCGCTTCTCCTCCTCTCTCTCCAGGCTTTCCCCCCTCCTTCTCTTCCCCGTTGCTCTGCTGCCATGCCCCATCGCAGGGGCCAGCTTCACACACACACGCGCGCGCACGCTTCTCCTCCTCTCTCTCCCTGCGCTCTCTCAGATGCTTCTCTTCCCCGTTGCTCTGCCATGCCCCATCGCAGGGGCCAGCTTCAGCCCTCCAGGTACGTGTTTTGGACTTCAACTCCCACCATTCCTCACAGCCTCAGGCCTCTTCCTTTTCCTCTCAGCCTGGGCAAACTTGGGCCCTCGCTCCCTCAGGATCGGGGTGAGAGAGAGCAGCGAGGAGCGAGGGGGGCTCCTCCTCCTTTTCTTTTGCTGCTTCCAAGAATAGAAAACCCCCTCCCTCCCTTCCTCCTTCCCTCCCTCCTTCCTATTTGGAGAGTCCCATCTAGAATTCAGTGTGGTTTATTCAAGTTTTGGCCTACAACTCCCAGAAATCCCAGCCAATTTACCAGCTGTTAGGATTTCTGGGAGTTGTAGGCCAAAACCATCTGGAATGCGCATGCTCTGGCATACGAATTACTAACGAATTTCGTTAGTACTTAAGTTACATTTCAGAAATTTTTGGGAAATTTTTGTAAGTCTTTCTTTTACTAATCAACCCCCCCATTTGATTTAAGAATCGCCATTTTTGGATTCTAAACCATGCCTAATATACAGAAACAAACTGGATTGGTAAAAGAATTGTAGTTCAGCACTAATGACAAGGCAGTATCCCTGCTCAAACTTGAAGACAGTGTCAGCCTGTTTGAATTGTTTGAAATTCACTACTGAAAGGCAAATATAAGTAAATTGGATTGTTTTGATTAATTTTAATCAGAGGAGAAACTAATGAGTTTCTTCCTTTCATCGTGCAATTTTGACAGGCATTTGTTTAATTAACGGAGCGACTGCAAATTGATTTGCTTCAAATAATGTGTGTTCTTCTACCCCATCTGTAACTAGATATTTGAAATGTAAGTTGCTGCATACATTTGCAAGCTTGGATGGGAGATTGCCAATGACTACTAGATTCTGTAGGTCAACCAGCTTGAGACAAAGACATAGTGTTAAAATCTATTTGCTTGATGGCTCATGGCTGCATCAGCTATTCATGGCAGTCTCCCTTCTTCTCATACAAGTTCGTCTTCTTCACAGCTGAGTGAAGCAATGAGTTCCTCCCAGTAACTAGGTGAAAATCAGCTTCAGCTTTCCATCTGGACAGGAATGGGTAACTGTATACAGCAACAACCAAAAATATCAAACAAAACCAAGCTAAATTAGAATTAGTGGATATCTACTTCTGGTCTGGAAATAATAGGTTTTCAAAGTGTTAAAAAGTGCAGGAGATACATGCAGCCTATTTCAATGACTGCTATATAGCTAACAGCTGGCATGACTTTACTCAGGAGACTGAACATCTGCGTAGGGATAATCTTGACTCTCTCTTGAGCTATGTGGTGCCATTTCTACACTTAGTTCAGCATCGTTATATAAACTGCTGTCAGCTTTTTCTGGTGGTCAGGGACCACTCTAACCACCCACTCAACAACTTTTAACTTTACCCCACATACTATTCTGGTGAATAGTGCGCAAAACATAGAAAATGGCTGTTTAGGTTTATTTGGAGATATTTTGAGACAATAGTTAAATGGAGAATTAGGTCCCTAGAGGGTTCTTGAAGTACAGGACTCTATTTTGGCTGAGCTTTGAGAGTGATAGCTAAGAGACTTTAGAGAAGACTCCAAAACTGCATGAGACCTGCACAGGCCACTCAATTCCCACCCTTGTACTAGGGCACAATTTGCAAGGAGGTTCATTGTTGCATTTTGGGAATAAATTCTGATTTAGGTCAAAAGCATTATTTCCTTCTTCTCTAACACATACAGAAAGATGGGGGTTAGTACTTTGTGCCTTTCATTTAATTAACCTTTTCCTCAAATCAAGTTCAGAACCTTGGTTAGCTCCAGAAAGTATTCTTCACCCATTTACATGTCCCCTAATGCTGCAATGGATTAAACCCTTGCACTGGCAGGAAGGTCAGCAGTTTGAATCAGGGGAGTGGAGTGAGTTCCCATATGTCAGTTCCACCTTTTGTGGGCAACTTCCTTGCAAATGCCTAATTCTCTCACAGCAGAAGGGACTTGCAGTTTTTCAAATCACTTCTAACACACACAAAAAATGGGGGCCACCATCACTACTGATTGGAGGGCTGAACACACACACACACACACACACATAAACAGAGAGGGGGGAGAGATACAGTTCAGGAGAGCGGGGACATTATCTTATGTTGTTACTGGCTTTGATATTAAGAAGAGAAAATGAGGAGGAAATGGAAATATGAGATCACCATTCTTTGAGAGTCACAATACTTTGGTATTTATGAAGCCTTAGGTCTATGCCAGTGCAACTATGAAAAGTACAAGTACTGAAGAATAGCCACATTCTGTTTTGCATATTGGTTCAGGAAGTGTGTTAGACTTCCATCAAAATGTAAATCTAGTGAAATTTTTATCCATTTTATAGTTAAGAGAACATAAAAGTAAGAAATCACATGACACATTGCATTTATTTTGCAGTTCACATTCTTTCTGCAATCAGAAGTTAACTTTTTGATATTACCTACTTTACAGTAATTTCCCATCTCTATGCAGCACAGATTGTTCCAGAAGCAATATGCAGCACTGTATAGAGAGAATGAAAAGCATGCAATATACTGGTTGATTTAAATGAATTCTTTAAAAAAAACAAATCTGAATTTTTCCCTGGTGAGCTTATATACATTGCAATCATGATTAGGAAGGAAAGGGTTACAATGAAGTGACAAAATGTTCTGATAGTATAGAATTTGAAAGGCACTTAATCTGAAACAAACCTCTGTGGAATATTCAGGTAATGTTCTAGACATTAAATGGGAAATATAAACGCGACATGCAAAACAATCACGTGTAAGATAGTGCGGAGGTGGAGTCAGATCTCAGGAAAATTACTGCTTCCATCTCTGCAGGGAATATCCTATTTCATAAGCTGTATAAAAGGGTTTAATGCAGGCATGAACTAACTTCAGTCCTCCAGGTGTTTTGGACTTCAATTCACACAATTCCTAGCCTCAGGACCTTTCCTTGTCCCCCTCAGCCGCATAAGTGGCTGAGGGGGTGGGGAGGAACAGACCTGAGGCCAGGAATTGTGGGAGTTGAAGTCCAAAACACCTGGAGGAACAAAGTTTGCCCATGCCTGGTCTAATGACTTGTTCCTTTTGGCTGGCTGACCCAAATTCAAGACTTGCTAAGATAATTTGCATGGGATTTGAAAAGGAGAGCTTCCAGAATTGTCCAGTTAGTGTAGCAGTGGCTGGGGATATCGTCAAAATGCTAGTTCAAAAAAGTAAGTAAACTCTGTTTATGAAGTATCTTTCTTCATTATACAACTACTCATGGAGAAGACAGTACTTCATCTCTGTCTGAAGATTATTATTTTATATCTAAGAGCCATTTTTAAAATATATATATATATATTTGTTTAGTGGGTGGATTTATATTTAGCTGGCTCTTCAGTTAATTTTTATAGGGGAGTTGAAATAAAGTACAAAGATCTTAGAATGGTGCATAAAGTCTTCCTCGCATAAGAGGGCTCATTTTAGACAAACAATCTTGTTTTCTTAAAATGCAGCAATTCCCATCCTACTTTAAATTTCCAGTGTCTTTAAAAATAGATGGAATATTTTCTGCATGCAGTTGATGAATGGTGCTGAGAGGCAGCTCTATAGGCAACATTTGCATTGACTCACTATTGCACTCTTATAATTAGAAGCCTCTGAAGATAGAAATGTCTACTTACTTACAGCATGATTATTTTTTAAGAAAAAAAGAAAAGCAAACAACAGAAGACATTTCACTTTGTCTAGCACTTCTGTTACTGAAAGGCCACCAACAGAAGCTTGCTTACTGAAATAATTTTAAAAGGCAGCAATGTTTGCATTTCATGGGCTTTTAACCAGCATGATCGATAAGCAATTCTCCAGGTCCATTCAGGCAAAAATTTACTGGCTATCATGCCAGCATGATAGCAGGAAACTAGAGGCTTGTATGCAGCTCTGCATTGGAGGTGAGTTAATAAGGGAATGGAAACTTGGATTGCATTAACAGGGCTCTCTTCTATGTTTGATGAAAGTTGGAAGTATTGTGCCCCCATGGGGCTGGTTTTATATCTGTATTGTGTACCTGGTTTGGCCTTCACCTGCAAGGCCTTTGTTCTATTGCCCAGCCATGTGGACAAATGGGAGGGGCTGTGTCTTAGCTCCAAACCTGACATCACCGCTCTTAACTCCTCCTTTTCTAGAGTTTACCTGAGAGGCAGGACTTCCTCTCTGACTCCATTCCAGAAGAGCACACGGACATAGCAAGGTGAAATCTAAGCCATGCTGGGACAAAGCATCTTAGTTCACTGCTACAAAGCCAACCTACGCTTTCAGCCATAATTTGCAGGGAAAAAGGAAGGTCAGCCTTCACGCATAGCCTGTAGATTTTAGGGATCCAGAGAATTTAGTGAGTTAATGGAACCATTGAAGGCAACAGGAACCTGGAATCAAAGAAAGGCACCATCACTCTGCAAAACAAAGAGGCAAGTGATCGCTTCCTTTTTCAAGGACCCCTTTTTCAACCAACCTCAAGCATTTTGGGCCACCAGCATTTTTACTGGTTGTTATTCAATAAATCTTGGTTTTGGTTCACTATTTTGAGTCTAGCACTCATTTTTAAAGCTATTCCAGGTCTCCCTGTATGTGGGATGGCTTGTCTCTACCTTCAGGGCCCATAGCTTGCAATGTCCACCCTTTTAAAGCCCATTTTTGGCCCTGAAGGCAGAAGAGGAAGCAATATACTACATATTGGTGTATATTTACATTTTCAAAACATATATCAAACTACAAACAGAGATGCATTTTCCACATGTTTTATCAGCATGTAGGTAAAATCTCGGTATGAGATTCAATGCCTGCAAATTAAAGAGTGTGAAATAAGTGAACTCAAGGGGCCCTATATGAAGGATATTATAATTGTATTCTCCACAAATCAAAAGTAAGTGAGGGAATACTATCATTAATTCAATTAAAATGCTTGTGGTGTCAGGGCCAGGAAAAGTTACTTAGCTAAGAGTATATTAAATAGCTGATGTGGAATAGTGGATAATGTTTACAGGAAAGGAGATTCCACCTGAACATCAGGAAGAACGTTCTAACTGTAAGAGCTGTTTAGCAGTGGAACTCTCTGCCCTGGAGTGTGGTGGAGGTGCCTTCTTTGGAGACTTTTAAACAGAGGCTAGATGGCCGTCTGTCAGATGTGGTTTGAATGTGATTTTCCTGCTTCTTGGCAGGGGGTTGGACTGGATGGCCCACAAGGTCTCTTCCAACTCTTTGATTTAGATTTTGAAATACCTGTATTTGCATATACATTCATAACGGGACATCTTGGAGATGGGACCCAGTTCTAAACACAAATTCATTTATATTTCATTTAAATCTATTCACTTAACCTGAAGATGCTTTGATCATGTTTTCCTAAATGTTACGAAGTTGGACTGGATGACTCTTGTGGTCTCTTCCAACTCTATAATTCAATGATTCCAAGATAATGTTATACAATATTAAAGGGAATTGATATTCACAGCACTCTTCTTGCATTTCATGTAATCATTTTAGGTTATTGCTAAAATCATTCCAGATGGGTTTGCATCAGTCATTTGGATCTACATAACCAGATGGGTGGTGTCAAAATGTCTGCACCTGCTAGTTGTTCCCTGAACAATGTGAAAGAGCATGAAAGCATCAGCTGAATTCACAAATGAGCAGCACATGGATAAAATGAAAGGCTATTGAAGTTTGGCTTTATAAAAAGCTACTCAGAGAATTTGCAGCAGATGGCCCAGAAGGTTAGAATGGATCAATGACCTCGGTGATTTCAGTAGGAGTCACACATTTTCTTTAACACACGTCAGCTCATGTCCAAAAAAAACCCCAAACAGAATGAGCTCTTGCAGCTGCACAAGAAAATCCAGACCATTCATTCTCCTAGGCTCTGTGATTGAAGTGTGGCCCTACCATTGGGCAGAATGAGACAGCTACTCAGATTTTTGTGATGATAAAAGACCAGCAAAATGTTAGAAATACAATATTGTACTTCTACTGTTACTAAGAGGAATGGTTATTGGGCAGATTTTGTGACTCATTTGCCAAATTAATTTGGCTAACTTTGGCTAGTATGCGTTGTGACATTAGAACTGTGTGAGCCACATGTGGGTGGATAATTTGTGATCCCAACTCAGGTGGCAAATATCTTCGACCAGCTCATATGTTATAGGCATATGCAAAGGCAAACTGTATCCTGCTCCTTTCAGAGCTGATTTTCACAAGTGAGGCCAAGACAGTCTTTCCTCATCAAATGTAACAATGTGGAACTGTTCCCAGCTCCAGACATTGTCTGTTTGTGTGTTCGTGTGAAGGATTGTGAAAAGAGACAATAACAAATTATTATTATTATTAACAACAGTGCAAGCATATCCATGGCAATAGTGTCACTAGCATCCAGAAACCATGAATGATGTGCTAGAAAACTAGCTGAAAACAATATAACCACTATAAGCCGAGACAAAATGGTGGCCTTGCAGGGAAACTGTCAATACAGGTTGTGTCTCCCTTTCCCAAAACTCCAACTTCTGAAAGACTCCTAAAACTGAAACTCTCGCTGCCACTGCCATTTCCAACTTTGAGGAAAGGAGGCCAAGCTAAACATCCAGCACCTACTGAGTTTTCTCAAGGAGGATAGCCAATTGATACAGTGCTCACTCTTCATGCTCCATATCCTAGGTTCCTGCTCTACCATGTAGGATAGTAACCAAAATGATCAGAAAACAATCTCCCCTTTGGGACTTCACAATTTGACACTTTTGAGACTGAAAGACAAAACATATTGAACACTAAACTTGCCATCTTTAATTCTGTGAATCTTCTAAAAATGGAAAATGATAACAACAGGGTTACAGAGGTGGCGAGGCTTAAGAAAAACCACGGAAAAACTCCTCCTAATGAAAATTTACTCAATCTTCTCCTTTCTCTTGTGAGTATGAACATCATGACTACATGTGGCAGAAAGGAGTAGGTTACCCTCCCTTAGGGATGGACAAGTTTCACTTCCTTGGATCTGTTGTAATAAAAAAAATCAACTATAACCAAATTCTCACTCATTCTTATTTTCTCCATATGTAATAATTTCAACTATGTTTAGATTCCTTTACTACTACTCATATTATTTGACAGTCAGTATGGCCATGCAACTAAAAAGGTACATTTAGTATCCCATAAAATTTGTCCTTGAAAATTTTGCTATAATTTTGTGATCCATGTCTAATCTTTATTGGTTAGAATTGCAAACATTTACATTTACTATTTACATTTATGGCATGTACTATGCTGGAACAATTTTGGACAACGTTCATCTCTGAAAAATAAATGCTTATAGATTGCCATCTCATTTCACCACCACAATGATTGCTTCTCAGGCCCCTTCTACATTGCCAAATAAAATCCAGATTATCTGCTTTGAACTAGATTATATGGCAGTGTAGTCATATAATCCCATTCAAAGCAGATAATCTGGATTATATGGCAGTGTGTGGTGGTCGATGGCTGCTTTTACACACCTTGACTGGGCACCAAAGACTGTAGTGGTGAGGACACAATAGGCTGGGCAGAGTGTCAGGGAACAGTTTATTTTTATTAAACTAAAACTCGCTGCCACCATTAACAAAGGGAGGATTGAGGCACCGGGAGGCAAGGTTGAAGATGAAAAAACAGAATAAATGTTTATTTAAACAACGTGTGAGAGATCACAGGCACTTTATTGCCCCACCATAGATCTTTAGATACATTTTTGCTTGTTTTTTGTCAGAATCACTGTGAGTTCTCTGCCACTGTCGCTCTAATGCCTGTCTCATGTGTAATTGCTGCCAGCTCCTTAGTGAATCAGTAGGCTGGTTTAATTCTACTTCATGAGAAGGAATGCTTCGAAGCAATTATGTCTACTACTCTGGTCATTTCCCCAATCTAGAGATCGACTCGGATTTCAACAGGATCACCTGCTTGGGTAGCCAGAAATTCCCCAAAAGCCATCAGGAATACATCTGGATCCATAAGCCTCCTGGGGCATACAATCTTAATGGGTCCCCCACCCCTACAGAGGTTTTGTATCCCAGGCAGTCTAAACCTGACCTGACGCAGTCTAAACCGGCAACACAGGTTGAGATTCATTAGGGTAAAATAATAATAATCTTTATTTGTACCCCGCCACCATCTCCCCAATGGGGACTTGGGGCGGTTTACATGAGGCCAAGCCCAGCAACACAATAAAACAAAAACAACAACAAAATCAATTACAAAAAAACCATAAACTATAAGAATACAACAACCAATAACATTACATTAAAATCATTTCTAAAACAGAACCATGAGCAGGCCGCATGTACAGATTAAATAGTAAAGATAAAAACAGGGGGTGAGATAGCTGTGGAGCAGATTATTTATAAAGGAGGAACTCTTCCAAGATTGAGTTGAAAAAAGGGACCTTCATAAGGGGGAGGGGTGCACTAAACACAACTATTGAGGGTTAATGGCAATATGGCAATATGAGATTATCCGCTCTGGTTAATCTTGAAAAGTGAAATAAATAAATAAATCTCCAAAAGTGCAGCAGAAAAGCCAGGTTTTGAGATTCTTCTTAAAACTTTCTACGGTTATAAATAGTCCAAAAAAGAAGTAACAACTGGAATCCTGCTCAGCAATAATGTAACCTACAGTTCTGAATTAACAATTGCTATATATTTATGATTCCTTCACAGCCCCTATGTTATGGCCTACATAGAGACTGTGAAAAGGAGTCCCTGGTGGCTCAGCGGGTGAAACCTCTGAGTTGCTGAACTTGCTGACCGAAAGGTTGGCAGTTTGAATCCAAGGAGTAGGGTAAGCTCCTGCTGTTAGCCCCAGCTTCTGCCAGGCTAGCAGTTCAAAAACATACAAATGTGAGTAGATCAATAAGTACAGCTCAGGTGCAAATGTAACAGCGCTCCATGCAGTCGTAATGATAATAATAATAATCTTTATTTATAACCCACCCCCATCTCCCTAATGGGGACTCGGGGCGGCTCACATGAGGCCACATGACCTTGGAGGTGTCTACAGACAATGTCAGTTTTTCGGCTTAGAAATGGAGATGACCATCACCTCACAGAGTTGGACACAACTATACTTAATGTCAAGGGGAAACCTTTACATTTACCTTTAGGGACTGTGAAAGTCCCCTAAACCCAACTTGCTAGTAAGCATTCACTGGGATCAAGGGGATCCATTCAATTGTAACTTGGGAAGCAGCTGACATTTTTACCCCCTCTTGCATAAGCAATGTCCAGTGTGATGAGATTTGCAACAGGGGTCTCTTTTCTTCCTATCACTCTGGCGATTACTCACAGGATGGGATGGGAACATAAGGCAGCTACTTTTTGATCAATGCAGGGTGAACCCCTGGTGATCCCAGTGACTGCCTACAAACAGGAATGATTTCGAGGGTCATGCTGGATTCACTATGTAGCAATGTCATTACAGTGCTATGTAGTGTACAATGGTCATATAGGATTCTCGCAAACATTTCCAAGTTCTGGTTTGGGGCATCCAGAAGCAAATTTTCTTTCCCATACAAACATTGAAAAACACAGTCCCTTTTTCTAGCACTATACTTGGCCTTTCTTTTCTTGTAATACATTAAATTGCAATACCCCCTCCCCCTTTGCAGTGTATATCACATTGTCACTGAACCCAGTGGATTAATTGGATAGGAGATTGTGCTTTTATGCACTGAAACCATCAAAAGATATCTTAGAGTACTAAAAGCAATAAGAATGAACTCACTCTAAGATTGCATCTCACCTCTAGAGGACAATCTTCACCCCACATGAGCTGCAGTGCATGATAATGGCTCTCAGGGAAAGTATATATGATGTAAACAGAGGTAAACTTTAGAAGCTGGCATTCAAAGGATCCTTCCTCTCTAAAAATAAAGACACTGAAAACCAGAACAGCCAACTTTAATTACACCTTTGAGGATCCACAAAGTCTTTGGTCTGATGGTATATTAATCAAGGGAGTCAAGAAAAATAGCAACCAAAAGGAAATGAAGCAAGGTTGGTTTGTTATGGGGGGAAAAACTGTGTAAGGCCATTAGCACTACAGCAGCTAAGAGACTTCCTGGAGACATTTCCAGTGAGCATTAACTTTGCCATTAAGCAAAGTCCCCTGGCATGTCATGTCGTGTTGGTTGTTTTTCCCCTTATCCCACATATGTAATAATAACCTTATGAAACAAGGATTTTCAAAGACACAAGTCCATAGCTAACGTCATTTGTGCACATCACTTGGTGATTCATAGGTAAACATGTGAAATGACTCCACAATAAGACCTTTGTATAAAATGATATGAAGTCGTACCCAAGATGTATTTAAGGCATGGCAGGATATGTAGTTCATGAGCAACATCAGCCCCTCAGGGCTGATGTTTAAAAAATGTTTTAAAAATGCCTTCCAAAGCACATAATCCAGGTCTATGGGATATGGGGGAAATTCCCCCACCCAGGCCAAGAGATTCCTTTTGAAAAACAGGAAGCACACCAAGAAATTATTTTCCAGTTACTTTCTGGGTTAAAAAAAAGGCTTCGCTTAGGAGAAGGGGATGTGTCAAAATCTCCCTTACAAATCCTAGGTTTCAGGGGCAATTTTTGTGTTAGATATTTCAACAGGCAGCCATTCAAGTATTCTTGGTTGGGCAAAGCCACTCTCTAACACACACATGCACCCGAATTTGTACATGGCTGATATATGCCATGAGACTTGTGTTAGGTTTTTTAAACACAAGATACTACTGTGCTTCAGCAACAACTGATAAGGTCCACATGAAGTGGGGAGGGCAGTAAATCTGTTCTGGATTTTAGTACAAAACCAAATAATGTTATCCAAAGTGTTGAATGGTTTAAGCACCTTCAATCGCTCTTTTTGATTTGCGCATTTGGCTGCTAAATAAGCGTATATGGGGAGGAAAGAAGTATATATCTTGTACACTTCTTTTCTCCTAGAGTATGAATTGCTTCACTGATGACAGGATTTGAGGAGGTATAGAGTACAAAAAAGTAACTTTATCATCCTCTGATTTCTGCCATACTTCATCATATAATTGCCCCAAAACCAACCACCTGTAGTCCAATATAGAGTAGAGTCTCACTTATCCAACATAAACAGGCCAGCAAAACGTTGGATAGGTGAAAGTGTTGGGTAATAAGAAGGGATTAAGGAAAAGCCTATTAAAAGTCAAATTACATTATGATTTTACAAATTAAGCACCAAAACATCATGTTTTACAACAAATTGACAAGAAAAAGAGATTCAATACATGGTAATGTTCTATAATAATTACTCTATTTATGAATTTAGCTTCAAAGATGGGCTCAAAGTCAACCTTAAAAACTGTGGCATAGACATTGAGAACTGGGAAGCCCTGGCCCTTGAGCACTCTAACTGAAGGTCAGCTGTGACCAGCAGTGCTGTAGAATTTGAAGAGGCACAAATGGAGGGTAAAGGAGAGAAATGTGCCAAGAGGAAGGCACATCAAGCCAACCCCGACTGGGACTGCCTTCCACCTGGAAACCAATGTCCTCCATGCAGGTCAAGAATAGGACTCCACAGCCAGCTACGTCTCCACCACCAAGACAAATCACTTATTTATTTGTTTATTATTTATTTATTTATTCGGGTTTCTATGCCGCCGACTCCCGGAGGCTCGCGGCGGCTTACAAGAGCCGAAGACACAATAAAATACAGAACAATAAAAACAGTTAAAAACAGAGCAACACAGTAGTACAATAGCACAATTGAGGCAGTGGCAGTGGCACTTGGGAGAACCATCATCCTCGGACTACGAGGGATTGCCTAAGTAGTTGTTATTAAGTTATTACATCATTAGCTTAATTTTCTACTAATAGTGGTACAGAAGGCAGAAAACAGTAAAACCAAAATAAAAACCAATGAAATTAAAAACCCATTAAAACACACAAATAAAATGGGGAAAAAACCCAGCTTCCTTCAGTTTATACCCCAATTCTAGATATTAAGTCTTCTATCTAAAGGACACCGAAATGCCTTGCCACCGATCTCCATTCCAGTCCTCTCCTTTCCTCCCAGGGCACTGCGGTTATATTTGCAAGAAAACTAGTCAGCATACAAAAGTGCGGAGTTCCAAGGATATCTACAAAATATGCATCACTGCATTGTATCGGGCAGGACTGCTGAGTCCTCTCTTGTCTGTTTGCTCTAGCTGCACAGCCTGAACATCCACAAAGTCCCCCTGATTGTGTATTGATATTATGGGAACAGAGTGTCAGTGGGGAAAAAGAATGGTGATTTTTTGACATTTATTGCTAGTTTCATCTCGGAAATGCTCCAGCTGTCTGTATTGGTAATGAAATGTCCCCAGGAGAACTGCTCTGTTGCCCAGAATCTGAAGACTTACAATAGCTTCCTCTCTTGTGTTCTTCATTTCTCCTCCTCCAGTCTCCTTCCCATTGGCAGTGTAAATAGGCAAACACTCCTTTTCACTTGTTTAAACCATCTTTATTTACTTAGAATGATTACAGTCTCAGAGTACTGCTTAGAGGTAGGGACAACGGCTTTTAATTCAGGTTATGGGGCTTGGCTCATTTATATATGCATGAACTAAGCACTTTTAAATAGATTGCTAACGCTGAGGAAAATATACAGTAATGGGGAATTGCTTTTCCTTTAGTACTGAAAAGACCACTTACCTCGTTTCCTTCATGGGAGGGCAATGAATGGGAATGCATAATGTATGCTTTTGCCACACACTCATCAGCACAGGCATACTGGAAGTGAGCAGAAATAGCCAGATGGCACATCAATCTTTCAAAAAGTCCTAACTGGCAGTTTTCCATTCTATTAGATTTCTAATGTACTGGATTACATTTCCACTCTCATTTCTCCTCCAGTCATCCAAAGAGAAATAGATGGCTGCTGAAAGATTGTTGTAGTGTTTCCTTGATACTAAAGCATACTATGGTATGCACTGTGTATTAGGCAGATTTCAAGATGAAGGATTTACAGTACAACCCCCATATCCGCAGAACATACATTCCCAAACTTTGCATGGATGTGCAGATAATACATATCAAACTCTATTGAAATGAAGGATGTCTATCCCCAAAATACCACAGGGCCATGCTGGAGCACTAAGGACTTCATCCCATAAGAGGGGGGAAAGAGAGGGAACTGTCTTCTCCCATTTTCTCCTGTTTTGTTGGATGGCCAGCCATCCCACATCCTTACTGCATTAGTGCCCATCTTTCTCCCACTTTCTTCTGAAAATGGATGTAGGGCTTTGTTTCCATGCGCTGCGGAAACTAAGTGCCACTGAGTCCCACTGGAGGTGCCCTTACATCATATGATGGTCTCCGTAGGGCGCCTGTGGGGCTCCGTTTTTGAAGTGAATGAAACTGAGCCTTACACCCTTCTGATGAGAGACCTAGAAAATGCCTAGAGAGAACATACCCAAAGATAAGGAAAAGGATCACCACCACAATCATGGTTGATGGAGCGCTGCCCCAGTCACCTCTATCCACTACAGCAATGGTGAGAGATGATGGGAAATGCAGCCTAACAAGCCTGTCCCATTTCAGCAATATAATTTTAGTGCAATGGAGGATTCATTGCCCCCCCCCCCCCCCAAAGAAACCTCAATTGCACTAAAATTATGGCACATCTGAACCAAGACACTTTGTCACCTTGAATCAGCTATATGCAATGCAATTTGAAACCAAAAGCCTCATGATGAATCCAGAGAAAGAGTTTCAATACTACTGTACTTGAGAGCCACTGCAGTGGTGCTTACCTCCTCAGCAGAATCACATGCTATGCCACCACTTTCTTATTATATGTTATATTTTGGTGAGAGGCGTTTTTAGTTTGAAAGTCTTTTTATTCCACCCTTCTGTGTGATTGAAGTACTGTTTAAATTTATATAACTAGTTGGCATATATTTAGTGCTATTGTTTAATGACTTAACTATAAAAAATGCAATGGGCTTTGAATATGCTAACTGTGCATCTTGGATTGCTTTCACAGGCCTTTCAAACACATCTGTCACGAATAGAGATTTCCTTTCTTTTTTCTACAAGGGATGAAAACACTGTTTACTTAAAGCAGCAGAATCATCCCCCCCGCCCTCACCAGCATTAATTGCAGTGATTTTCAATATGCAAAGAACTAGGAAATAGCAAAACCAGACAACAGGGCTGGGTAACTAATGGGCCACCTTTATTAACTATTTAAATATAGACTGTCAATTATCTGGAATGCAGGCAACCAGAACGCTCATGTAACCGGCAAAAAAAGCAGTATTACCTTAACTAAAATGGCTGTTTTTATAATTCAGTAAAACATGGTGTTACATTGAGTTAAATTTGTCTTAATTTGTCTTTAATTTCTGGATTTTAATATCAAGTCTATATAATGTTTATAGTATGGTATAGTATGAGGTATAGTATTAGTTAGACTTATTTTAGTAATGACTGTCAGTCAACCAGACACTACATTTATCTGGCATCTACCAATCCCCATGGGTGCCTGTTAACCGAGGGTCCTTCCACACAGGTCCATAACCTACGATGGGCCATGGATTTGTCTGATGTGTCCAAAAAATATCCCCATGATTCTTAAAACAGAGGGTGAGAGGTCAGGGTGCCTTAATTAAAAAGAGAATCTTAACAGATTAGAGAGATGGGCCAAATCTAACTAAATAAGTTAAACAGTGACAAATACAAAATACTCCACTTAGGAAGAAAAAATGAAATGAAAAGATACAGAATGGAGGATGAGTGGCTCGAAAGCAGTGCGTGTGAAAAAGATATTGGGGTCCTTGTGGACAACAAGTTAAATATGAGCCAACAATGTGATGCAGCAGCAAAAAAAGCCAACAGCATCAATAAGAGTATAGTGTCTATTGACCTGCATCAATAGGAGTATAGTGTCTAGATCCAGAAAAGTCATGCTACCCATCTATTCTACCTTGGTTAGACCACATCTGGAATACTGTGTCCAATTATGGACACCACAATTGAAGAGAGATGTTGACAAGCTGGAATGTATCCAGAGAAGGGCGACTAAAATGATCAAGGGTCTCAAGAACAAGCCCTATGAAGAGCGATTTAAAGAGCTGGGCATGTTTAGCCTGAAGAAGAGGAGGCTGAGAGAAGACACGATAGTCATGCATAAATATGTAAGATGAAGTCATAGGGAGGAGGGAACAAGCTTGTTTTCTGCTGCTCTGGAGACCAGGACGCGGAACAATGGCTTCAAACTACAGGTAAGGAGATTCCATCTGAACATTAGGAAGAACTTCCTGACTGTGAGAGCTGTTCAGCAATGGAACTCTCTGTGATGGCGCAGCAAGTGCCCCTGCATAAAGAATCTTGAATTTGTAAAGTTTTGCTTTGTTAAGATGTGTTTTGCAGCTTGCACAGTTTGTTAAAGGTGAGGTTGCATTGATTGGTCCCTAGTACCTGTCAATCACCATTCACAGATCCCAGTTTAGTTTGTTCCACCCCCTTTCCCAGGGATCTGGGAAAGAATGCCGTTTTTTATATTCATTAGACCACCAGGATTTCTCCAGAGAGGGCGTGACTGAAGGTTTGCCAGGCCAGGCCTTGGTCAGGCTATCTTCCAACTCCAGACTGACTTTCCTAGGGATTCATACAGAAAGCCCAGCATACCAGAAAGTTGGGTAGCTCTGAGGAGTCTCAGCATACCAGAAGGTTGGGTAGCTCTGAGGAGTCTTCAAACCAGTCAGTTGGCATCCAGAGGAAGGTTTCATGCCTTCAATATAGGCCATCTGGCTGGAGTTTCGAGTGTCCTTACCTCGAGAGAAGAAAAGGACTTGAAGAGCCATCCGGCTAAAGCTTCCTGGACTAAAGCTACAGAGACTGTAATGTAAGATCTTTCCTTTATCCTTTTGGGGAACAAAACAAAGTGCCTGAGTAAGGTTAACTCATGTTAAGAACAATAACGCCTAATTGAGTTAACTAGAGTGTCCAGCTTGGTCCTTGGGAGCCCCAAGCCTCTAAAGGCAAGGAGCAATCCCCCGGTATAGAGAGACCATGTCCTTGCCCTTTACTGGGTATTTACAGCCCAGATGTGACGGCACACTCTCTGCCTCGGAGTGTGGTGGAGGCTCCTTCTTTGGAGGCTTTTAAACAGAGACTGGATGGCCATCTGTCAGGGGTGCTTTCAGTGTGATTTTCCTGCTTCTTGGCAGGGGGTTGGACTGGATGGCCCACGAGGTCTTTTCCAACTCTATGATCGTATAGTAGAGGTTTTCAGCCATGATAGTTCTCATTTCTTGCTGTTTTTTCTCCAATGGCAGTATCCAGGAGTGTCGTGAAACTTGTAAAAATAGGTGGGATTTGAAAACATCTCATGGGCTGTGTGCAACTCACTTTGATCTAGTGATATGATGAACATTTCCTTATTGGAAGTCTTCAAGCGGAAGCTGGGTAGCCACTGATTGAGGATATTCTAGCTCTGAATCTCCTGCACTGAATTGGTGGTTCACGTAGCCTCTGGTTGAATGAAAAGACACCCATTCTGCTATGTGTTCCCATGCAACATGCCATTGATCTTCCTGTCCTAGAGTAATGTGATACATCATCTCATTCAAAATAGTTCCCAGATTTTCTGAATTGGAAAAAACAGAAATGTTGAGTGCTTATGTAAAACAATGTATTAATAAATAAAACAATGTATTACGACCTTCTTCATTTGTAGGCCTGGCTCTCAGGTGGGTTGAGGATTACATCAGTTCATTTCAACAAGAATACCTTGGCTGACATAGTAATTTGTTTTGTTGCATTGATGAGCAAGGTTTTGTATGTGTCTTATTGTTTTGCCACACCTATGTCCAGAGAATGCTATGAGACTGCTACACCTTCCACACAGCCATAACCCAGAATATCAAGGCAAAAATCCCACATGTCCACACTGCCATATATTCCAGGTCAAAGCAGAAAATGTGGGATTTTATCCAGCTCTGTGGACCTCACATATTTGGCATTTTAAACTTTTTATCAATATATAATGCTGTAAGGTGCAAGGATTACTGGTGGTGGAGAAAATATCCTCTGAAATCTAGTAGTTTCTTCACACTTCTTGTTGAGTCTTTTATTTTATTTTATTTTATTTATATCACCAAAAGATAGAAATACTGTGTTTTGGAGGCAGTCCGTTTTTGCAGCAAGAACAATTATTGGATGTGTAATCCAATTACCATATTTTATGGTTAAACCCCTTTTCTCTTTGTTCAAATTACACTCAATTTACATTCATTTTAACATTAGACAAGTTCTTTTTATATCTTTTTCTTTCTTTTTTAGGAAAAATAATAAAAGGTTTTTAGCACTAAAATTTTAATAACATACACTGCCCCCATTTCAAATATTAGTAATGAATAAAAAATGTATATCTGCTCTTGCTGTATTGGTTTATTTTATGGGATTGTTGTGACAATGAATGTACTTGAATTCATTAGAACTTCACACAATGCAAAAAGCTCATTGATTTCCATGAGTCTGGTGCCTTGATTCCGAAACAGAGTACATTAAAGAGTTCATTGATTTACATTGTGCATCCTTGCCCGTGATTTTTTAATGGATTCTTTAAAAAAATGGGTTAGATACGCAAACTTCTGAAAAGTTTTGAAGAAAGGAAAACTACACAAAAGAGGAAGAAGCATTTCACTTCAGACAAAGCCCCTCTTATTTAATGAACATTAGCTGTTGTGAGCAATAAAAAAAACTTCCTTCAAAGTCATTAAAGTTTAAGATGATGTATTTGAAATCAAATTAATCTCTTGAACCTGATGGGTTCACCACAAACTTTTATAAAATATTTCAAGTGGAAGTTATCCCCAATCTATTAAGATTGTTTAATGAGATATTGATAAATAAAATAATCCTAGGGACATGGAAAAGTGGGATAAAAGTAAAGATGATGATGATGATAATAATAATGTGTTGTTGAAGCCTTTCATGGCTGGAATTATTGGGTTGCTGTAATTTTTAAGGTGTTTGGCCATGTTCCAGAAGCATTCTTTCAGAGCACATCCAGACAGCCCCTTTAATATGGGAGTTGCCACAATTAAAAGGGATGATGTCCTGTACAAACCCAAATTAATTTGCCACAAACCAGGAAAACACTGGTTTGCAGTGAATTAATTTGTCAGTGGGTTCATTCCGTGCCTTCTTGGAACGCGTGGGATAAATCCACTACTTCCATTGTCTAGATCAGTGTTTCCCAACCTTTTTTGAGCCGCGGCACACTTTTAACATTAAAAAAATCCAGGGGCACACCACCAACCAAAATGACACTGTAACACAGTAAAGAACGGCTGGGGGATGGTGAGCTGCTGGGAGCAGCTACTGTGAGTGCCGAAACCAGGGGAGGAGCCAGGCCACACCATGCCCTGCCTCCTCCCCCTGGCTTCAGTTCTCCCACAGCTTCGCCAGCCTTGAGGGGGCAGTGCCAAGCCAGCATTGTGCTGGCTCTGCCACCGCTGGCTTGGCACTGCCCCCTCAAGGCTGGAGAAGCTGTAAGGGCACTTAAGCTGGGGGAGGGGGTGGAGCCAGGCCACACCATACCCCTCCCCTCCCCCCGGCTTCAGTTCTCCCACAGCTTCACCAGCTTTGAGGGGGCAAGCCAGCATTGTGCTGGCTCTGCCATCACTGGCTTGGCACTGCCCCCTCAAGGCTGGCAAAGCTGTGGGAGTGCTGAAGTCGGGGGGGGAGGGGGTGGAGCCAGGCTGCATCATGCCCCCCTCCCCCCGGCTTCAGCTCTCTCACAGAGGAGCATGAGCGGTGGACGGGCTTCAGTAGGCGGGGCTCTTCCGCGCGGCTTCAACAAGCAAGGGGCGAGAGTCATGGTGGGAGTCATGGCAGATAGGAGGCTGGTGGGGGGAACGGCCGAAGAAGGTGGTGCCTTGGTCCCTTCTTCTTTTTCTTTGCGGTCACCCGTCCCTTCCTCCTCCTCTCCCAAGCAGCAGGAGTTCGGCAGGAGGAGGGGGAAGGGGGGCAGAGAGCTTTTCTCACAGCACACCTGATGATCGGTCACGGCACACTAGTGTGCCACGGCACACTGGTTGAGAAACACTGGTCTAGATTGCAGTCCAGACAGTATGCCTACGGTTTTCCTGACTAAATTAGCCCAGTAAACCATGAGAATACCAACCCCCTCCCCAAAAGCCCTGCAACAAAGGAAAGAACTTACTCGGGATCTATTTGAGAGCTGCTGGAGCTCTCCTAGTGTGTGGAAATGATGCACCAGGAGAAAGCGGGGAGGAGGACAATCACTCCTGCCTTCCCTTTCTCCTGGCATATCATTTCTATGTGCCAGAAGAGCTCCATTAGCACTCTAATGGAGACCAGGTAAGTTCTTTTGTTTTTACAGGGCTTTGGGAGGGCTTTTGGGGAAGGGGTTAGAGTGTCTAATTGTTCTCCCAGAAAGTTCTGGGAAAGCATCTGGACATGCACCCCAGAAAGCAGAGGCTTTCTGGGGGGGGTGTGGGTGGTGCCCCGGGAACCTTCATGTTTTTAAAATGTAAATGTTCCCGGGATAAATGCCTGCCTAGCAGCACCCCTAGGTATATAAACATCACGTGCCTAGTTTCCAACAGACCTCACAACCTCTGAGGATGCCTGCCATAGATGTGTGTGAAATGTCAGGAGAGAATGCTTCTGAAATATGGCAATTCAGCCGGGAAAACTCAGCAACCCAACAATTATTTACTTAGAAAATTGATATAAAGCATGTGTTGAAATTGTAAAATACATGATAGCAGCAACCCAAGCAATGGTAACCTTGGGATGGAAAGAGCAAAGGAAAGGGGAACTTAGAAATTGGATTATATACTTCAAGATTACATCACTGAAATTAGAAATATACGAATGGACATCCTGGAGTCAAAATGGAAAGAGCTTATAGGCAGAGTAAAAGGGAAAGGATAATACAAGGGATTGAATCAGATAATCTTCTTGATCAAACAAATAAAATAATACAAAGAGAAATGGTGCAACTGTTTCCAGAGGGAGGGGAATGGCTGAAGAGGGAAGGGGAAAATTGGATATGTATAAGTAGCAGATAAGTATAGAAATATAAAGGATAGTCAACAGGAATCCTCAGAATGTTATGAGAATATACAGATTTTTTTTTGTAAAGGCACTGTGGCAATGTCATAATTTACTTATATAACCATTAAAAAACGTTCACAAGGCTCCCACAAAGATCGTTAAAGAAAATGATGGAAAACTGTGAGAGATAATATTAGATCCCATGAGCAAAGTAATCAAATAAGCAAAGCAGAAGATGAATAACAGCCACATGAGATACTAGCTGAGAAAGCAACAAGTTTAGCCTTCTTTGTAAATAGCAAACCCCAAGACCAGAATGGCCTCCAAAATGGCTGAGAAGCCAACTGTCACAGCACATGGCACCAATAGTGCTGTCATCCTCACCTTTGTAAGTATGCTCAGGTCTCTTGGAATGAGTGTCCATTGTAATCATTCAACAGAAACTGGTGGTACCACTGAAATATTTCACTGCTGATCTGTAGAGCACACATACTTAACAGTTTTATACACCCAAGCTTGAAAATTTACACTGCTTCAGAAATTAGTTGGGGATGGTTGGCACTACACTATTATAGTGCTATTTTTCCAATTTGCCTGCAATGGTTTGTAGGGGTTCTAATCTGGAGAGGCAGTGGAGCTCTGCAGCTGAGCACTCTAAAGGCCTCTCCCTAAACTACCAATCCCATGATTCCTTAAGACAGAACCATGGCAGTTAAAGTGGAACAATAGCTCTATAATTTTGTGGTGTGAATTGGCTCCAGGATACATCCAGTGATGCTGCACATGCAGAAATTCTATCTCGGTAACTGTAGGAGCACTTCAAAAAATATGACTTCTATCATTCATGTTCTTGGGAACTACACAAACCAGCAAGAATCAAAGCCAGTGGGTACAGAGGGGTTACTATAATAAGGCTGAGTAATTGGATAGATTGGAAATACACAGAATATATAGGTTGCTTGCACAGCAGGCTTTCCATCAGGTCTGTTTACTGAAATGGATTTCCAAGCAGCTACTGTATAATCTGCTTCGGGAGGCAATACATCAGTTTGCCGACTGCTTTGAATTTGTTCCAGAATATCTTGGCTGCCTGTATACAGCTGCGTAAATGTGTCAGTGAAGACATTAGCAGGAGTTATGAATTGGGGAGGGGATAGAAAGGGAATGCTTTGAGTGAAAATAAAATAGATTTAGTACTTGCTCACCCATTACACTGGAGGTAGAGAGAGTCATGATGATCTCCAGAAAGCTCCAGAGAGAGGCCTTTTATTGCCTGTAGTGTTCATTTGCTATGCTTGTGGTGGCCAATGGCAAACTTAATGGTCCAAACACCACAGCAACCCTATGGGATGTGACTAATACAATGAAGAGAGCATGAAGGAGGAGATAGGAGGCGTGATGAGGAAACATGGTATCTTTTAATTTACTTTTAGGGGCTAAATTGGTGGCTTGGGAGGATGGGCTGGGCGCCTTCCAGACCTTTGGGATCCAGGAGCCCAAAAGGTTTGAGATGGCAATGGAGACTAATTCCGTGTAGTCCTAGGGCTACCTGGAAATGAGTTTTCACAGGCCCAATCAGACCCGTAGCTAGGATTTTGATTGGGGGGCTGAGTCTGAGTGAGAGAGGGTCTAACCTAGCAAACCTTTTGTATCGTTATCCCAATACCCCCATGCATATGGGATATATTGAGCATGGTGATCAGATCATGATATGAATAAACATAACAGTTTAAATAATGTACCAGTAAGGCCTTCTTGTGGACCACCCTGAGAATTTTGGGAGGGAGGGTGAAGCCCCTCAAGCCCCCCACCCACACACCAGCTACATACCTGGGCCCAATACACCATTACAACCCAGCCTTTCCAGAAGGCCCAAATCTAATGAGGTATCAAATTAATTCAGAACAAATAAGGAAACCTTGGTTTGTTTCAAATTAATGCATTTTTACCACAGGCATCGTTTGGACACCTCCAATAAAAACTGAGACAGGTCCCGGTTTGTGGGCCTGTCTGGATGAGCCCTATATTGTCTTCAAAAACACTCACTCACTGGGTTGATATAACTATATGATGAATTATACACCACTGGAAAGGAACATATGGAATATTGAAAATTATACCACTCAGGAAGATCAGCAAAATGATTTCACAAGTTCCTAGGGGTGTGGTTTGTCATCTGCTATGATACATAGACCCCATATACAAGGAACAGACTTCTTTCTGTTTCTCTTTCAATTATGTTATTGGTGTAGTTTACAGTGAATGTTATGGATCATTGGAATTTTATTCAGCCCTTCATTTCTGTGGTTGATTATCCTTATTCTTTTATTATTTGCACAGGCTGTTGGTCTTTAAATGTTTTGTAGCTGTCTCATTATCCTCCAGGGACACTTGAAACCATGACCCTATATTTTGGCTATAACTAAGATGGAAGCTTACCATGGATTTTCACTGAAGGACTTAGAGAGGCCTACAAACACTTCTGGAGAAATATTTTTGGAGCATGGGTAAGTGCAACCCTGGATATCAAATCCATGAATAAGGGAGTTGTACTGTATAAGTTACCTTGGTCCTAGTCCAATATCCTGACTTCTGTAGCATTCTGTCTCTCGGCTCCTAACTGCAAACAAAAATCTAAAGTATGTAAGCTCGGTATATGTTATTTAATTTCTTAGAAATAACCTACATCAGTTACAATTCAAAAATAATTCTGTACCTAGGTGTGCATCAGCCAGACATGACTCGGGTCCAGCCTATTTGCATGACCATGTCTAACCCTATGAGCCTGCCTGGACCCTGAAGTCCACCAGGGAGGCCCTCCTCTTGATCCCACCTTTGGCACAAGCACGGCTGGCGGGGACCAGGGAGAGGGCCCCTCAGTGGTGGCTCCCCAGCTCTGGAACACCCTCCCCAAGGAGATTAGATTGGCCCTCACTTTAATGATCTTTAGGAAGCTGTTGAAAACATGGCTTTGGAAACAGGCATTTGAAAATGGTTAATTGTAAACCAAGAGTTGGAGGTTTTATCACTTTTACCAAGAACAGTAGGTTATTTGATGTTTTTAGTGGTACTCTTATGTCTTAATTGTTGTAAAGTTTTGTATTTATATAAGTGATGCTTATTGGTTATAATTAATATGCTTATTGGGGTTTAGGTATGGTGATTTGTCTTTTTTGATTTGCTTGTTTTGATTTAACCTATTTTGGATTGTAAGTGTGACTGATATTATGTATATTGTTTCCTCTTTTCGCAAGCCGTCCTGAATCCCTTTGGGGAGAGGGGATGGGGTGTAAATAAAGCTTTATTATCCTGTGTGCTTACTCAGGAGTAATCCACAGTGAATATTGCTGTACTGTACTCCATTCTGAGTGAACATTTGTACGGGTGTGAACATTTCAGTGTGGGTGATCACAGGTAAAACTTTTTAAAGAATGGTTCCTTTTAAACCATTTAAACCTGGTTTATACTGCATGCTATGTCAAAACTGTAACATGCAATTTACGATCATTGCTTCTCAAGCCTCAATGCCCTTCCCCAGCTCAAGACTATTAAGTGCAATCTCCCACTCTGAATCAATTGGGTATGGAGATTTAAATCTCTGCCATATTGCTGGCATCTTACCATTCAGTTAAGTTCACACTAATGAACACTCCTTACTTCTCACCCTCTCTCTCTTCCTTTGTTTTCCACTTCCTTCCTTCCTTTTCCTCCCCCCCTTCCTTGGTTTATTTTCTATTCATTTTTCATTGGCTTTCTACTTTTTCATCCCCTTCCCTTCCCTTAATTTGTGCTTTCTTTCCTTCATTGTATATGTTCAAATGAAATGGAAATCTTGAATAATTTTTATTTTGAAAAAAATAACTCTCCTCTCAAGGACACGAAACATATCTTTTTACATGAGAAACAGAACTATAGTTGCCAATATTTATTGATGTTTTATTTTCATCATGGAATTGGCAAAATAAACAAGGCATCTGGGGAATGAAGCTGCCAGAAGGGTTGTGCACAAGCCCAGGGTTTTTAAATGGCTGCATTATTTTACAAATGCAAGAGAACTAGGCTTAAGAATTCATCAGTCAGCAAAAAAAGAAGAAAAATCCACAGTGACTCAATTGTTATTGAGTTACAAACACACACACACACACACAGAGTTAAGCTGTACCTGATTATCTCTTGTAATAAAACAGCAGCAAGATTTTTCATCTATGTTTAACAGTTGGCTTGAGTGATGCTGGAAAGACAGTTTGGGGTTAAACTAAACTATTCTGGGAGGGATCACTTTCATAGCTGAAATTAAGCACCTGAGTCTTTTACTCATCAAGCATTGCTTAGCTCATCTGTTTTTTCTTGCTCTTGTCAATAATAAAACTTTACAGCTGGCAAGGGAATTTCTGTAGGCTAGTAACTGGCTTTTTAATCAGCCAGTGGACATTCTTTGGCTGTCAATGCATCTAATGAAAAGTTTTACTGCCCCACAGGGCAGCCCCATAGGGTGGGGTGATGATTCCTTATAATGTATGGCTCTACTGATAGTCTCACCTGTATTTTAAATTTGTGAAACTGCTGCAGTAAAATCTATGCTTGGTCTGAGAAACACAAAGTCTCTTTGATGTTATAATCAATGTCATACCCTTAAAACACAGTAGTAACCATGTGATTGGTTGCCGCCTTAAGGCAGATTCTGTGGTTTCGAAATCAATGTTTTATTCAAGGAAGGAAGGATGAGGGATACGTAGATGTTTTAGGCTACAAATCCAACATAGGAAGGATGGGATTTCCCCTTCATCAATACTTGGAGGGTACATAACTCTCTCTCAATCTCCAGCCACACCCCCGACCCCAATGCACAGTCTTAGGGAAGATTGATAGGCAGTTTCTCTTTATTCTCAGGAAATGCTTGCACTTTGAGAGAAAGAAGCTGTCTGTATACCATCAATATTGAAAACAATTCTGAAATACAATGCAGGGTTTTGTTTGTGTGCCTTCTCTACATTGGTAGGAGAGGAATCCAGTGAATGCTTTTCTCCTTTTCATTGTAATATTTAACAGGAGAAGCTGCATTGCTTGAATTTTGTCCAATGCAGAAGTGTTCTTTCCCACTCCAGATCCATCCAACTATTAGCCAATTCCAACCCTATCCACTGACTTCTTCAACATTTGGATTATCCATGTATCAGTCCATCCTCTACACTGCCCTTTGAGATGACTTTAAAAAAAATTATCCCGAATGTTTAACAAATACATTTTGGTATGATATGACTCAAATAATTGTTCTTACTTTACATTTTGCTTTTTTAAATTGTGGGGCATGGATAGTGCTAAATATATATGCTGATTGAGCATGACAGTGTATTCCTAATGCACTTAGGGAAGAAGCAGCTACCCTACCATGTGCTTTTCTGAGAAACCTGGTATGGTGAAGTGACACTGTTGCTGGGCAGCATCTATCACCCAGCCCTCCCAGAGGCAACATTCAACCCCCGCTTTAGGTGGCTGGAGTCTGGGATTAAGAAAAGGGTGGTTAGAGCGAGGGAGTTTGAAGAGGAAAAGAGAGGAGCTCAGGGTGAGGGAAGGTGGAGGAACAAAACGGTTAATGCTACAGCCAACAGACATTTTTATTCTGAGTTACACTTATTGAATTGCCTAAAGCCAATGTAGCTACCATGGTAAAAGTCATCTGTGACCAAACATCAACTACCGTGTTTCCCCGAAAGTATGACACCCCCGATTGTAAGACGTATCGGGGGTGTCAGAGGGGTCGGCTTATATAAGCCGTACCCCGAAAGTAAGACATACCGCGGGCGGCATGGCATGGCTTCTTGGCTGGGCGACGAGAGGCTCCCAGAGGGGCTCAAAAGGGGCCGGAATCCTCCTCCTCTTCTTTTCAGCGGCGCCTTCCATCCTCCTCCTCTTCCTCCCAGCAGCGCCTTTTCCCTCTCGCCAGTTCCGCCCCCTCCCTACAGTGAAGGGAGGAGGGGCGGAGCCGCCGCCGGCGAGAGGGAAGAAAGCACCGCCGGAAGTCCTGCCCGCACGGCGGCTCAGGCGTCTTTCCCTGCCGCCGCCCCGCTCGTCCGCGCTCCAAACGGGAGCCGGGCGGCGGCGAAAAGCGCCTGAGTCGTCCTGGGGGCGGGACTTCCGCCGGCTTCTCTCCCTCTCGCCGGATCCGCCCCTCCCTTCACTGAAAAGAAGAGGGCGGAGCCACCGCCGGTGAGAGGGAGAAGGCGCCGGCGGAAGTCCCGTCCCGCACGGGCGGCTCAGGCGCTTTTTCGCCGCCGCCTGGCTCGCCCGCAAAGGGAGCCCTCTTGCGCCTGTCTTCCCTTCTCCGAAGAGGCGGCTGCAAGGAGATCTCGCGGTTTCCTGCAGCCGCCTCTTCGGAGAAGGGAAGACAGACAGGTGCAAGAGGGCTCCCTTGCGGGCAAGCCGGGCGGCGGCGAAAGCGCCTGAGCCGCCATGCGGGGCGGGACTTCCGCCGGCGCCTTCTCCCTCTCGCCAGCGGCGGCCGCCCCTCTTCCCTTCAGTGAAGGGAGGGGCGGATCCGGCGAGAGGGAGAAGGCGCCGGCGGAAGTCCTGCCCCCAGGGCGACTCAGGCGCTTTTCGCCGCCGCCCGGCTCCCGTTTGGAGCGTGGACGAGCGGGGCGGCGGCAGGGAAAGACGCCTGAGCCGCCGTGCAGGCGGGACTTCCTGCGGCGCTTTCTTCCCTCTTGCCGGCAGCGGCTCCGCCCCTCCTCCCTTCACTGTAGGGAGGGGGCGGAACCGGCAAGAGGGAGAAGGCGCTGCTGGGAGGAAGAGGAGGAGGATTCCTGGCCCCTTTTGAGCCCCTCTGGGAGCCTCTCGTCGCCCAGCCAAGAAGCCATGCCATGCCGCCCACGGTAAGTCTTACTTTCGCCTTACTTTCGGGGTACCGTCGGCTAATGTAAGCCGTACCCCGAAAGTAAGCCATAGTGGGGATTTTGGGGGTCAAAAGAAAGTAAGACGCTGTCTTACTTTTGGGGAAACACGGTATCACACCTTTAGTGCCTGTCTTTTGACAAGAACTGAGCCAGCTTGTAACTATTAAATAAAGTTGAAGTACCTTTTGAAACATCTTTGGCCGACTTCATTATTTCTACCTTAGTAGCAGAAACAAAACGGCACATGCAAATTTAGAAGAGATGGTGGCAGCAATAAAACAATAAAATCTCCAGGAGGAAATAAAGATTCCACTGAAGTTGGGGTCTCCACACCTGGTGATCTCTACTTTCTCCAGTTGACAAGTGAAAATTAAGTAATGGCCAAGTAAATCTAAGTAACTTTGGAGTTCATCCCATGGGATAAGTCAAGCATTTGAGAGAGGCACTTTTCCCTTAAGCTTCTCCACATCCCATTTTGAAATTAAATGGGTGATTTTCCTACCTCCATCACACCTAATCCTTCTCTCTGCTTTCTTTAAGATTTATCTGTTTGATTTACCGTCACATGGTAAAGATTTGTTTCCCTACTGTTGAAAGAGTGAGCATTTTAGGTTACAGAGACACTAGAAGAAGTACAGGATTTGCATGCTTGCTATTTTCTCCTGAATGTTTTGAATACCTTGTTTCCAATACCTCCTCAGTCTCAAAATTGTAATGGTGGCAGAAAGGAATAGATTCTGTCCTTCTCGGTTCCTCCTTCTACAATGACATCATCATTTTATTTACAAACGGGTGAGGGGGGGGGGAGGAATTGCCATCACATGTTGAATTGGGCATTTTTACACATCTCTACATGGGGAATTGAGAAATAAGTTGCTTGCCAATCAACTCAGGAACGTGGGAAAATTCCATACTTTAGAAATGGAAATATACCTTTACCTCACATTTGAAGAGAGTCAAGCAAATAATTATAGCACCTACAGACTTTGAGACATTTGAGGGATTCTCTGGGAATGATGGGAGTCAGAGTACAGAGGACATTTCTACTGAAATGGATTGGACTCAAGTAAGAGAAATTCAGAGGGCTTGTGAGGAGCCCACAAGTTCAGGCACCTGGGTAGGATTCACTAATGATCAGGATTGGCCATCAGAGTCGCCAGACAATGGATGGGATGTTCTTAGTCTTAACCACAGGTGGAAATCTTGGAGGGGCACTCAAAGGGCAGCAGCTGCTGGGAGAGTAACACCTGAGGATGATGATAGGGCGTCAACCTCATCAAGTGGATCTGACTCGTAGTGAGCTTTAAAAGTGGGCATTTTGGGACTAACCTCTGTGGCTAGCAAGGAGTTGCCTTTGGATCCTAGGACTCTTGCATCTTGAAGCCTTGTTTCCAGACTGATTCTGCTGCTTCCTGTGGTGGGGTTTGAACTCCACTGGATTGCTCTCCAGTTGGACTGTGGGTTGTGTCTTCGCTTCTACGTCTATCTCCTCTCCTTGACCTTGCTCCTGGATTATGACTCTCCTATGCCCCTTTGAATACCTTCTTGGACAACCCTTTGATGACTTCAATGCTGATGACCTTGGATTGATTCTGATGACGACATCTTCTCTGCTGCCCTCAGCGTGCCTTTCTCTGTTTGTTTTGCTTTGATTTTGCTAAAGAGTTTTTGACATTTTGAATGCAGGCTTTTTCTCCCTGTTTGTTTTCATGCCGGTTAAGGCTTCCTTTTGTTAGCGTTTTCACTGACCATTAAGTGCTTTTGTTTTGCAAATACTTATCTCCAGACAGGCATGTAGCCGGGGAGGGGGGCTAAGGGGGCTTCAGCCCCCCCCCCCGAAATTCTCAGGGTGGTCCACGAAAAGGCCTTACTGGTACATTATTAAACTGTTATGTTTATTCATATCATGATCTGATCACCATGCTCATTATATCCCACATTAATGGGGTTATTGGGATAACAATACAAAAGGTTTGCTAGGATAGACCCTCTTCCACCCAGTCTCAGCCCCCCCCCCCGAACCAAACTCAGCCCCCCCGAATCAAAATCCTGGCTACGGCCCTGTCTCCAGAGACTCTGTGAATATTAAAACAAACTATTTACACTTCAATTGGGTTTGGCTCTCTAAACTGGCATCTGCTGCGACAGAAACACTTATTTGTGTGTAATGAAGTCATTAGTCTTGATTGTAACACTATTGCCATGATTGTACCCATCCCCAACTTACTTTACTGGGCACCCATCTTTGGGAGGGGTGGGACTGGAGAGCCTACATGGTTAAGTATATTTAACTTACTGTATGTATAGGGGGGGGGGGGAGTCCACACAAGGGATGCTGTGTCTGGCTTTGTGATGAGGTTATCAGATATCTGTTTCATTGTTCTTAATATAACAAATGTATAGTCCTTGTCCTGCTGGCCATGCACCAAATCCCATTTTTAAAAGAACATGTAACAACAAACATTCCATTTCCTGAACTAGCAGCATATGGAAGCACAGAAGGTTTTGTGCCAATGCAGCCATCCAGCAACATTTTGTAACTGACAAGATACTGGAGATATAATCTCCTTCATCTGCCACCTTCATCACATGATCCTATCAGAAGAGGTAACAGCTAAATAACAGGCCTGTAGCATTGTGTTGGTACAATTGTTTTATTGGCTGGCTCAGTTTTGATATCTGCCAATTCATCACTGAGACAAATGCACTAGACATTTAGTAAATGGATTCACTACATAGCAGTTTAGTATTAATTTTCTATGGTCCACTTTTGAATGGCTTTTGACTGCTATTGTGGCAATATAGCTGTCAGTGTCAATAATATTACGCATAAAACATACAATAAACATTTCCCATGGCTCTGCTTTCAGCCTGCTACTTTCCATTTCGCTTTATTGATCATTTGTATACATAATATATTGAATATAATTTCTTTTCTTGTATCTATTTATATGTGGATAATTCTGAAATGAGTTCAGAATATCAATCTTACATAAATAACTTTACCCTTAGCAAGGGGGAACCTGGTGCTGGGTTGGATCCAAACTTAGAAATGCTTAAAGTAGGTCGATTAAAGTCAGAAGAAGTTAGTAATGACTAATTTAAGTCCTACTGATATCAAAACATTTGCTATAAGTATGGCTACGTTTTGCTCAAATTGTACATTATTGGAGCATGTATTTAACAATGTTTCATGCTTTTATTTATTTATTATTCAGGTTTGTATACCGCCACTCCCCTAAAGCTCAGAGCGGTTCACAACACAAAACAATACAATTAGCAATACAATCAATTTAACCAAATTTAAGATCCCAATTAACAGAGTTAAAATGCTTGCCGAAATAGAAGTGTTTTGCAAGCCCTACAGAAGGTTGGTAAATCCCGTACAGGGCAAATTCCTGCAGGCAAAGTGTTCCACAGAGATGGTTCCACAATCGTAAAGGCCCTGCACCTAGTCGCCATCAGGTGGTAGATCTTAAAACTGGGGACTTCCAACAAGTCCTGATCTTCTGAACGAAGTGATCTCTGGGGTTAGTAGGGCCAACCATAGAATAATGAGACCAGGCACAAAAAGTTGGGTTAAGTAAGGGCCACTTTATTCGATCTGTTTCCTATTGAAGCTGTTACATTCAGGTTCAATCAACTTGAATAAGAAACAGCTCAAATAAACATGAAACAATCCCAAATTTGGATCAATTCCACCATCTCCTTCTCTCTCTAAGAGCAAAGGTATTCATTTAAATAAGACCAATTTTGTGATGGACCCTAGCCTATTCCCCCTCAGCCTTTCCTTGGGCAAAACACCTGAACCTCAAGAGCAATTCAATAATTAGGTTAGAACATAAGAACATAAGAACATAAGAAGAGCCATGCTGAATCGGACCTCAGCCCATCTAGTCCAGCATTCTGTATCACACAGTGGCCCACCAGTTGTACACGGGGATCTCGAGCAGAAGGGAGGGCAAAACCCTGACCTGCTCCCGACCCCCCACAACCAGTACCCAGGGAAATCCTGCCTACCTCAACCAACTCCGAGGTGGCACTTGAATGTCCTTTTCAGTAACTGCCGATACACTTGGTATCCATGAATCTGTCTAATCCTGCCTTGAAGTTGTTCAGGCTGACAGCTGTCACAACCTCTTCTGGAAGTGAGTTCCATAACCCAATGACCCTCTGGGTGAGTTCCATAACCCAATGACCCTCTGCTCTCAGGGGGAGGGAGGCTCAAGACCTAGGGCCATATTAGTGAGAGCAAACCCCCTGGTAAACTCCTTACCTACCACCCAAGTCCCTGGACCCGTGGAGGCCGTTCCAGATATATTTTCACTCAAAATATGTCATACCAAACTCTTAAATTCTCCCTTTCCACTTGCCAAATGACCGCCCATTTACAAACATTACCCAGAGCTAATTGTCAATATGGCTCTAGATATACAATATTGGGTAGAGGGGAGAATATGTCTACCTGACCCTGAAGCAGTAAGTAAGCTCACACTGCACTGAGAAGGGCAGAATGGGACATGTTACAATGACCCAAAGATGCTGTGCCTTAAACAGCTTCAGACATCACTACCATCACGTGCCACATTCTAATGTCTTGTGCTAGGATTCCTTGAATCTCCAGACGGGGAGACAAATTTCAGCACAAATGATGCTGAAGACAGTGATACAGTTGCACAACATCAACTTGCTAAAACATTGAGAGTGAGGAGAGGGGATCAGGAATAGAGCAGTTGGCGCCATTATAAACATAAACAACGACAAACAAACAAACAATATCTTCAACTTCCTAACTACCCTAGTCCAGGTTTTTCCCTGAAATTGGATGCTTGCTAATCTCGCAAGCCCTATTGAGAATTCTCTAGACAAAGTTAAAGTGTTTTCAAATTACAGTTTGGGGCCAATGAAGATATATCAGCAACCAAATTGATTCCATTTACCTCTTTAATTTCTGACCCATATTTCAGCCTTTGCACTCCTGTAAAAGCTCATAAATATCTACCTTTCCCATTTTGCATGTCAATCATATTGCTGCATTTGGTAGAAATAAGGTCAGATCTGGTGACAGCTAGAAGTTTGAGTGGGCAGGATACAGAAAAGGAATTTGTTCCTTAGAGGAGGAACAGGAAAATCATCTGTAAGGTGGATATAAGCTGTAATCTGTGGTGTGAGTGTGGCCAGTTAAAGATGCTGAAGGAAATCTCTAATGGAGGAGCCCCAGACCATTTTAGGTGCTCCAACAGGGAAGATGACTTTTCTAGCCTGTTTAAATCCCTCTTAGCTCTGTATTCTGTATTCTGATTTTTGTTTGTTTGCTGTTCTATTCTCATAACATCATAGCAGACTATATACTGTCATAGCATTATAGTGTTATTAAAGCTACTTTTAAAAAAAACCACCATGAATCAGTCAGAAAACTAAGGAAGACATAGCTGCTCCACTATGTATTCACAATTGTGGCACTACTGTTGTGATTTTAAATGCCCCTCCCTAGCTTACCTTTACAACCAGCAGCCCATCAAATGAGAAAAGTGTGTTCAGCTGATGAAAAGGGTGCAGGAGGATGACATTTCCAGCCCCTCTCACACCAGTGAGTGAGGTTGGGACAATTAGTAGAACTCCTATCACAATTATTCATTGCAGTCTTGTTCAGTGGCAGGAAAGGTTGGAAACATTATCAGCTTGTGTGCCGATTGCTAGGAGATCCTTCACTTTATGCCACTGCTATTAATATAAGTCTAGGTGATTAGGTCAGGATTGTTACTTAGCTATGTGTTTGCACTTAAGTAGGCAATGTAGTATATTAGTAATCACCTGTAAAGATTTCCAAATGAGTCATGATGGCATAGATCTGACTTACACTGTTGTTAATTCTCCAATAGCATTTGAGTCATGTAGTAATGTCTAGGCCCACTGGGTTTCTGATTTGCCCATAGATCAACATTGTACTCACACAAGCTTTCATATTCACCTTAATGGAATGTAAAAGTAGAGAACCTCTTGAAAACAACATGTTGTAAGACTAGCACTATCCTTCTGTTCAGAGGAGCAGACCCTTTTTGTACAGTTGGATTTCTACTATAAAAGCAAGAAATTGCTTAAGGGTATGATGAAGGATTATTACTTTAGAGAGAAATATTAGTCATTGTATTCACTGAGAATTCATTGGTGCAACCACGGTAGGCCAAAATTCTTTCAATGTCCTCTGCTTGTGCAAGCAGCCAATTATACAAGCAGATGTGGTTTTATCAGTGTGTGTAAGGAGGTCTTTGAAACCATCTTAGGCAAGTTCACCCTAAGCTGTGCACCTCTCTGTGACACTTCCAGACACTTCCTCTTTTCAGTCCACATCCTTCTCTCTCTCTCTCTCTCTCTCTCTCTCTCTCTCTCTCACACACACACACACACACACACTCACATCTCACATCTCACATCTCACATCTCACATCTCACATCTCACATCTCACATCTCACATCTCACATCTCACATGCATTCACATGTATATCTTCTACCACCAGCTCCTAGTCCTGTTAGCTGTCTTTGGCATTCTTCACATTCGCCTCATTAGGGGGAAATATTGTCTATTGCTGCATATGGCTAGCATCTGGATTCACCAAATGAGGTAAGCTGAGCACAGACTTTATGCCCTCATTCCTCAGCAGAAATGGGTTGTTAACATAAGGTGGTGTGTTCATGTCTCCAAGCTTTAAGTGAAGAGAAAAACAGACATCTGGGTGGCCTTAATTTGAGCATTGGACTTGGTAGATTAATGTAACAAGACAGATCAAGGCTGACAGTTGGGCATTGTCCTAACTTTTTATTTCAACATCAAGTAATAGTGAATTACAGAAGAAAGGAGACTAGAGAGAAACACAGCTATCAAGCCACACAACCAGCATAATTGTTTTAATACCTGCCAATGGAATTTTAAATAGTGATAATTTCTGTACATGCATCTATATATATATTTAATTTCCTCAGTTCCTGGCAGACCAGAGAGCAGTGATGGTGGAAGTTGTGAGGTAGAGGCTAAGACTGGGAACCAGTCTTTTTCTTCTGGAATTTTCTGAACTGGGACTGTATCGCCACTGCAGCTTTCTCTGTTTCTGGCGCCTCCATGTCTATATCAAAATCCTCCTGAACTTTCTTTTGATCATCTGCATGAGAAGACACAAACAAAAAAAGGCCACAATAAATCAATACATCTTTGAGAACAAAAGACACATTCATGCTGCACTTATCCGTCATTGAGTCTGGATTGTTGCATGTTGGTATTTAAATAGTACTGAAAGTAACTATTGTTTTAATTTCCATTAATGTGCCATGGTAATGCTAGGTTGAAGGCATTGTTGACATAACTTGGAAAATGAACCATGCTGTCTTGGAGATCTGGAGAGTTGTATTCTAATTTAGCAACAATTGACAAAGTTGATCACATACTAATTTTTCTGGATTACGTCTATCAGAAGATATTTGTAAATTGTTCCATGGGATAACTCCCAGGATAGTAAAATACAACTCCCAACATCTAACCCAAATTGTAACATGAGTAGAAGAAAGGAAGAAATACATGCTTGTGTCTTGTCCTGAAAAATGGCCAATGACTGGAACATACAGAAAGAATAAAGCTAATTTTTCTCCACACCTCTCCAGAGAAGACAATCTAAGGAGACACATTTAATCAGCACCACTGAATATTGAGAAGACAAACTCTGGCACTTTGGTGAATGGTCCCCTTTTCAGTAAAATGGCAAGCACTATCGAGTCTAATGTGTTCAATGTAAAATGTTTCACCCATAAAATTATGGATGGCAAGGATGAAATAATTAAATGAAATTTCTGTTTTAATCTTTAATGCTTAAAATAGTATTTATTTTACCTAGAGGTCAATACTATACCTTAACTCTTATCAAAAAGGAAATATTTCCTTCTTTGAATAGAGTAGTGAAAGGTGAGAACTTGGACCAGTAAAGGACAATGCAAAAGAAGTTCTGAGATGCTCTACTGTCTCCACAATGATGCCATTTCTGGCCTTTATGAATATCTGGGTGGAAAAATAACACTGAGGACTGGGGCAAATGGACCCCTGATGTGGCACTGGCACTTTCATGCATGAGATTGACTTATACAGGAGTATATATAATACTCCATACCAAAAAGTGTATTTTTAAATGCTTTAAAAGAAGTATATGCAAGAAATGCTCCAGCGGGCTATGCAGCCCCCAGACACAAGAATTTGCAGAGATCACTTGTTTGAAAAGATGTATTCCACACAAAAATGCTTCATTTTGTGCAAAAATTTATGCTCCCCCAAAAATACCAAAAAAATAAAACATTCATAATCACACTTGTAATCTTTCCTATCTGTGAGCAGGAATTGAATCTATAGAGATGTATATATCTATTCAAGAAATGCTCCAAATCTACAATACTTTACTGTCACATTTTACGGGTAGGGAGTTTATTTAATTTGGATGTACAAAAACATATATATTCTCAGGACAAATAAAATCTGACATTGCTTAACACAGTTCTATACTTGTACCAGAAGACCATTAAAATAAACATTTCATAATTTAGGGTTAAATAAGAGAAGTATTTTGCTAATTTTAATAAGCTATTTTGCATCCATAGAAAGTATACTATACAGAGATGATAGATAGATAGATAGATAGATAATTTCTATGTAATTATTACAACTTTATTAGAGCTGCAAATGAAAATGTAGATGATGGCTAAATTTGTCATTTTTGCTAGGCCTTCCAGTTACAGCACTTATTTCAAATAATATAACTGTGAAAGTAAACAGTTCGGTTGCAGAGCAAATACGTTAATTTTATAATGTGTTTCAGTGCAGCACAATCAATAAAAAGGGGAATGAATAAATGGTGCCAAACTCTTGAGATATGCAATACAAGCATAATTACTCATGGCCAAGCCTTCAGCTAATTTCTTGATTTACTTTCCAAGCTGGGACTGAAATGAGTGATGGCAATACCGGTAAGTGAAAAGCATTCCCTTTTTCTCTAGTGTCATGAATACCAAATCACCATGTGCTGTTCTGTGCAGGCAAGCCAGCTTTCTAAAGATTTGTTTTTCAGAAATAAAAATTGGAGGGATAGAATTACACACCACAAAATCATTTGTCATTTTTAGATTTCAGCTTACTGTATCTGACAGATAAAATTAACTTGTCTGCACTGGTCTAAGAACATAAGTGATACAATACAGAAATAGCATTTTAAACCACTGATAGAGGAAAGGGTTATTTGCAAAAAAAGGTTTGCCTCCCATGTATTCTACCACCTGGAAAGCTGAAAGTACATAGATATACAGTATGCAGCATGTGCAATTGAACACTGAACCCCTTGGTGACCTGGCTGTCTTTAAGGCTGGGATTGTATGATATGCATCATATGATTTGCATCATGCAGTTGCATGAAATTAACCACTCAATTTATTAGGTTTTTCACATTATTCACCCAATTTCTGTTCCGGGGTTGTTTTTTCTTTCTTTCTGTAGTTCATTATTTTCTCCCCATGTATATCTTCAACAAACAACAACACCAGTTCCTCTTCTGATTCCTAACATTTTATGCTTAAAGATTTCAATAAATTCCACTTGTTGAAGGCCATACCCTTGATGTAATTTAGATAATACAATTATAATACAAATTGAATTACAGTATTCCATTGTATGTTGTGTTATGTTCTACGAGGGTTTCGGAACATCGTTCCAAAATACGTTTATTTGCGGAGGATTCCCCCCTATATTTGCACTTCAAACTTTTCAAACACAGACCAGATGACATTCGATTTTTTGACTTGGAACAAGTACCATGTATCCCACATTCAGATCACCATAAAGCCCTCATCCGCACTGAAAAAAATGGACTGTCCGTTTAAAAATCGAGCCTCCCTTCGGGCTCAATGAAAAGCTAACCGTCAACACCCTCCTGCTGTAATTATCCACCTGCTGCTGCTCCTGCTGTGTATATCTTCCACCCTTTGTGTAATACTCACTTGCATTTGCCCTATCCACTTGGATAGAAGTCCACGTCTTGATTGACAAGGTAATCTGCATGGACCCCAGAGATGTGCTGTCTCTTATTGGTTGCTTTTTGTGAACCTGTATGTATACATTATATTCATTACATGTATTATTATTGTTTAGGCTAGACCTGCATTGCTGCCTCTTTGTATGATACGGACTACAGCCATGAGGACTTTCCCATTGTGGTGGCCTTGATAAAGACCTTCCATAGGTCGAAACGAGAAAGGAGACTCCCCTGTAGTGATTATCTCGTCGGCCTCTTGTGATATACTGTATACCACTGGGTGTTCTTTATATTTTGTGTGGAGTGTGCCCTCCTGATTATACTTTGGATATCGTTATACATGGAATACCACCTAGATATTATTTGACTTGGAACTTTTTTCCGGACCCTTGCACTTCCACACCTTTGTGGTTTTGACTGTTTAATACATTGTGCAGCTGCTTCCATTTGAACCTTCGTGAACACATTGGATTATTGAACTATTCGTGTGTACTTCAAAAACTATATTTTCCTATAAAGGGTAGGAGCCCATTGTGGGCTTTTTTATTGTTACATTGTATTTGGTGGTTCTACTACTATGTACATTGCTATATTACATATTGAATGATATCTTATACCAGTTTGGTTCCTCTGTATCATTGTGTGTTATGTTCTACCACTTCATCAGATGAAGGCAGAGCAGTGGTTTCCCCTACTTCTCTGAGCTGCTGGCATGGAGTGCCCTGTAGCCCATCACATGACACAGGACTCCATGGGGTTCCTGCAGCACAGAGAAATGGACTAATATAAGAAAGCCAGAGGAAGCAAAAAGGAGGCGTGGGATAGTGGGGAAACATCATAGGTAGGGATACCACAATGGCCCTGACGGTAGGGAATGCAGCATGATGCTGCCTCATGATTTTCCCCACTTTCCCCCAGTGTCCTCTGCTTTACACAGGGTCATCCGATGAGGTTCCTAATTGAATCAGTGCTTTGGATCTATTTATTATTATTATTTATTTATTTAAAACTTTTACATCCCTGCCTTCCCACCTCCGGGGAGGGACTCAGACTGGCCTTACAGCAAAAATTCAATGCACTTCATAAAAATTAAAACATCATCTACAATACAAGTTAAAATACATATAAAACATACAAATAGATGAAATACATTCAGGCCCAAATCACCAAATAGAACCAGTTCAACTCAATCCCATAAATATAGTCATTCACTTTATCCTGAAACAATCTTGGTCCTTATTCTGGGACATCTATCCACGGCAGAATGATTTACCTAATTCCTAGATTTGTTTTTCATTTGGAATGAACATACAGAATCTATGCAACTGAGGCAGACCAGAAATTTCTGTAGACTTTAAAATAAATAAGATCACATCTATAATGCAGGCAATGCATCGTGGTGATCAGAGTATTAGATTAAAAATCTAAAAGATATGGTTTCACGAAATCCCACTAGCTGACCTTGGGTGAATCACACTCTGTTAGGCTCAGAGGAAAGCAATGACAAATCTCTTCTAAACAAACCTCGCCAAGGAAATGCCGTGATAATGAAACCATACGTCAGAGTTTACTTGAAGATATATAACAGCAACAGATATCTACATTATATGGTGGATCTTGGAATTGTACAATTATCCTGCTGTTGTTGGAGAGCAACTTCCAGAAGCCTTAGCCAGAAATGGTGGGGAGTGCTGGGAATAGTAGTGCGATAACATCTGAAAGTTCATAAGATTAGTAGTCTTGTCAATAGAGTGTAAAAATAGTACACGCATATACAGAATACATTTCAATGTACAATTATATCAATGCTTGTATGTTTTATGATGTTTATATACATATATTTATGCTTTGTTCTGTATCACATAGATATCTGAAGAAGACATCAAAAGTATTAATAGGCTGAAATAAGGTAAGGGTTGTTGTAAGAAAATAATACCATCATGGTGGGAGTAGATATCCAAAAGATTAGGAGGACACCAGATTGGGTGTCTCTATAGTAAATTAGATTAAAGCTATTCTCCACATTCTATTTCTCCTGTAGCCACCAGCCATGCTCACTCCTATTGTATTCAATCCCATTACAAGACCTATTGAACATGCCTGATGATGGTGAAAGAAAGGTCTCAGCTGAGAAGAGAGCCAGCAACAGGTAACACCTGTGAAAAATAAGATTCAAGAGACTGAAATTTGTTACCTGGTTGCTGGCTTCAACATCAGTGCTTGAGCCAAGACCCTGGACTCTTGCTCTTTCATGGTCTATGGAACTTGGACTACATTTGGGCTTTGGAATTGTGGAGTCAACCTTGCATCCTGGATATTACTGGAAATTGGCTCTTGATCCTGGAATTGACATTTAGATTTCCCTCTTGCATATTCCTCTGAGTGCATCTCTGTGGACAGTTTGGCTAGACCTGGAACTGTTTGTATATATTCTGCCTCTATTTGAGGGCCATGACCATGACAGATAAGTTCTTAACATTTTCTTTGGAGTAAGCTATGGCTGCCATTCTCAGAACAATACGCATGAAGATATGTGCACCAAATTATAAATACAATTTATTTTTATTGCACTAGAAATCGGTTTTCTTGGCTCAGTCAAGAATGAAAAAATGTGAGAAGGACTAACTCTTTACTTTAAAATGCACAATGACAGATAAAATTTACATTAATAAGAAGGGAAGTGAGAGGACAATAATTTTGCACCCTATTCATAGACACTTTGAATCCCCTTCACAAACCCCAAGTTAGCAACCTCTGGTTTATGAGCTACTATAGTAGATACTGGAGTGGAAAATTGGATTTTCATAAAAACCATAAACATCTTTTACTACTACTAGGGCAAAGTATCTATTTATGTAACAAACCATTTCTCAAGCAATACAGTAGAATGAGAAAACTGGCTTATCAAAACTAATGCCAGCAAATTCTATTTTTTTAAAAAAAACCAAGCAAACAATTAAACCAATACTCATCAAATTGTGGAAAATCCCTCATGAAACTTTGCACTCCTATTTTCCAAAACAGTTTCATCTTATTTTCTTACCTCAAAATCAGCAAACAGATCACTCCTGCAGTGCCAAATTTCATCCAAGTCATTTTCTGCATGTAAATGAGAGAAATTGCTGCCTGCTCTATCTTAAGATGAGCACATTATCTGAAGTCCCTTTTGGTGGCTGGGCCTGTTGCTTTAAAGAAGGAATTTTCCAACACCATGAGACACCCCTCTCATCTCCCACTGCGTGAACGCTTGTATGGTATTCACAAAATCTTTTTGGAAACATAATATGAAATTTACTCTGCACACTACTAAAAGTGAACAGCTTCCTTTCTTCATGATATTAATGTCACAGACATTTAGACACCACATGATAATCTCTAAGAAAATATGTCTACTACAAAATGTAAGTTTTTTATTTGACATGTGTTAATTTCTCTGAATTACACATTTCAAATAATTAGTACCCTTCGTGTTGCAATATCCAGTTCACCAGGTGAAATGACTAAAATTTAAATCGCTATTCCTCCCAATTGATTTTTATCAACTGATTAGAACATCTCCAAAGAATTTCAAGACATGCACTTGACGGCTCCTACTCAGAGCTTTATTATTATAATATTTAGTTATATTCATTTATATCCTACCTTTTCTCCAGTTCACCTCATATAAAACTATCAAAAGTAGAAACAGTTAAAACATAACCATTAAAAAATCCCAAAAAGACCATCTCATATTGTAAGGTAGGGAGGTCACTAAGGATCATGCCACCCAGTACAGTAAACCATGGTGTCATCCCAGTGGGTCTCCTCCATAATACAATGTTGTAGCTAATATGTCAGAAGATTTGACAAAATCAGCAACTATAAAAAAAGCCACTTCAAGCACATGCAGATGAAACAAAATAATTTTAAGTGCAATCGTAATTGGGTAATTCCAGAATGCATAGACATTAGAAGGTTCAAATTGAATTAACATAGCCTTGCAGCTGTATTAGTTCAATGGATGTAAACTGGGACTTTGAAATGTTTCTGTGGTTATACTTAACTATGGGGTTTTTTTAATGTATAAATGTCTGCTGGAACACCACACACAAAAAATATAGATTATCAATATTGACATCAAAACCCCTTGGATGGTGCTGTCCTGTATAGTTCACACTCCCTGAACCTTGTTACCGACACCACTGGTGCAAGACCTGTTCCCCTTCAAAGGTCTGCTCAAACAAACAAACAAGTCTTCACCTGCCTATATAAAGATGTCAGGGAAGACACCAGTCTAATCTCTCTTGGAAAGAATCTCCAGAGCCTTGGGGCAACCACAAAGAGGTTCTCTCTTGTTTTGCCACCAGATGTGCCATGAAGGATGGTGGGACAGAAAGAAGGCCCTCCAAAATCCCATGACATATGCAGGCTTTCAATAACATTGCACTTGATGTATAGTGCTTTATAATTCATACCCCAAACTTGGAATTGTGCCTGCAAATAGACTGACAATGGAGCTTTTCCACCAAGGGGGCTTTATGTTTAATGGAGCAATGCTCCTTAGTGAAAAACATCAGTGGCCAAATTAAATTAATAGCTATTTCACATTAGCATCATGCAGAACTCTTAATACCTCATGTATCTGAGAAAAGGGTAATTAATTAATCTTTTGCTTTTAAACTATAAATTATGCTTTGATCCAAAGAGATTACTACTGCTGGTCAAAGTTTCCTTTCCTTGACCTTAATTCTTTTCTTATCAAGTTCTGCAAAGTTAAGTTTTGATGTGCAGCATGATGGTTAACCTCTTACAAGAGAGAGTTATTTCAGTTCACATCTTTGAAGTGTTTGATTAATCTCCCCCATTGCAATAAAGAGAGAACAGGAATACTTGCACACAGTGAGGGAGAGTGATGTGAGAAGATATACACACAGCAAGAAATGAGTACATCAGCATAGATGTGAGAAATAAAAATAGTCATAAAAGTAATTATAATATTAAAGAGATCCTCAGCCCATTAAGGACATATTGATTTTGAACAACTGATATGGTATCAAATGTTTGGCTCTTTAAATGCTAATACAGAGCTGTTTAACTAGCGATTTATTTCTGTTTTGCAGTGACTTCACAAGCTGTAATATTGTCAGAATTACAGTCCTGGGTTTCACACTCATTCTGTGCTAGTGTCCCTCCCTTAACCTTCATGCACCAAGATGAAACATTTTGATCCTTCAGAGCCCTGTTTAGATGCAGAATGCACACAGAAGAAACCTACAATGTAGGAATTCTGACATTATTACATGAATAGTTGTAAAATATTAACCAAGTTCTGCTTGTTAGATGCAAAGGATTTCTAAAATACTTTTTTAAAAAATCATAGGCAAAGAATGCTGGGACAAAATGTACTGAACTACATCATTGTTCTTGTCAGTGTGTGTGTGTGACCTTTGGTGACCCCATGAATTTCATGGAGTTTTCTTACACAAAGCATACTCAGAGGTGGTTTTGCTAGTTCCTTTCTCTGAAATAAAGCCAACAGCATTAGCTATTCATTGGTAGTCTCCCATCCAAACAACCAGAGCTGAACCTGGTTAAAGGAAGTATTGGATTTAGGGTATTTGGAACTAAACAGGTCCTATGGAAAACAAGGGATTATGTAATAATGAATAATGTAATGAACTATGGCAGGCATGGGTAAACCTAGGCCTGTGAGCTGGACATGTCCACTTGGGCTCTTCCCTCCACCCCTCATCTACTTCAGCCCTCCTCTTAATTTGCAAACATAGCAGCCCTGGAGAGTTCTCAGCAGTGATGTGTCTCCTCTCAGCCTGGGAATGCTACCCAACCTGGCTCGGCCTGCCTGCCCCACCCCGGATCACAATGCAGCCCCCACCACAAAAAGTTTGCCAATGCCTGTGCTATGGTATATAACTTTATGACGATGGAGCTACAATACTGACATGATACATAACCACATTAGAGAACTGAGATAGTGTCCAATGAGGGCTCTCATCACACAACAGGATTTTTTTTAACCAGGTATGGGGCACCTTGACATTCTATTGTCCTCTGTTCTCAATTGCAGCACCCCCTCTTCTTGCTCTGTTATTACAAGAGATAGTCTGTGCCCCACCCCCCACAAAAAAACCCTGGCATGCTGTTTGTTTCACTTGTGCAATCGACTCTACGTCACAGCTATTCCTTCCTAGAAATCCAGCTGTTGGACCAGCCTAACCTAGGAAAGGAATCTATCCACACTGGTTTAAACTGACATGGATCCATCCCATCCACACTGGTTTAAACTGACACGGGAGGGAAAGGAAATCCATCCACACTGGTTTAAACTGACATGGATCCATCCCATCCACACTGGTTAAAACCGCTTCTCTCGCTGAAGACTGACTCAGGAGGGGGGAGGGAAAGGAAAGGAATTCATCCACACTGGTTAAAACTGATGTGGGAGGGAAAGGAAAGGAAAGTAATCCATCCACACTGGTTAAACTGACGTGGATCCATCCCATCCACATTGGTTAAAACCGCTTCTCTCGCTGACACAGGAGGGAAAAGAAAGAAAGGGAATCCATCCACACTGGTTTAGGAGGCTTCTCTGGCTTGAACTGAGGCCAGGGAACAGAAGCGGGGGAGCTGGATCATTTCCGACTCACTTACTGATTCATAAGAGAAATGGTGGAAAAAGCTTCTGAAGTGCAAAGGGACATCCGTTTTTCTTAAAAACTTCGAAATCGCTTCAAAAAGGAAACAGTTCCGAATTTATTCCAAATTACAAAGATTCTGACCGAACCTAACCATGCCTAAAGCCTACATATTAGACTGGAAAGACTTTAAACACCTGCATGAAGATGTGTCACATAAAGAACTGAGGCAGACTTATTTGAGTAAGACTGTTATTTGAATGCCCTCTATTCAAGAAAATGGAAGCAAACTCATCAGTCAGTGAACTGAGAGAAGAGATGGTGGTACAGCACCATTAGCCCAAAGGGAACGAGAAGTCACATTTGTACACAAATCATGAGAGATGTGTGATATTGTGTCTTCATTTCCATCACTAAGACTGATTATTATGACAGTTTCAGAGGACCATGATGTACCCATATAGTTCAATTAGCTGCTAATAATGACACAATGGGTTACAATCAGATCTTCATGTTTTATTTGAGTTTGATATCTTTCGGGTAGCACTAACCACTGTGATATAACTTTATCATTCATAAGAGCTTTAAACCAAGGGTAATTAAATATGTAATTATATATTAAATATATAGTGACTATCAGAGAACATGAGACATCAGACTTGCTTGATTTGCAATTCCTTAAACATCACCCTCTTCTCTACCTTCTCAACACAAGAACATGATTTTGCTAAAGCCCCTTTGAAAAAGATGGATGTGACATAGTAAAATATTTAGTTAGCTCAGATTCTGCAAAGCATTTACATTTTAAAACTGAGAGACAACAGCACTAAACACATATTTCTAAGCTTTCATTAATAATGTTTATCTTGCTAAGGTAAATGATACCCTTCTATAGCATGGTTAAGAGCCTTGAGCCCTAAGGACAAATCTGTCTCTTCTGGCAGAGATAGTCATGCTCCAACATGTTGGGTGGCTTTCCAAAGTTTATACAGCCCCCCACTTAAAAAAAAACAACTTGAAATGCTTCGTCTAAGGCTTTTGCCTGCATCTGTGGCTGACATCTTCAGAGGTCTGAGGATGGATTGGCTATACACCCCAAAAAATTCACAACCACCCAGCTGGAAAGTTCTTCCCAAGTTTGGACCTTGTTCAAAGTCACTTACAGTATCATCACAAAGACCAGGTGAAGTGTCCCACTTCACCTGGCATCCAGGAGGAAAGACAGAGCAGTGCGGCAAATTTGTCACCACACACCGTCTCTGCAACACTTGCCCCAACACATGGGGGAAAGCATCACCCTCGCAAAGAAGCCTCCCATGTTGGGGGGAAAACGTCTAGTGAGGCTTTCATCCTGGTTGGGACAAGGTCTCCACCAGAATTCACATAAAGTCGTGTGATGTCCAGCTTAGGACTCCATCCTCTAGACAGATGGAAGCATCCTAAGATGCTGAATGCACTCTTGTCTGATGAGGTCCTAAGTCTTAGCACCAGCTTGCAATAATAAACTCTGAAGAAAATATAGTTGGTAGAAGTTTTGGCAGCTTTCCAAAGCTGTTAGCAGTTTATGCTTGCTGAAATGACAGTGTACTATAGTGAACTATAGCAACATGATGATAATTGCTTCTGAACAACAATATTAAGAAAACAGAAGGTGCCTGGATAACACTGGCCCTTCCCCCAAAAACTGCAACTAATAAAAAAAGCCAGTTTCTACAATATATTATAGCATTTGTGAAGCTGGTTAAGAAGAAAATGTTTGCTCTTGCAGCTTGATGAAACTGTGCTTTGCCCTATCTCTGATTTGACTTTGTTACATCCTTACTACACTTTCAAATAATCAAACATGATTTGCTGCCTAATCACAATGACTAACCATGCTGCCTATGTGATATGTACCTGTCTGGGATTTTCTTGGAGGAAAGCCAGATTGAAAGGGAAAAAAGAAATATATTGAAGCTGAAAATGAAGGAAAAAATCTTCTGTAAACAACTAGGGAACAATACATTAAAAAGGTAAGCAATAGAAGTTGTGATACCTTTCATTTACCCCCAAAATATCTGCGTGGCAAAAATCTTTCTAAACCAGTGGGTGCCACCATATCAATGTTTTCAGTGTGCCAAAACAAACTGTAATGGGCCAGGTGTGATTTGTTCCCAATCTGGGCAAAGCTCCAGGGAAACATCAACTACTTCAATCTAATTTCAAGTAATAATGAAGCACTCCTTTGATGTGAATCTTTAAATCTCGCCTTTTTAATTAAGTTAATTTATGTCCTATTGAGAAAGAAAGGGAGTCAGTAAATTAACAGTGCCAGTCATCGATTGCTTTAATCTTCTCAGAAGCTGATATTCTTTGGACTCCATGGAAGATACGTTTATAGAAAAAGAAGCATCCCGCTGAAAAAGGGTCCTCCTACGCGTCTGTTTCCAGACAAGCCTGTGAACATAGATGTTCCATTTAGCTAACTGACAAGTCTTTTTCTACTAACTTTCTCATTTCTCCAAACTCTATACTCATTTTGTGATGGTTCCATGAAGAATTTTTTTTAATGAGAGCAGGGGATTTTACATTTTGTATGCATGCATTTTTTAAGGTGGCTCTGCAGTTTTATCAAATATGAATATGTATTTGAATGCATTTTTGGCTTTATTTCAGCAAAATGCATTGCAAAAGTTGAAAGGCACTTATTTTCAACCATTAAAAGTATCCATTTCTCTTTCTGGTTTGAGAGGTGCATTGGGAAAAATCCACTGATTGATTGGTTTTGTGCATTTCCCATACATGACTACTGATTTTCACCATCTTCACTTCTTCTATTCTGATTCCATGACAACCCTGTTCAGGCACTATGACTTAACAAGAAATTCTACCCATATAAGAGGAATTGGGGAGCACATGTTTCTGTGTCTCTATCAGCTTGGCCCCCAAAGATTCCACATAGGATGGTTAGTTCTGAAGAGCATTTCTATTCCTGATCACTTGAATGTGATTAGAAGCCATCTACACTGTCAGGAACCTTGCTTTATCAAGATCTTTCTCAAGTCCCTTTATTGATCTGTCCATTTATTTAGAGCAGAGTTTCTCAAACTGTGCTCCTCAAGATCTTTTGGATTTCAGCTCTCAGAATTCCTAACAGCTGGTAAGCTGGCTGGAATTTCTGGGGGCTGAAGTCCAAAACAACTGGAGGAGAACTGTTTGAGAAACACTGATTCAGTGGATTTTAATCTCATACTTCAACCAAAAAAGGATCCCAGGGTGGCTTACAAACCATGAATTTGACATTTCCCTTACCACATGCTTACAAACTAAAAAGACAGGAGACACGAGGAAAAGGGGATGGTAAGAAGGAAAGGGAATTAAGTCCATTAGATGCTGGCTGTTCTTCTCTCCCTTAGAGGCTGAAGCAATGGAAGTTGTAATGAGGGGGGTTCTCACTAACTTGTACTCACTACTCACTATTTTGTGAGTACAAGATCTCTTCATATTTTTCTTTTCGATATTAGAAGGTCATAAATAGTAACAGTGAGGCTAGAAGACATGGAAATGTTGAGGGCCAACTCCAAAAGAAGTTGCTAATTTTTGTGAAACAAACTCACAGATGGACAGTAGCTACCCTTTCCAACTTTCTGCATCATTTGAACCAGGTCTTAAACCTTTCTTGATCTATTTGGCTCACATAGTGTCATTGTGTAATGTATCAAAGCCCAAGTCACACACTTTTTTTGACCTCATCAGACAGGCCAAATTGCCCGTCATATGCCATTTCCTCTTTACTTTTGCCACAAAGCCTGCTGGCTCCCATCTCATGACATACATCTACATCTCATACTTCCAACAGGGCTCAGTGTCAACCATGAAGAGGAAACGGCATTTGCTGCCGCCGTGGCTACAAAAGAGGCTTCCCATGTTGCATTAGTAACAATGTGGGGAAGCTGGGTGGCAGATGCTTCCTCCCCCATGGGATGGGGTAAAGTGGAAGCCAGGCAAGGCAGGGAGTGGGGCAATGGGTTCCTGATGCCGGGCCCTGATGGATTTGCTATGATCTGTGGCAGATTCTTTACTTAATGTAATACATTCCTATATTTGCCCCCTTCCTATCTAGTACCTTATGAAACTGAAAAGAAGGACTTCAGTAAATTTGTAGAGTTCTTCACCAATTGCTCATCATAATGAAACTAGAACCATGGGACTGTTTCCTGAATGACAAGCAAACACCTATTCAAATCCAATTGATTTAATGTAGTGTTTCTCAACCTGTGGAAAATGAAAATCCAGTCCATGAACCTCCTTTCGCTTTATTTTATTTATTTGATTTCCGCTTCTTTCCACTAACCAGCCCCACCTCTTTTGATACTAATGTTGGAGAGTGGTTCCTGGTCAAAGTCATCCCTGATCAAAGTGGTCCTCGGTCAAGTGGGCCCTGATTTAAAAAAGATTGGGAACCACTCTTAATGGATCTACTATTTCAGGGACTATCAATTGAATTTAGCCCAAAGTGCCTGATGCATAATGTTTTGCCCTGTCTACATCACTTTGAGAGATGGTGGAAAAGACAAGAGGGCAATTTAAATGCATTCCATAGAGAGTAATTTACACAAAACTGTATCTGTCTATAATTTAATCTAAAAATCTTTTTAGTTAGCCATAAATTAATATGGGCCAGCATTTTTAAAAGTGCTTCTAACCATGGATCAAGTCCAAAGTCCATTAAAGGAAGCAGAGTGGCCCACTGTAAAATTATGCTAGAGTAACACTGGAAAAACTGGAGCGCACCTTGATAAAGATCAGTTAGATCCGCTGCCAAGAGATTATTTACTTCTTTACAGCTATAAAGAACTGCACTAGCAATTGTGTCATTCTGGCACTAAACCCAAGAGTTTTTATATATGAACATGAATATTCTTTTCTTGGAGATATGCATTCGCTTTGCCAAGACCAATAATGGTTATCATGGTAATTGGCCATTGCAGGGTTAGCTCATTGCAAGAAGCCTTTTTAGCACATGTTTTCTTTCTTTGATTTGAAAAGCACAGTAACATTTCTGAATACTAGCAATGAAGGTCTAAGAACAAAGGCCAAAATATCTTCCTATAACTCCATTCTGGTATTGATTTTGACACAATTGCTTCAAAAACAGATGTGTGGGTGCCCATTTTATCTGGAACAGAAGAAAATGCCCTCAGGAGAGCAAGCTATATTCCCATGACTTTTTCCCTACAAAGTACATGGATCCTGTTGTGCCAGCTAAATGCATATCCCAATCCATAATGAAGGACAGATACCAATTGGTATGCATGTTGGAGAGATCCATGTGAGCGTTTTACATGATGGTGTGTATTATGTATATGTAAATGTGTAGTTTGAAATAACAAGGATGTATAAATCTTGAATGCCCTCTCTTCCACTTCATCATGTTCCAGCATAACTATTCAACTGTTTGTACGAGGGGCATTCATTAAATATTTCCCCTGACTCACTTCTATTTATCACAGGATGCTGAAACTGCATGTGTGTAATGATGCAAATCTCTATAGGTTACGTGCCAATTTACAACTCAGAATTTTACAACTCAGTATTTTACAGGTGCCGAAGTGGTATGAGGTTGATAATGGACCCAGTGGAATACAGAGCAGAGCAATTCCTTTACTTGCAAGGCCGCACACCAAAGGAGATGTTTCATGAGATGAAAAAGGTTTATGCTGATGATTCCTCATCATATGATGTAGTCAAGAACTGGCATCATCAATTCAAATGTGGTCAGACATCAGTGCAAACAGCTCTAATTCCAGGGCGACCCCACTCTGCTATTGATGAAAATATCATCCAACAAGTAGAGGTCGCCTTTTTGAAAATCGCTGTGTAACTATTCGCCACCCAGTACAAAATGTCAAGATTAGTGTGGAGTCAGTGGAAAAAATCACCCAAGACCATCTTCACATGCATAAGGTATTCGCTTGCTGGGTCCTCTGACTGCTCACACCTTTCCAGAAGCAGGAATTAGTTGACTCTATTGAAAATGTGCCATGGAAACCAGGAGTACCTTTTCAACAAACTGATCACACAGGATGAAAGCTGGGACCATCACTATGATCCAGAGACTAAAGTCCAATCAATACAATGAAAGCATCATGACTCACTGCCTCAAAAGGAGGCACGTGCCCAACTCTTGGCAGGCAAGGTCATGCTCACAGTATTTTGGGACCAGAACTGATTAGTACTAATGGATTCCCTAGCAAATGGGTACCATAATCACTGGGGCATACTATGCTTCACTGCTGTGGAAATTGCAGGAGGCCATCAAAACCAAGAGGTAAGCCATCTGCAAGACGATGCACCATTTCACAACTCACATGTTGCCCACATGGAAAAATGCTCCCCGTGGCTTTGAAATTCTACTGCAACCCCCTTATTCACCCAACTTTGCACCATCGGATTTCCACCTTTTTCCAACAATGAAGTTAATTTTGAATGGCAAGCATGTTTCAGATGATGAGACTCTGGTTTCCAAAGACACAAGGTGGATTTTGGAGCAACCTGTCAACTTCAACAAGATAGGTGTTTACAGTTGCTTAAAAGATGGGAGAAGTCTGTGTCCCTAAGTGGCACCTATGTAGAGAAGGACTAATAATGGTGCCAAGTTTCATTGCTCTCAGGCCACAGGAAATGGGTCAGGGGAAACCTTTAATGAATGCTCCTCGTATCTATCTTGCACCCTCCTTCACAGCAAGTGAAGAGGATTCACCCTCCAAGGAAAGTAGTTACAGGCAGTCCCCAAGTTACGAACAAGATAGATTCTGTAAGTTTGTTCTTAAGTTGAATTTGTTTGTAAGTCAGAACAAGCACATTTTTAAAGTGCAACTCCAGCAAAAAAAAACCCCAACATATTTTGAAGCTTTGGGTAGCATAGGGAAGAGTTAACACCCCTGAGGTGTTTGTTTTGTCGTCTGTGCCTCTGTTCAGAAGATTTCATCTCATTTTCTGTCCCTGTGATAATTCAATTTTGAAAAATTTGGCGTGTTGTGGAAGCAGAGATTGGTAATAAAGGATCAGTGGAGACACCTTTCCCACATGATAACTCTTTCAAGAATGAATTTCCCTTCTGAGGGGTAGATTTCTCTCACTTCCTATTGTCTCAGCACTGTTCTTAACTGTGAGTCATTTGTAAGTTAGATGTTTGTAACCCAAGGACTGACTGTACTTGTATATAGATCCACAGTTTTATGAATATGCTGCTGTTCTAAATTTGAAAGGCTCAGGCTTTTCTTGCTACTACCAAAGGATTGCATGACAGTTTTGTTTATATTATCAGGCTATTGGTTGTCAGAGAGTATGGGTTGATTGCTCAGAATTAATATGCCTTTCTTTTATCATCTTCTGTAACATTTCATGTTCATCTGGGATTTGTCATGGAAATTCCAATAAAGAATTCAATAAAGGTAAATTTAATTTACTTCTCTCAAGGGACAATAGCTAACCTTCCCATACCAGCAGAGAAACAATATTTATTGTAAAGCACGAGGCGAAAAGCAACTACAATTAATAGGTTCTCTTCAAAGAACAGCACATGAATCAAAAAGGGCACGGTGTCCTCCTTGCTGCTTGCTCATTAGTTATAGAGAGTTGTTACACTGTTTTGCCAAAGATAGAAGTCAATACTCCAGCTCTGTGGGATTTCTCTAGTCTGCCTTTTTTATCTATATTTATTGAGTGTGTGCTGATGGTATAGGATAATGTAATTTTCCAAGCCTTCTTAAGCAACTGAGATTCATGCACAAAGTCATGCACCATACCAAAGCCTCCACACAGAATTTTTTCCTTCTGAAATTTTAAATATATTAGTTACCAGCCAATCTTCTACAGGTTTACTTTTTAAGCTCTAAAAAGGAATGATTTTGGACAATGGACAACCCTCAACCCTTCATTCTGTTTCCCCCAAGACTGTTTACTACTGTTCACAGCCAGGAGCCCTTGCACATTAAACAATTACAATGTTTTGATCCCCTTTTCATTACCATGGCCACATCTTATGGCATCCTGAGATTTTCAATTTAGGGAGAGGTATTCAGAAGTCTCAAACAAAGAGCCCCAGTCAGTCACCAAAATACCTGTAAGAGTATTCTCAACCTTCCTAATGCTATGACCCCTTAATATAGTTCCTCATGTTGTGGTGAACCCCGACCATAAAATTATTTTCACAACTGTAATCTTGCTACTGTTATTTATTTATTTATTTTATTTATTTACTCGAACCCCAACCCAGAAAGCAGAACAACATACAATAAACAAATTATTTAAAATGCAATATAAAATACAGGATAAAAAATACACAATAAAACAGCATTAAAACACAGTTGGAGTAGTTACAGTGGTTGGGTTATGAATCATAATGTAAATATCTGATATGCAGGATGTAGTTTCATTCACTGGACCAAATCTGGCACAAATACCAAATATGCCCAAATTTGAATACTGGTGGGATTGGGCAGGGGAATTGATTTTGTCGTTTGGGAATTGTCGTTGCTGGGATTTATATTTCACCTACAATCAAAGAGAATTCTGAACTCCACTAATGATGGAATTGAATGAAACTTGGCATACAGAACTCCCATAACCAAGAGAAAATCCTGGAAGGGTTTGCTGGGCATTAACCTTGAGTTTTGGAGTTGTAGTTTGCCTACATCCAGAGAGCACTGTGGATTCAAACAATGATGGATCTGGACCAAACTTGGCACGAACCCTCAATATGCCCAAATGTGAACACTGGTGGAATTTGGGGGGAAATAGACCTTGACATTTGGCAGGTGTAGTTGCTGGGATTCATAGTTCACCTAAAATCAAAGAGCATTTTGAACCCTACCAACAATAGAACTGGGCCAAACATCCCACACAGAACCCCCATGGCCAACAGAAAATACTGTGTTTTGTGTACTGTCTTTGGCGACCACTCTGACACACCCTCGCAACTCCTCCAGGGGTCCTGGTGACTGTTCTATAGGATCTTGTCATGGCAGTTAAAGTAGAATCTGAGAATGCATCTACACTGTAGAATTAATCTAGTTTGACACCATTTTGACTGCCAATGCTCGATGCTATGGAATCCTGGGAGTTGTAGTTTTACAAGGTCTTTAACCTTCTCTTCCAGAAAGTGTTGGTGCCTCACCGAACTATGACTCCCATACTTTTGAGCCATGGCAGCTGAAGTGATGTCAACCTGTATTAATTCTCCAGTGTAGATGCACCCACACTACTACAATGGAAGTCCCATCATTACTGACGATTTAATGCAGTTTTAAACCATTATCAAAGAAAATGGTTTTGCTGTGCAGATAATTATACAGGAAATCCTGGAACCAGTTTGAAGCCAGGATGGTGATAACACAAATTGGTTGCCTGGCTGCCACAGTTTGAAGCCAGCTTAAGTGCATTAAATAGTCAGTGTAGTGGGCACTGAGTAACGTAGAAAGGGTCCAAATATTCACTTTATGTCCCTTCTTTCATTGCCATTTTTTTTAACTTTTAGTCTTCCTCAAGCGATCACAGCCAAACAGCATTATGTTCAAGGGACTATAGTGTAACGTCCCTGAGTAATTTCTTTGTTGATATCAGTAAGGACTAGCGAAGGGTATAAAGGGTGAGGGAAATGTTTCTTTTATAGTTTACATGAGCCATATAGGGAGGTGAAGCTATTTTAAAACAATCTTAGTTGAAGCAATAATTCCTGTTAAGGGCAGAAACACTTCCAGCACAGGCCCAGAAACTATTGGTTTCTGACCTCCTTCTCTTTTTTTCAAACACATGGGGTCTGCTATAGCCTCTTGGCCAAAATTAGACCTTGTAATCCTAGTCTAGTGAGGACGACATTTTATATTTGCCTTGCAGTTTGCCAGACACTGTAGTAAATTAGGTAAGGCATTTTGAATGTTATGCTATGCTTTAGAAAGCTGGGAGAGCAAACTGACTTCGCTTTCCTCTTTATCAAAGCTCTGCAGGATGCTAGACATCTCAAATCTCTATATTTTGTGCTGAATAGACTCATATGTCCTCTTCTATTACTTTTAAGCTGGCATCTCTATGAAGCTCTTTTTTAAAATGAAGTTGTTCGAAATTTGAAGATATAGATTTAACAGAAAGTTTGCCAATTAAAATTAAAGCGCATTAAGCCTAGTGTCAGCTTGATATGAAAACCTAATTGAGTTTGCAGAGGATTTCTCTCTTGGTTGAGCAGTATCAACTCAAGAAATTAACATGGTAGTTAGCACAAATATATGGAATTAAGCCGTGGCACACAAAATGGTATGCAGTGGATAATAAAGACGAAAAGGCAATCTCACTGCATTTCCAAAACTAGGTTGGGCTCACAAATGGGTTCTGAGGTCGGCTTCTCAGTGAAGTCTATTTTTCTTGTACCGAAGTGAATATTCACCTTTGTGAGATAGATTCAAGAGACAATTTTGTTCCATCCCTCCTCAATATATGTTTTCTATCCAAACCCACCACAGCTGTTCAATACATAACCCATGAGCTACATGTATTATCCCATGTTTGAAGCCCATTATGGTAGGGGTAAAAGCTGGACTGTGAAGCAAACTGAAAAGTTGGGAGATTTTGGGGAGCAAGGAGCCCACAAATAGGTCCAGGGGCTGCATTCTGCTCACAGGGCATACTTTGCCCACCTCCGGAACAAACAATTTAAATCCAGAAAAATGTACTATAATAAAAGTCAGAGGATCCAACATAACATTAACTCATCCCCCTAATATTGATTTTATGTGGATTTTCAGAGATCTGCTGCAAACAAATCTTTCATCCAGTTATATATTGCCCTTTATAATAATGGGTATTTTGCTAACATTACAATAAATTAGAGAGCACTTCTTAATCAAATCAGTTTCCAGGATTTCTTATTATTGTTCATTTCATTGGCACCATGCCTAAAACCCTTTTCTGGAACGTTTTGTTTTTCCCTCATGTGAATTTAAACTCCGACAAGACATTCTGAATTCAGCCTGGATTTATGAGTGTGCCAAATTTGTCACTAAAACTGATCGGTCAGGCTCTCTCAGTTGACAGTCTGTGAGTAAGCCCATTTCTTAGAGCGAGCAGACTATGTTTCTCTAATCCAGTGAATATCTGCCTCTCTGCTCTCAAGGGACTCCTTCTGTATCAATTTGTCTGCCAAGGAATTACTGAGTGTGTGCTGCAAACTAGAACATGGGATAAATGAATTGGAACTCCCCAAATCCCCATGCTGACTGTAAGACTCAGGGCATTGTGCTGTGTTTGTTCTGCACTTTGCATTCATTTGGAAACATATTCTAGAGAAATCCTGCACAATCTGTGACCCTCCAACTGTTTTAGATTTCAACTTCCAGAATTCCTGACTATTGAACAAGCTGGCTAAGGCTTCTGGGAGTTGGAGGCCCAAACACCTGGAGGGCTCCAGGTTGTGCAGGCCTGCTCTAAAGCCTACAGTGACAGCTGGTGGCATCCACTTCACTGTTGAGGTGGATCTGTTCTGTCCAAACTTTGAAGGATCTATTCCAGGTACTTAAGCTATTTTTGGGAACAGGATTCAGTAATTTTGACAACTTTGAAGTTCAGAGCAAAACCTAGAGAGGATTTACTTGGACAATATGCCTTGTCTATATGAAGCCTACACCCACCACTAAGAGGACATTGTGCTGGCTCTAGTTGTCCCACTTTTTAGATCTAGAATGCTCCAGAATCTGGCCAAATGACCAACCTTCTCTTGGGGTGTTGTGTGGTTTCCAGGCTGTATGGTTGTGTTCTAGCAGTATTTCCTCTTGATGTTTCACCTGCATCCATGGCTGGCATCTTCAGAGCATCTGATGATAGTAAAATAAGTGTATATATATATATCCAGGGTGGGAGAAAGAACCACTGTCTGTTAACTAAGTGTAAAGGGTGCAATTAGCAAGCCTGATTTGCAAGTGTTGAGTGGGATTCACTCATTAACATGTGAGTAACCATGAAGATTACATAGTCAATCAGTGAGGGCATCTGCCTAGAAGTAGCCTGGCCTTTGTTCCCTTTGAATTGTTTACTGCCTTTGTTTGGGTGATTGCTTGCTGCCTGGAGTCCTCCTGAGTCTGGGTGGTGGTCATTAGTTACTATCTTGATTCTGGTATTTTTCAATACTGGTAGCTAAATTTTGTTCATTTTCATGGATTTTTCCCCCTTTCTGTTGAAATTGTGCTTGTGGATTTCCATGGCTCCTCTGTGTAGTCTGACATAGTGGTTGTTAGAGTAGTCCATAATGTCTGTCTTCTCAAATAATATTCTGTGCTTAGCTTGGTTTGTCATGTGTTCTGTAATTGCTGATTTTTCTGTCAGAACTACTTTGCAATTCCTTTCATGTTATTTGATTTGTTTATGGATGCTATGTTTGGTGGTCCCTATGTAAACTTGTCCACAGCTGGACTGTATGCAGTAGACTCCTGCAATAGTTAGAGATTCCATCTTATCCTTTGCTGAATGTAGCATTTGTTGAATTTTCTTATGACCTTGTTACATGGCTCCTGGAGATGCTCCACTTCATTGAAGGGTTTGGGGAACCCAGCACTCTACGCCTTGCATCAGCCAGGTCCAGCTGAGGGCAATCAGATAGAAGAAGCATGGAGTTTGTGTGTAATGCGTTGCTTCCCCCTATGAATCTGTTCCATGTTGCTGTGGCGGTGGCAGGTGCCAGCTCCACCCTCCATCACCCACGAAGCTTCGCCAGCATCGTTTGATGGGAGCCAGTGGGCTCCATGTGTGGCCTGTAGGCCTGGTTAATCCATGGTTCTAAGTGGTTCAAAAGTACTTACAAAACAAAAGTTTTGGTAGCGAACATTTCAGAACTCCAACAAAACCTTCAAAATTTCGTTATAAATGGCAGTTCCTAATTGGTTCTGTCTTGAAAATTGCCAATAATGAAATAATAATGGAATTTTGACAGAGTTCTGAAATGTTCACCATCAGAACTTTTGTTTTGTAAGTACTTTTGAAGCATTTAGAACCATGGATCAGCCAGGCCTAAACCAACACATGCTGCCAATTTTAGCCCCATGTGAAGGGGTCCTTTGTAGGTCTTTACATTGTCTGTAGGTTATGTTTCTTCACCAGTCTACCTATGCAGGCAGCAGTTCCCTGGGCATTCCACAGGTATTTACACTTGCTTTACTACCATCGGATCGTCTGAAGATGCCAACCACAGCTTCAGCAAAATGTCAGGAGAAAATGCTATTCAAACAGAGCCATACAGCATTATGAAACCACACAATGCCCCAGTGATTCCAGCCATGAAAACATTCTACACTAATACTCCCTTGGTTAGTAATCAGCAGGGGAGCAGGATTTACTGTGGAAAGCTGTCTTTTGTGCAACCTGTCCATCTTCATCTGTCCTTCTGCTTAATATGCTGCCAAGGAACTCTACTGTTCATAAAAAGATTGTCTTGATTCCTACAGTTAATAGGGTGCTGCTGAGTCTGTTTGTGTGGGGAAGCAAGTACATCTCGTTCTCCTCTGACATATATATAGCATAACATATGGATGTTTATAGCAGAGACCTATGTATGTTCAGTTGTGTATTTCCCTCCTTCTTGGTTTGCAAGGTTGGGAAAAACTTTCTATACATTCAGGTGTTAACATGGAACATCTAGTTCACTTATTGCAGGAGGTGCATAGTGAAGAGAAGAAAAAATCATTCTTTTTCACAATGTGAAGATTCTCAGTTCACTACATTACAAGCACTTAATGCTACTTTGGGACTTCATCACACTTGTGCATTTTTCCACTTTAATCCACTGTAAATGTTGTGACTGCCTCTTGCAGAATTCTGGCATTTGTAGTTTAGAGAGGGCCAGGGCATCTATGTATGAGTAGTTAAAAGGCCACTCCCTAAACTACAAATTCCAGTATTCTGTAGGAGGCAGTCACAACATTTAAAGTGGATTAAAGTGTGATGAGGCCCTTAGTGCCATGGTTTCATCCTAAGCAAGCCTTTTAATTGGGTGAAGTTCTTAGATTTCTCTGTTATGAAGCTCTAGTTCACTCCCCTGATTACAACTGAAGTACTTTGAATGCCTCTTTGTATTATAACATTAATCCTGAGCACCAGTGGAACATCAGCCATCACTGGTTTTCACCATGGTACATCTACCACTAGTGGAACACTAAAGGACTCTATGTGGAATCTCCTGAGCTAATCACATGAAACTTGGTGTCCATGATCAACTGGTGGAGGCTGAAAGCTTTATCCAATTTCAAAGTGAACTAGCAAAAATGGTCATGGGCACAGCAAATTAATTTGTGCTGGAAATTGTACATTTGTTTTTTTACAAATGTACAACTACAGACAGGGATATAGTGACTGACATCCTGTTAGTGACATATGCAGACATAATGGAAAGTTCCACTTTCATATATACTTTATAGTTGGAGCAGATAAAATAATTGAGCACTTGCATCTGGCACTACTCCTTTCCTGAGCCACCTACCAATTTTCAGGCGAGATGCCCCCCTCTCCATGACCACTCAGGATGAGAGAGGAAGAGGGTTAGCCACACATCCAGGTTCCACATACTCTTGGAGTAAAAAAGGCTTCATCCTGACCACTCCAGAGGTCCAGGAATATGTCATTAATCTTTCTGCACTCACTGGAACAAACGGAGCCACCTGGTCGCCTAGCTCTCCCCTGATCACCGTAAATCTGTCAGGAGGAAAAGCCAGCCAGAAAATAGGCAGATCAAACATGTGGAAATAGGGGGCAAGGTTATTCCTGGAAAAACCTCACAATCTGTCCATATGACACACCATACAACTTTTAAAATATTTTAAAGACAATTCAAATTGATCCTTTGTCATCCCCTTTTTTCAGATGCTTTAAAATATCCCAGTTTCTCTTCCTTCCATTTCTCTTTGTCCTTTGTAAAGAGTTAAAAGTACAATAGTAGTTTGCTCTGCATTGGCTACATGGGGGTGGGAGAATAAGGGGAGGATCCTGCCGATCATAACAGGCAAAAGCAAACTGCTACAGACCCATCTTTTGTAAACCTTCCCACAAATACCTTTTGCCATATTCATTACCCTCTGATGTTTGGATGCATATTCCTGAATTTATCTGTCAAACTTATTATTAGTTTATTTATTTATATCCTGCATTTCTCCATAAGACAGCTAACAACATATGCAAAGAATACAAATTAAAAGCAATACAAAAATCAGAATAAAGGTAAAAATATAAGACTTAATACATTAAACAGCTTGTAAACTAGAACATTAAACATCATAATTTCAAAATGAGATGCCAACATTTAAAAGTGGGAGGGGTAAATTTGATCTACGATCTTGGGCTATACCTTTCTATCAAATGGAATAAAAACTATTACAATGCACACTTTATATCTTCTGAAGTTTGGCACACATACAAATATGGATACTAAAAATCCACGGATGCTTAAGTCCAATGATATACAATGGCGAGCTAAAATTGTGTCCCTTATATAAAATGGCAAAATCAAGTGTTGCTTTTTGGAATTATTTTCAGGAAGGAGGTAAGGTAATATTTTCTAGTCATGGATGGGTGAATCTATGGATCCAGAATCTGTGGATATCAAGGACTGACTGTAATGTACTTTGGTTAAGTTATGAGCAGTAGTTCAAATATTAATAAGGTTTCCTGTTTCATTAAACCCTAAAGCAGTATCTAATGACAAAGTTGTCTCATGTATGTTTAATTTCATTCTGAAGCTAAACAGCACCCCATCCCTTTCAGAGACATTATGGTGGGTTATGTATGCTATGTTTGTCCCTTTAGTTAGGAGACAGACCTCACAAAGTCAGATTAGAAATGCTTCTATATGACTTAGGTACCCTAAACAGGGAGCATAGAAGGAAATTCATTCACTTGGACTTGTGATCCAAACCAAGAGGGAGCCTGACACTCTCATTTTGGAATGTGGCACCCTCCCTCCTCAGACCAGAGGACATCCCTGGCTTTACCCTTTCCATACTGGCCACATACCTGGAACGTGATACTTATTGGTCACTAGGTTCCATCTCTGGAGATTTAGGTTTTTCCATCAGCCAATTTAGAAAGAGTGTGAAGAGAGGGAACAGACCACATGGACAGTGAGAAAATAAAAGTCACCCCCCCTCTCATGCAGCATTTATCTACAATATTCTTTGAAGCCAGAATATGACAGAGTTTGTAGTCAAACCTGATACCAGTACAACAGAGAGACTGACTCTAATCTCTCACTAGTGTTGGATAAATGATACATGTCCCTTTTGTCCAGACAAGCATCAAACTTATTGATTGCCTCCTTGAAACAGAGAAGACAGATTTACTGGCAATGTTCATATTTGTGCAAATCCACCCCAACCAATTCATTTGTTCAACACAACATTCATGTTCAATACAACATTTCAACAGTATCCTTCCAGGAGAACTTTCTATCAGATGATGTTGCTCTCTTTCTGGCAAGCTGATGTGATAGTATAGCTTCTGGATCTTTTTAAATATTATCAATAGCAAAAAAAAAATCCAGAAATTTGTTTGAAGTAATACAGCAGATATGATACCAGCAGAGCAGTGTCTGGAACCATAGGAAGGATAATGAAATCTTTACTATGCAAGCCTTCAGACTGATATTTCCCACATGTATGATGTCTGGCAGATACCGTTTTTCCTACTTGACTGAAGATCACTGAGAGGTGAATGAGGAATCACCAGAATGTATGTTGATTTTTTGCCTGCTCCCAGAATAATCTGCATGAAAATATCTTTTCCTTTATCTGTGTGCAATGGAGGTATTTCCTGGGATTCATCTTTGCCTTTCAGCTACAACAATTTTGTCAAAGAGTCATATCCTCCCTGTGGGCAATGTCACATCCAGTCTTGAGAAAAAAGAGACCTCTATTTTGTCAGAAACCCTCCTTCTGAAAAATACAGATGCATCTAATATGACATGGGCTTAATTTTTCCAAGGAGCAATTCCTTCATGATTGACAAGTATACTCTGAATTTTAGAGTAATTGCATTAGACATTACGACGTGCATGGTTTTGGATTCAGCTGGCACTGACTGTGACAACGAGGTGTCCTCCAGATGTGTTCAGCTATAATTCTGATCACACAAGATGGCAATGCTTGCTCAGGATGATGTGTGTTGTATGCTGACACTTCTGGTGGATGTCTGCTTGAGGAAGGTAAAATTAGTAGGCTACACTCCTCTCTTTTTCTCTTTAGAAGATTCTGCTTCATAAAATTTAAATCCCTGAGACGAAAAGTGACTTACAGTAACTCAGAAAGCTGCCCAGCACCAGTTAAAGTGAGCATTCAGAAAGTGCTTTCATTTGCATTCATCAGTCTGTATTAAAACATATCCCTCTAGTTGATGCGATTTGCTTCCTCATGTAGAAATGCTCTTGGGCATCGATATGCCATTAGCACTCTTGAAAAATCCATTTATTAGGTTAAGTAATTCACTGGTGATTTGGAAGTCATTCACAGGAAGCAGATGGGAAAATCTGGCATTTGATGGAATGGGAGGAATGGGAAACCTATCCCACAAGAAAAATCAAAGGGGGCTTATGAAGAAAAGGTAGAGGGAAAAGAACACCTTTTGGGAAGCTTAGGAGGCATAGCAGATGCCTTTGAAAGGGAGTAAGAGGAGATTATGTAAAAACGGAAAGTGAGTTGAAAGCAGAATTGAACAGCATTAAAAACCAATGAACTCATAAGACAAGAGAACAAGAAAACCTGATCTATGGTGAAAATTAGTTTGAAAATAAGCAATATAATTCAAACCAAATTGCTATAGGAATCTCTGTGCTATGAAGATTAAACAGATAAAACACACTAGAAGTGTTACTGAAATAAATACCATCAGGATTTCCACTGACAATTTTTGTGTGCATGAGAGTTAAGCGTTTAGCATATATGAATAGGGATTTGGGTGAATAAGCCAGCTTTCTTCACAGTACGAAACAGTATAGGTGCTAATCTACAGAGGGTAAGTTGGGGAAGCACCACACATGGGAAATTCCAGGTCAGTCATTGGCAACCGTTAGGTTTTCTTTTTTAAAGAGATTCAAACAGCAAGTATACTTACTGAACCATTTTAAGGGATCTCACAACAGTTTTTTCTTTGAAGTACAGTATGGCCTCCGTATCTGTGAGGGATACATTTCATGACCTCACATGGATAGTGAATCCTATATTTGACTATAATTGGGCCAAAATAATTACTAAGTATCCCAATGGATGACCTAGAAAAGCCCACTAACACTTTCAAAAGAGTATATTTTTGAAGCAGGGGTAAATTAAACCACAGATATAGAATCTGTGGATGAAAATTATAATATATAACAAGTAAGGGAAGATGGAAGCTAAGCAGTTGGAAATCTCCTTGCTTCAGAATATTCTAGTCAAAACCCAATGGCCTATCCCAACTAGATCAAATCCCATTGTATCTATTGCAGACTAATATCAACGCTTGCATAAATCCCATTGACACCATGGCCCTACTCTACTTGAGACCAGCAATTGGACTTAGCCTTTGAATCTCATCACACGTGCCGCCGGAATCATTGGGATTGTGGCGATTCTGGCAATGCCTGCCTAGGGGGCGTGGGGACCTGTCTCCCCACACCAGCTTCCCTCCTACCTCATCACACAGGGGGAAGCCTCCTTGAACAAGCTCAACCCATCTTTCCTAATGGAAAGATGGAGAGCCTCCCATCGACTGCTGGCGGCAATTTTTAGGTGGTGGCAGGATTTTTGCAGAGGTTCTGCCACAGAAGTCATTCTCCAGGGTGTGATGGGAGCCAGTGGGCTCCATGGTTGAACTGCTGAAGACCTGTCACTACCACCAAAAAATAGGCAGTGTAAAGAGGCCCAAAGTAAAAAAAAATCCAAATCTGTTTTCAGTCAATGCATCTTTTTCTACCACATGTAATGCACAATTAATTCTGAAGATAATTTCCTATAGAGAAATGGGGGAGTCTGTCAAATGTTATTTTGCTCAGTTTCTCATTTTCCAGACATTAAATTTGTTCCAACCTTTCTTCTTTATGCATCATAAAGAAAATCAGTAGCCGATACCAGATGAGAAACTCCCTTCTGGGCATACAGAAGACTGGATGACTTGGAAGGCACTGAACAGACTGCACTCTGGCACCATGAGATGCAGAGCCAACCTTAAGAAATGGGGCTACAAAATGGAGTCCACAACATGTGAGTGTGGAGAAGAGTAAACCACAAACGACCTACTACAATGCAACCTGAGACCTGTCACATGCACAATGGAGGAACTTCTTACAGCGACACCAGAGGCACTCGAAATGGCCAGCTTCTGGTCAAAAGAAATTTAGTACAATGCCAAGCTTTTAACTTACTTTGTGGTTTTTGTATGCATTATAACTATATTCTCAATTTGCTTCTGACACGAAAAAGAAAGAAAGAAAATTTGCATATATCTTCATATATATTTTCCAGGATGTACATATTGTCGCATGCACCTTTCTAAATCTCCATAGCTTGAGCAAGTGATTTCCCCAGAATGTGAACATTTTGGTAACATACACATTCATAGAATCAGAGTTGGAAGAGAGCACAAGGGCCATCCAGTCCAACCATGCAGGAACACTCAATCAAAGTACTCCTGACGGATGGCCATCCAGCTTCTGCTTAGAATCATCCAGAGAAGGAAATTTCACAAAACTCTGAGGCAGCATATATGTATTGTTTCCTTAATGTAATGTATTTTTACATATATGCAACAGTTAGGAAATAATATTTAAGTGTTAGTGCAGTCCAGCTCATGTATAGGTTTACAAAATTTGCAAGTAATGCAAATTAAATAACTCCCCCCACCCCCATCTCCGCTCAAACAAATCTCAATAAGACTGCATATGAACTTGACAACAAGCTGTGACCAATCTTGCCTTCCTGACAAATCTGCCTGTATGAGATCTCACTGTGAGTATGAATCTGTCATAAGACTGGAAAAATGTGATATTCCATATAATTTGGGTTACAACTACATAACCTTTTATTATATGCCTCAGGTCTTTTAAAATTGAAGTTCAAAATTTCTGGATGGCCAAAGCTGTAAGAAAAGAAAGAGAGAGAGAGAAGAAAGAACATGTATGTTTGACAGGCGTAGCAGATTGGAAAATTTGATCCTCCATATATGTTGGATCACAGCTACAGTTACTGAGGCTATATGGCTCAGGTTTCTTGGAATTCAAGTCCAAAATTTCTGATGGCCCACATTTTCCTGATCTTGATGTATCATTCACATTTGTCTTTTAAATATGAATATATATTTTAAATCTCATATATATGCCTGACAAGCAACTATACTCCACATAAACTGTTCATGTAAATAAAATGAATATGGCAGTATAATTTTGTATGTAAGTGACTAAGAAGTGGAATATATTCTTAACAAAATGCCCTTGAATTCAATTGTTTTTGGTTTCCAAATGACGGTGAAAACTGGATAACTTTTAGCAATGCAAAATAAATGGATCTAATTTTTAAAATACAGCATTGCAAATCTCTCTATGTGTGTTTGCGTCTAATGTGTAATGTCATACTATACACAAACACACACCCTATCACTGCCATTAATTTTGCTCTTGGAGTGAAATCTTAATCTTTGTTGGGAATGTACAGATGAAGGAAGGCAGCCAGTATTGGGTCTGCAATTGCAGAGACCAACAGATAGTTGGACCAAGCCATTTGGTTTTACATCTGCAGTTTTAACAAATAGATGACTACTATATTACCTCTTTCAGAATTCTGAAATTACACAGCCATACTAGTTTTTACTATTAAGAACAAAATGTTTCAAAAAAAATCATGGACTCATAGACTTAGAAAGGGCCTCAAGGGCAATATGTATCTTCAACCCTCTGACAGTGCAAGAATCCAAAGGGAAAATACTTCTGAGAGATGATAATCCTACCTGTTTAAACACTTTCTAAAGTGAGGCAATCTATTTCATATCCCTTACTTACAGAAAGGTCATCCTAATGTTTAGACTGAATCTTTCTTTCTTGTAATTTGAATTTATTCGTCCATACCCAATCTCTGCAACAGAAAAAAAGCATGCATTTTCTTGAACATTAGAAGATGGTTATCATATCGCTCCTCAATCTTTTCTTCTTAAACATCAATGGACTACTATTTTTTTACTCAAGGTTTACTCATTGTCTGCTTCTTTTTAAATAAAGAGTAGTAAATTTCTCCCAACTGTCACCAGGGTTTTAAAATCTAAAATTGTATCTTAGATTCTTTGTATAGCTCCAGTTTGGTCTCCTCTCTTGAGGAACTCAGGGCACATTCAGACAGCATGCTCTCCCACATTTTCCCCTGAGGCGTCCAAATGATGCCTCAAGGAAAAACTAATGCTTTCAGCATAAAGCAGGAAAACACTGCTTTGTGCTGAAGTAATTTGTCTGCTGGAAACACCCAGGTCTTTGCAGCTGCAGGTGCTGTGTAGATGGAACCGGGGATTCGGGTGCCCACCTTCACATCAGTCTCGGATTTCTTGGGCTCCTGTGGATAACCCCCACCCGTTCCCAAAAACCCCAGAAAAGCCTTTAAAATGGAAAATAACTTACCCGGTCACCATTCCTCCTTCTCCAGAGCTCTCCTGGCACATAGAAATGACATGCCAGAAGAAGTGGGGAGGAGGAAAATTGCTCCTGCCCCCCCCCTTTCTCCTGGCACATTATGTCTATGCACCAAAAGAACTCCTGAGAAGGGAGAATGGAGGCTAAGTTATGTTCTATTTTAGAGATTTTTCTGGGGGGTTTGTTTAGTGACCTAATGCCATGCCAGAAAGTCAAGCAAGGCATCTGGGGACATGCCCCCCCCCCCGGAAAACACAGGTGTTTGGGGGATGCCTACGCTTCAACCTGGGCACAATTGCATTTAAAAATATGATTACTCCTGGGTTAAAGGGCTGTATGGAACCATCCCAAGTCATTCTTTTTAAGGTTGATATGTTCCCTGGTGTGTTGTTGGAGTTGAAACTTAAAGGCCAATGTCACTTTGATCAATGGCTGCAGCACATAAAATTATATCGGTAGGGCTGTGGACTTAGGCATGGTCAAATTTATAGTCAAACAGTGTGTTTTGGATACAGAACTACAAGGAGAATCCTTTGTTTCTTCCATTCTCTTGTTCTTCCATACCTTCTCAAGGACTTACAGATAAAAATGGGAAAAAGTTAAAGGAAGTGCAATTGAGATTTTTATCATTAGGTATATCTCAAGAAGCAGCTTGTAAAATCTGACACAAAAAGTTGTGAAGCAAGTGGGGTACCAACTGGAAGTCCTAATGCAATGGATTCTTCAGCCAGGATGGTACAATCTGCTCCATGTTTCCATTTACCACCACCCAGGCGATGGAAAGTTGTGAAGGAAGAACTCTTTTAAATCAGTAATGGAATCAGGGGGTGCTGGGAGGAGGCAAACCTTAAGACTAGTTTTACTCTTCTTACACATACTTCTAGATGTTAAGGAGATATGAATTGGGTCATTAGACTTTGAAAACTCTCCCTTGTAGCATTTGCAAAGGAAACGTTTTAATTAATGTTTTGGTTTAAAAGTTTTCTAAGCCCTGGTAATTTTAATGTGAGATGTTATAGCAGATGGTTTTAGTAAGGAAAGGGTTTTGATTTTATTTTAAATCTTTGACACAAACAGCAGTATGGAAATATCTTAAAATAATAAAGATAAGACTGATCACATTCAGACCACAGTGATGTAAATTCAAAATGTCAATGATTTGGCAAATTTCAGATTTATTTGAAGTTATTTTAATTATAATGGATATGAATAATGTAAGGATTAATTTAATCACTATCACATATTTACACATATACTATTTTTCTTATATGGTCCTAGTTCAAACACATCCTTGGGTGTTTCCAGACAGCACCAAATAACAAGTTTTCTATGAGGGGTTAAAAAAAACAACCCAGGACCTGAGAGCAGGTCTGCGCAGGTCCTATAGGTTCTGGGATTTGTGCCTGTGACAACCTAGACTTGCTGCTCTGTTCCAGGATTTAGAAGCCCACAAGATGTCCACCATGATATGTCTGCTGGAAATTCTGGCAGCTTTTAAAAAAAATGTGTTGATGCAAATATGTGCATTGTTTGTACAAGTTTTGTTTCCAGGTTATAAATGTCGGTTCCTCATTGGTGCTAACATAAAAACCTGACAAAAGTTGATTACAGGGCAAAAACTTTGTCGTGGCAAGAGGGACATCGCCATTCACCCATTTATCAAAGTTTGTGACACACAAAGTTTTCACTGTGTATTCAGTTTTCCCCATGTTTTACAATCAAAGCAAGGAGGAACCAACAGTTACAACCCATGAACAAACCAATATAACCACCCCCACCCTCCTACCCACCCCCCATCCTGTATTTTCTGATTGCAGGGACATACTGAGATTCAAGGATCTGAATCTTCTGGCTAGAACCAGGATATTCTCACACTTCTTTATCTTGTGGTTTTTCAGCTTTGTAGCGATTCCTCCCATGGATGAGCCTCTTGTGTGTTGATCTTTCCATCTTCTGACATCCCCAAATCTACAAAGGCCAAATAAAGCATACTCACCTCGAGGCCACTACAAGTGGTTCACATGATGTATGGACAGCTCAACAGCAGAAGCATGTCTTTCAGACATTAATTTGTCATAAAAAGAATCACGGGTTACTTCAGAGCTTCCAAGAAACTTCATAGTGATTCCTGGTGTCTTTGATGAGTGGACAGCTGGATCAGGCTAGATGTGGAGCTCTCAAGTTTCCACACATCAAAAGGATCCACCACTGTCTCACAGGCTAGATGAAGTTCCCTGGAAGACCCTTACTGGTGGTATCATAAGCCTGGGTGTTGTGACTTCACCAAAAGCAATGTCACCACTGGCTCTGCCAAGGACCTGCTTTTGGCTGGCGAAACAGTCATAGCAGCCCTCAAAAGGACAAGACACTGGTGCAGAAGCACTGTTGGCCCAGCTGACAACGAGAACAGCCAGTAAGTGTGGATTCCCTATGGTATATTCAGGGTAGCTCTGGAGCAGACTTCTCCAGAGTGATTTGCCTGGTGTAGATGCAACGCAAAACATCAGAAGAAGGTAAATGGTGATTTACTATAGCTGTGTGAAGCATAGACAAAGGGGAAGTTACATCTTATTAATACATTGAAGGAAGAATACATTAAATACAAATGAGTAAAAAAGGCTGGTATCATATGAAAGAGTCAACCTTCTGAATAGTATATTGTTATTTGCATTCAGGCTACTAGAAAGGACTACTCAGCTAGCTGGCTACATAAAATTGCTTTCTCACCAGTGAGATCAATGCAGGTTGTTCAAACAAAGTATTTTCAGGATCTCTCTTTCAGACAATGTAAGTAACCATAGACACGCCGTTGCTCCTAATTTATTACTCCCCTGCTATTCTAAATTCTGTCAGTCTCTCAAGCAGACTCTTCCAATTATGGGAAATTACATGGCAATTTTGGAGCATCAGGAAAAATGTATTATGCTAGCTGCACACTTTAGAAACAGACAAAAAAGGCTTCCAAAGATTATGACGATAATGATTAACATTTTATCATGTAGCACCTTGGAGACTGAAAGAAAGAACTTGGCAGCATAAGTGCCAGTAGCCTTAAGCTTATGCTGCTGACTTTTTCCTCTAACAGAACATCCACACTGCAAAATTACAGCACTTCAACTTCATTTTAACTGCCATAGCTCCATACTAGAAAATCATGGGATTTGTAGGTTGTTGTGGCATCAGACCTAATGAAAAAGGATAAATATCTCGCAAAACTACAAATCCTAGTTTAGGATTAGGACTCCATAACATTAAGTCAATGTGGTGCCAAACTGCACTCTGGATCAGAAAATTCCTTTGAATACTGATCCAGACAAATACAATGATGTCTTTGGCTTTAGCATTTTATCATAATATTAGCAGGGATAATCGTTGCAGGATGCTGATCCATAAAGTGATTTATAGTTTCCCACCACTGCAAGATGGATAGGAATTGTTCCAAATGCAAGCAAAAATACAGCAAAGTCCTTTCACAGCAAACATCCCCACCCCCTTTGTCCCCCACTTACTTAACTATGTGCAAGTTACTTCCATTTGTAGAAACTGAAAACGACAAAGGGGGATAATGGAAGGAGGATAAAGACACTGGGACCTGCTGAAAGTGTAGGGTCACTAGATTATTTGAGTTTGTCCCTGCCAAATAAGGACAGTTGAAGGATATGGAGTCCCAGTATGGTTGCAACAGCATCATGTAGCATCATAAAGTAGAAGGACAGAAGGAAACTCAAGATGAGTCCCAGCATTTCAAGGCTGAAAATTGGCAGAAAAAGAATTACAGATTCAGCTGTATGCCGATATGTTTTAGTGAGTCTAATAAACTCTATTTTGATAATAGCTGACATCTCCTCTTGGCTTATATTATTTGCTGAGCTCTGTCACTTATGTTTTGCTAGAAATGCTGTAACCACAATATTATGAACTCAGGCCCACAAACTTAATGTTATGGCTATGTACAGTGCCAGACCCTGAGAATATCCTTGTAAACAACAAACAGGTCCTAGATATGTTGTCGAAGGCTTTCATGGCTGGAATCACTGGGTTTCTGTAAAAAAAAATTGGCAATATGGCCATGTTCCAGAAGCATTCTCTCCTGACGTTTCACCTGCAACTATGGTAGTCGTAAGGCCGAACAGGGCATAGGGTTACAGCCTGTGTTGGATGGGGTTACACTCCCCCTGAAGACGCAGGTTCGCAGCTTGGGAGTGATCCTGGACTCATCGCTGAGCCTGGAACCCCAGGTCTCAGCGGTGGCCAGGGGAGCTTTTGCACAGTTGAGACTCGTGGCGCCAGCTGCGCCGTACCTTGGGAAGTCTGATCTGGCTACGGTCGTCCACGCTCTGGTCACATCCCGAATAGATTACTGCAACGCACTCGTGGGGCTGCCTTTGAAGACAGTTCGGAAATTGCAATTAGTCCAGCGGGCGGCAGCCAGATTATTAACGGGAGCTACATACAGGAGCACACCACCCCCTGTTGTGCCAGCTCCACTGGCTGCCTGTCCACCTCGAGCTCAATTCAAAGTGCTGGTTTTGACCTTTAAAGCTCTATATGGTTCTGGCCCAGCTTACTTGTCCGAACGCATCAGCCGCTACGTCCCACCCCGTAACCTAAGATCATCCAGGGAGGCCCTGCTCTCGCTCCCGCCGACTTCTCAAATGCGGTTGGTGGGGACGAGGGACAGGGCCTTCTCGGTGGTGGCCCCCCGCCTGTGGAATGCGCTCCCTATGGAGGTACGGTCCACCTCATCCCTCCTGGCATTCAGGAAAAGGTAAAATTCTGGCTTTGGGACCAGGCGTTTGCACACCAGCACTAAGCAGCATGTTAGATGGGGATTTTAATGGAAATGGATGAAGAGGGTCAATGTTTTTATGGATTGAATATTGTTTTAACTTGGAATGACTGTGTATGTTGCTGATGGAACGGCATTTTAATGTGTTTTAATGTATCTTAATTGTTGTGGGGTTTGGGGGTTTTATGCTGTTATGATGTGGCATCGAATTGTGCCGTACTGTAAGCCGCTCTGAGTCCCCCCTCGGGGGTTGAGAAGAACGGGGTAAAATCCTGAAATAAAATAAATAAATACATCCTCAGAAGTTGTGAGGTTGCTCATGCACACTTTGTCGTTCTCTAACTAACTCTGAAATTCTATGAAATACAAATGCCTGAAATAAACTTTTATCTAGTTCAAACATTGCTGTGAGTAGGTTGGAATGAAAGTAGTCCTCTGTTTGCGCCCGTACCTTGGGAAGTCTGATCTGGCTACAGTCGTCCATGCTCTGGTGACATCCCGAATAGATTACTGCAACGCGCTCTACGTGGGGCTGCCTTTGAAGACAGTTCGGAAATTACAACTAGTCCAACGGGCGGCAGCCGGACTACTAACTGGAGCTACATACAGGGAGCATACCACCCCCCTGTTGTGTCAGCTCCACTGGCTGCCGGTCCAATTCCGGGCTCAATTCAAAGTGCTGATGTTGACCTTTAAAGCTCTATACGGTTCTGGCCCAGCTTACTTGTCCGAGCGCATCTGCCGCTACGTCCCACCTCGTACTTTAAGATCATCCGGGGAGGCCCTGCTCTCGCTCCCGCTGGCTTCCCAGGTGCGGCTGGTGGGGACGAGGGGGAGGGCCTTCTCGGTGGTGGCTCCCCATCTGTGGAATGCGCTCCCTAGCGACATACGATCAATCCCATCCCTCCTGACATTTAGGAAAAAAGTGAAAGCCTGGATGTGGGACCAGGCGTTTGCATAGTAGCACAGGACAGCACTTTAGTAGTTTTAATGGAAAGTTGGTGAATAGGGCTCAATGCTTTTATGGATGGAACACTGTTTTTAACATAGGTGAATGCATAGGATGTGTGAATATAATTGTATTTTAATGTATTTTAGTGTCGAATGCTGGAGGGTTTTATATTGTGTTTTATACTGCAATTGTGATGTAGGCATCAAATTATGCCTTTTGGAAGCCGCTCTGAGTCCCCCCTCGGGGGTTGAGAAGAGCGGGGTAAAATGCCATAAATAAATAAATAAATCTGTTTGCTAGTTGCTTTGGCCAAAGTTCTTGGCCCAAGGAGGATACAGTAGGAGGATACAATAGCTTCAGTACAAGCAAAATATCTGTTGTCAATGTGCCTGATGAATTCCCAGACAGTATGTACATCCAGACTGTAAAGCAAAAATAGGGAAACCATTGCTTGCAGGCTACATGCAACCCTCACTCCCATTTCAGCAAAGTCCCCCCTTCTTCCCTGAGAACAACATACCCGCTGCTGAAATTCAGCAGCACAATCCCTGTGGCTTTGCTACCAAAATGCAGCAGGGAATCACTAGATAGACTGGGGCTGAAGCCACAGATGCTGGGCTAGAATCTGTTATCCAGCTCAAGTTACTAGCATACAAGAAACCATACCTTCAAACCCCCCTATTTTCAAAAGAGAAAATAAAAAAGGAAATCAGTTGCAATCGAGTCACCTGTGGCTACAATACAATCTGGTTTCATTAATGTGCAATAATGTAATATGGCAATTATTTGTGTTTAATTAATGGATACTGAGAGAATTTGTAAGCAAAGTGCATAATAGATCGTAGAGTGGGAATCAGGTTAATTAATTAAGAATTAATTAATATGAGTCTATCTTACAGTGACTTTCTCAAGAGTGTTTCTTTGCCAAAACAGGGAAATCTTTCCCCACAATATCACAGAACTTTCCTCCTAGAAAATGGCAGTTGTCTGTCAACTATGAGTTCACCAAGAACCTCAAAGTTCCAGCAGCATGAGGAGCGTTCCTGTTACTTATTGTGCAGATGCTATGCAGTTTGTGTTTTCTCGAGGATTTAACAAGTTAAATCACATATAAAATTTTCAAGTTTATTCAGACAAACAGATAATTAATTTGTATGTGTTTGGTTACTGTTAATTAATTTTCAAATTAATGAAGATGTAATGAATCTAATCCTCCATAGTCCATATATATTTAATAAATATTTAACCAAATATTTCTAAAATGTAGAAGTGCAGTCCCCAAGTGCCATAGAAAGTGGGCCCTTGACTCTTCTGTAGTTGCCCACTTCTACCAAAGATATATATTGCACAGGGTTGTGAGGGAGGCATACCAAGGCGTCCTCTTTCTACCCACAACTACTTGCTATGACTTGACACTGTTTGTTCCTTTTTTTGTAATAAATAAATAAATAAATCACATTTTTCTCTTGTGAATTCAGCCCTAGCTTGATATCTAAGGTAAAGGTTTCCCCTTGTCGTTAAGTCTAGCCATGTCCGACACTGGAGTGTGTGTGTGTGTGTGTGTGCTCATCTCCATTTCTAGCTGAATAGCCGGCTTCCCAAGTCATGTAGCTGGCATAACTGCATGGAGTGCTGTTACCTTCCCACCGGGGCAGTACCTATTGATCTACTCACATTTGCATGTTTTTGAACTGCTCGGTTGGCAGAAGCTGGGGCTAACAGCGGGAGCTCACCCCGCACCCCAGATTCAAACCACCGACCTTTTGGTCAGCAAGTTCAGCAGCTCTGCGATTTAACCCGCTGAGCCACTGGGGGGTCTCTAAAGATTATCTGTTCACATAAAATACTCCAAATATACAGTAGTACATATCTCATATAGACAACAACATGTCAGTGATTTTATTTCATTTCATTTTTCTTGTGATACGTACAGAGAAGAAACTAACATTAAGAGTGAATCCACACTGTAGAATTAATGTTTGACATCACTTTAACTGCCATGGCTCAATGACTGGGATTGGGATAGTTTTAGCCTTAGAGTTTGGTGTTTTGCCAAACTATAAATCTCAGGATTCTGTAGCACAGAGCAATATCAGTTAAAGTAGTGTCAAATTGTATCAGTTCTACAGAATAGATTCATCCATAGTCCATCAACCTGATGAAGTTTATTTGACATTCGACATATATATAAGCCTCACTTGCCCAGTTTCCAAAAGGCCCCTCAACCTCTGAGGGTGTCTGCCATTGAGGTGAGCGAAACATCAAGAGAGAATGCTTCTGCAATATGCCACACAGTCTGGAAATCTCACAGCAACCCAGTTGAACTTGTTGTTTGGGAGCTCTGCCTTTGAGAGCGTTTGGACCAGATCTTTTATGCCACTTCACCTCCCTGCTCTTTCATGAATATTTCCTCAATTAGGCGAAATTCATATTGAAAAAAGCCAGGGTGCCCCCATGGGCTGAGCCAAGCAATGATGCATAGTTTCTTACATTCTTTGCTTAACACAAGAGATATGAATGAATATTAAATGATACATGAAACAAAAACTTCCTGTGAAGTTCACAGAGAAAATGTGGCAGGCTGTGAAATGTTTGCCATGATGATGTCTTTGCAGATACATTTTTTAATGAGGTGCTGGCAAAGGAAACCCATGGGATTGAAAAGATGCACTTATTTGATGAAATATTCAGCTACAGGTCAACCAGGGAAAAAGCAAGCCTTAGTAAAGACTGTGGAGTATGGGGTGGGGGAGAGGGGATGCAGGGAGTAAAACCTCCTCATCCTAAATCTATTCTAAGATCACATGAAATTGCCTTATACCTAGTAAGGCCATGAGTCCATCTAGTTGTGCAGCATCTACACTGAGTGGCAATGGTTCTCCAGGGCATCAGACAGAAGGCTTTCTCAGTTCTATAAGAAGATACTAAGGAATGATTCTACAAAGCCTCATATGCAACACGTATACAATACACGTCTTCACAATTGCCTTACTGCCTGTAACAGAATATCTAATTATAATGTAAGTTTTGAATGTTTTATTTATTTATTTATTTAAAACTTTTGTACCCTGACCTTCTCACCTCTATCGAGGGACTCAGACCGGCATTACAGCAAAAATTAAATGCTATACAATTTAAAAACAACAACAACAACATATTAAAATACATACAAATCCCAGCATAAAACCACATCGCCACTAAAACAATTCCACTCGATCTGTAAACGTGGTCATTCATTCAGATAGTAGCCAATCTCAGCCTATTCTGGGAAGGCCTGGCTCCACATCCAAGTCTTCATCAGCCTCCTAAAGGACAACAGAGAGGGGACAGACCTAGCATCACTTGGGAGAGAGTTCCACAGCCGAGGGGCGACCACAGAGAAGGCCCTGTCTCTTGTCCCCACCAGCCGCATTTGTGAAGCTCGTGGGACCGAGAGCAGGGCCCCTCTGGAGGATCTTAATGTCCTTGATGGTTCGTAGGGGAGAATCCGTTCGGACAGGTAAACTGGGCCAGAATCGTATAGGGTTTTGTAGGTTAAAACCAGCGCTTTGAATTGTGCCCGGAAGCTAATAGGCAGCGAGGGGAGCTGGCGCAACAAGGGAGTGGTATGCTCCCTGTACTCCCCTCCTGTTAGTAACCTGGCTGCCGAACGTTGAACTAATTGCAGCTTCCGAGCAGTCTTCAGAGGCAACCCCACATAGAGAGCATTGTAATAGTCTATTTGGGATGTAACCAGAGCATGGACCACCGTGGCCAAGCCAGATTTCCCAAGGTACGGGCGCAGCTAGCGCACAAGCTTTAACTCTGCAAAAGCTCTCCCGGCCACCACCGAGACCTGCAGTTCCAGGCTCAGTGATGAGTCCAGGATCACTCCCAGGCTGTGATCCTGCGCCTTCAGGGGGAGTGTAACCCCGTCAAGCGCAGGGTGTAACCCTATGCCCTGTTAATGTTAGTATATGGCAAATGCAGGCCAGCCTTAGCTACAGCTGATTGGTTGATGCGTTGCCATAGTAGTCAAGCTCCTGCAGTAGAAATGTATCCATTTCAGCAGAGCTAGGAGGAAAAAGGTACAGAGTTAACTGACAACAGAAGAGTGGACATTTTAAAATATGAGCCAGTCTTTAGCCGGGTGAGCAAAAGGGAAGATGGTTCTGGCTATGTGAGAGCTGGACCAAGGTTCTTATTCTAAGTTAAAGTCTTCAGTCTTGACATTTAAAGTGTTAAAGGAACCATTCTGAATTAGGAACTAGCTTGTGAGCTAGGGGAAAGAAATTCCCAGTATTATTTTGTGCCTTCAGTGGCAGAACTGAAGTAAATAAAAGAATAATCTGTGCTTAGGTGTCAGTCAGTGGGACTGAGGAGAAAAGTGTTCTTTGAGAAATAAATTTACAGTTAACCTATTGATAAGGTGAAGAAACCACAAGATTAAAGTGACCCAGTTAGGAGATTGAAAAAGGAATTACATATTAAAGTAAAAGGAAGTTACTAAACCAAGTTGGCATAAGATAAGCCATTCTGAATGTTATATAGTAACAGTTTCATGTGTTCATAATAAGAAAGGTCAATTGTAACATTATCCAAGAAGTACTGTGAAGAAAAATACTGTGTAACCAATACGCTTTATGTGCCTGAGAATCCTTAAATAAACATTTTTTTGTTTAATTCTTACAATAAAGACTTGTGTCAAGTTACTGAAGATATTCTACAGGAAGACAGCTAAAGGTCATTTGGAGTTGAATACAGTACTAAAGCGGTTTTTGGTACTTTCTGTGCAGGAGAAAGGTCAGAGAGTGATGCTGCACACGTGTAGAGCTTTGAAAAGTGGGTTTCGGTGCCAAGAATCAGGCAGGCACTTGTTCCGTGAAAGTAACACTGTGATTGGTGCTTCTAATCTATGCTGTGACTTGCTGATGTACACCCCGTGCCTAACGTGAGATAACGTAGGCTTAGATTGGTCTAACAGTACAGGATGTGCTATTGGGAGACGTTAGTGCCAAAAGGGAGAAGAACTGCGCATGTACGGAGGGATTCAGCCCCATCCTTTGCTGGCAGGGAAAAGGCAGAATGTGAAATGTTGCAAACCGGGTACATGAATGTCCCAGGCCACTGATATGTACTGTGAGAAAGAACTAACTTAGTAAAGTCCATTGTTCTAACACATAGGTGGGACTTTTAGATGTGATGCTAATGGAAATGTAATGTTTTATTGGATTAATGAAATGCCATGAGACACCAGCCAATTATGATTGTGTAAAATCCATGAAGGAGGGCGGGTTTTTCCGAGATGCCGCCATTGGGGGTATAAATGTTTTGTACTGAGAATGACCGGGGCCTTTGCCCCTGATAGCAGCCGTGTTCTGCTGGCAAACCCCACCCGCTTGTGTTATCAATAAATCTCTTAGATTTCACACCACAGTGAAGTTGTTGCGTCCTTTCCTCACCCCTGCTGCCCGCACGTCCGCGCACCTGTTGGTAAGAGGTCATTTGCCAACTCGGAGTTCCATAACTCCCTAATTTGCTGCTTCAGTACAGTATTGGGTTGCACATTAAAGGGTCAGATACAACAATATTTTAAAAGCCAAGTCTCTCAAACAAGCCTCTCTCATACAAATATAATATACACATTATATAAAAATGTGCTCAGCCACATACACCACACTCCTCTCCTCTTTACCCCATTTCCATTTTTCATTGTCGTCCCAATACCCTTTGTCAAATATTGCTCAAGGCTGGTGTTCTGTATTGCAATTATATATTAGTAACCTAGAATTACAGATCTGAATCTGCTCTATTCAGTAAGGCAATGTGGTCTTACTATAAATCTACAGAAAGACTCTTCAGCTCATCTTAACAGCCAACAGTACATCAGAGAGAGGAGGTATGTTTGATAGCCAATTAGGATACAAGGAAAATGACATTTCCAGCTGTCCTCCCAGCAAGCAAAGTTGTAACAACCAGAAGCAAGACCCCTATCATAATTCCTTGTGGCAGCTCTGCTCACTTGTGGAAACATCCTCCTCCTTGTGTCCCGATCAGCAGTTGAACAGACCTCCTTTGTATTCTGCTGTGATGATATTTTAGCCAGGAAGGATTTTCTGTCCACATTGAATACTCTTGTCTGCTGAAAGCAAGGACTCCATGAAATAAGATTATCCACACAAAATGGTAATGTGCTCAAAACCGTCTGACTGATATATTAACATATTGTCAATTTTCCCCTGCTATCTACAATCGCTGTCAGCTTGTCGATCCATAGGACAGGGAATCCACTTGATTTTAGAGAATTAAAGGAGTTATCCAGGGTCCTGAGCCTATTTCAAAGGTAGTATTCCTCACCTTTAAGAGTCCCTTTAAATCTTAAATGAAAAGACAGAGCAAATGTCCACTGCATCAAATTCCCAAACTGTCCCAAGTGCTATTCCACATGAAAAAATGAAAGGGTGCATTGAAATTGTTGATATAGTTGGATCAGATAAAATGTCATATGATGTATATAAATGAGGTTGAAATGACATTTTTTTGATATATGAAAGTGTTTGTCATAGAAACAGAATGCCTAGCAATAGGTATGGCCATTATTAGTCATTGCAATTTTTAATTTTAAAGCTAGCCTGTTTATATATTATATCTTAAATCAGAAAAGTTTGAAATAAATGGCTTCCGCCATCATGATGACACTGTATGAGACTTATGCAAACAATCAGAACAGATTGTCACCTGATAATTCAATCTAGAGGCATATATATTTCATAAGACCTAGATGAAATTTTGTTACCTTCCCTGAAACTTTCAGAATAATCTTGAGCACTGAGTCCACAGACTAGAAGGGAGGTAGGGAGTTACGGGTGGGAGATTTCTGTTTCCAGACAGTAACTGTGTCTAGTTAATTTATGTTAGATCTGATCTCACCTGTGCTAATGTATTCATGGCAAATATCCAGATTAATGAGCAGCCACAGTGGCACATTCGGTTAAACCGCTAAGCTGCAGAACTTGCTGACCGGAAAGTCAGTTGTTCAAATCTACGGGATGGGGTGAGCTCCTATTTTTAGCCTATTTCTGCCAATCTAGCAGTTCAAAAACATGCAAATGTGAGTAGATCAGTAGGTACCGCTTCAGCAGGAAGATAACGACACTCCATGCAGTCATGCTGGTCACCTAGGATGTGTCTACAGAATACGCCAGCTCGTTGGCTTTGAAAGACACCTTATCTTGCAGAACTGAATCTAAGGGTCTTAGAATTGGAAGGAATCGCAAAGGCCTTCTTGTCCAACCCCTTGCCATACAGAAATACAGAACTAAAGAGAGATGGACATTGAACTTGTTTAAGGAGTCCTAAAGAAGGAGAGTCCATCAGACTTCCAGGTAGTCTATTCCAATGCAAGGACACCTATGTTTTAATTTTACATATGTCTTTCTGTTGGTAGTGCTTTGATTGTTTACATGGCAGGGTTGGACTAGTATCCCTTCCTATCTCTTCCAACTTGGTGATTCCATGGTACATAGCCAGCCACCAAACTGCACAAGGTTGCATCTAATTTCAAGTGGCATGAATGGCAAATACATAATGATTACTTTGTATATTCTGAAAATATGATCTCAAAAGTGGCATTGCTCCTGACCCCCCACAACCAGTACCGGGATGGAAGAGGTGGCACTGGATGGAATACTGTTCCATTTGCAAACAGCTGTCACCAAATTACATATGCAAATCCAAATGTGGCAGTAGATTAGGAAGTGAGGAGCCTCTGTCGCCACAAATGGAAAGAAGGTGAAGCCAGAGGCAACAGGTGTTACTGGCCCCTTCTACACTGCCATACAGTCCAGATTATCAAAGCAGATAATCCACATTATTTGATTTGAACTGGATTATATGAGTCCACGCTGCCATATAATCCAGTTCAAAGCAGATAATCTGGATTTTATATGGCAGTATAGAAAGGGCCTCAATTAACATTTTGCAAGGAAAATTGTTAAGTGGCAGCACTATTTATTAAATAGACATGTTTATTATCGTGATACAGATATTAGTTTTACTTATGTAACTGTTTGCTTTTTTTAAAAAACCTGTGTGGGGAGACATTCAGATTTAGCTTTTTTCTGTATGCAGCCTTACTAATGTCAACTTTGCTGCACAAGGCACACCAATTTGTACTAGAATGGAAAGTTAACTTCAGTTAACTGGAGAGTAGCTCAGTTATGGTCATTGGCAGCTGAAAAGACCACATGAATATTTCATGGCACATCAATATATAGCCATTTCTCAGAAGTGGAGTATATATCGACTGCAGGTAATAAGTCTAATGTGTCCAAAGTAGGCATGAAGATCCAATAGTTATTTGCAATGCAACAGAACAGTGTGTGTGTTGTGTGTGTGTGTGTGTTGTCGCTGGCTGTTTTACATTTCCAAAAGCCTCTTGGTAGCGCACTCCAGCCAAGACAGAGAGCAGCCAGGGCAGTCTTTTCTTCACATGATGGTTCTGGGCATTTCAGAAACTGTTTACCACTGAGGCCATTGGTGGTTTGCTCGATGTTTGTTTCATATTGTGTTGTGTGTGGTTTATTTTATACTGTTTATGAAGTTTTTTTGTGAATTTTGTTGTGTTATATTTTAACCATCCACGTTGATTGGGCTTGTCCCCCATGTAAGCCACCCCGAGTCCCTTCAGGGAGATGGAGGCGGGAAACAAAAATAAAGTTATTATTCAACTTTATTTTCATGTCCAGTAGTTTCTGCAGGAAAGAAAATGCATCAGCTTCAGGCTGGTGCAGTTAAGGGTCATAACCTTACAGCCTCTCAAGTAAATGAAAAATCTGTCTGGTTTCTAAAATCTCTGGTGCTACCAGGAGAGATTTCATAGAAGTCTCATTGCACCAAGAGAGGAAAAAAGTGGAGGGCTTCTTTATTGGTACCCACTTCTCAGAGCTAAGCCCACCAAGAAGCTGAACAACCACATTGGGACGTCCTGAAAACTGTACCAGCTCTAAAGACCAATTATTTTCTAATCTAGTATAGATTCAGACACTTCTATTCTTTTTTTAAATATATAATTTTTATTTCCAATTTTTTTCATATATACATTAAAAAACACAACATTCTATCTAAGTGATGGGTTGGGAAAGAGATAGGGATGAATCGGGTATGGAAAAAGGTAATTGGAATGGGTAAGGTATGCGTTAGGGATATCTGGATGGGAAAGGGGGTTTTTGACTTCCAAATCTTCTTTTACTGCATGTTTGTCCTTATTTTTTGTTTCTTTAATTTCTGTCCTTTGGCTATTCCTTTTAAATTTATTTCCATTTGTCATCATCAGTTGTTTAAGGAGAGTCTCTTGTCTTGCATCTTTTCTTGCTCTTTATAACTTTCTTTAAATGTCTCATATAACTTCCAGTCTGTTCTCTTGATGGATCTTCCATAAGATATTTTCATGGCAAGTTAATTTCATTATCTTTTATTTCATCAATTTTTCTTAGCCATTCCTCAATTGTGGGTAGATCTTTTTGTTTCCATTTTTTTGCATAAACCATTCTGGCAGCAGTAGTCAAATATGTAAATAAGATGTCTTGATTCAGGTCTAGGTTCATCTCTTCGTCTTTTAATCCTAGCAGAAAATATTCTGGCTTCCTACTAAATTTTATTTTCAGACACTTCTATTCTTATAACTCACAACCAACAGTTTTTGAATTCTTGTAGTATAGATTTTTCTTGAGCCAATGCTTCTTCATTAAATTAGGAGTAATGGAAGTCAATGCAGGCATGTTTCTTTCAAAAGTGTTCCCATTATCCACATGAGACTTGTTTGTTTTTCCTTCACAGTTGTGAATTATTTTATATTTTTCTCAGATTAATAGTTGGAAAGCCATGACCTCACAAAACTCATAATAAATTCACAAGTATCATAGTATCATACACTTCTCCAAAGGGAACTTTGATGTACAGAGAACATGGTGAGGGCATTCCTACCTTAACTTAAAGTAAATAGAGTAGAACCTTGCAGCTCAGGAAAGTAAGTCTGCGTGTTTCAAGAAAGAAGTTATTTTGCATGCCAGCCTCCATTGGCACGGATGTATTTTTCCACTTTCAAAACCTGCTAGACTGTTTGTATGGTAACAGCTTATACATTATGCACAATGCACGTAGGCTGTTGTGGAGGGAGATGAATGGCAGCAAGTGCTGAGGTAGGAAAATGCAATGGTTGTGACCACAGTGGGAGAGGGAACCAAAGATGTGTATGCATGAGGATCAAGATAGGGACAATGTGCACCACTTTTTTATCGGTGTTATTTCCAAGGAAGGAAGTGGGCACTTAAAGCCTGCTACACTTACCAAAGATGGTAAGGACTGAAATGTTTTAGTTATCCCTTGAGAAGGGAAAGGCTCCACAAGAGAAGCAAAACATGCTCACACAGGAAGATCAACTCTGTTCCCAAAATCTGAAAGAAAGGGGGGTGTTCCCAGATTATGCCTTTCTCTTGCTTCTCTTATTTGCCTTCAGTTGATAATTGAATTTTATTAGGAACATTGTGTTTCACAATTATATAAACAGCATGAAGGAGAATGGCATCTAGCCTTATTAGGGAAGCAAAGCCAAAAGTGGATTCTGTGCATCTTGTGATGAGTCAGTCTTAAAATGTGGAACTATCCAAGTTAAAGAAACAAATATACCCACACTCATAAGCCCAAGATTCATACTAATTTCTGTGTGTGTGTGTGTGTGTGTGTGTAGCAGCAGCCAGACGTTGAATGCTAGATCATCCTGAACACATGTGAGCTTCACAGGGGTTAATTAAAAAACACAGCCACTTCCAAGTGTGTGTGTTTTTAAATATATATATAAAATTTACAAACATAACAAATACACAGAGTACACATATCACACACATTACCACATAGGATAGGGGTAAACTTTTTCATCACACTAGAGAATGAATCCACTTTAAATCCGGTTGCTGTCTCCTGCAGAATTCTGGGGCTTGTAGTTTAGGGAGGAGCCTTTAACAGTCTCATTAAACTACAAACCCCAGAACTCTGCAGAAGACAGAAACTGGATTTAAAGTGGATTCATTCTCTAGTGCAGTGTTTCCCAACCAGTGTGCCGGGGCACACTAGTGTGCTGTGAGCGATCATCAGGTGAGCTGTGGGAAATTGGAACCTCCAAGGGGGGGGAGGAGTCTAGTGTGTTGAAATATAAAAACCCTAAGAAACCTACATCGATAAAGGCACAAAATTACAAACACCCCCTCCCCACCCGTTGTCTACTTGGTCTCCCTCTCCATGCATTGGGAAGGCCCGCCTCCCTTTCCCCAAGTAAAGACCTCCTCTTGCCTCCTAGGGGTTCTGTGTGGGAAGTTTGGCCCAGTTCTATCATTGGTGGGGTTCAGAATGTTCTTTGATTGTAGGGGAACTATAAATCCCAGCAACTACAACTCCCAAATGTCAAAGTCTATTCCCCCTGAACTCCATCTGCGTTCATATTTGGGCAGATTGAGTATTCATGCCAAGTTTGGTCCTGATCCAACATTGTTTGAGTCCACAGTGCTCTCTGGATATAGGTGAACTACAACTCCAAAACTCAAGGTCAATGCCCACCAAACTCTTATAGCATTTTCTCTTGGTTATGGGAGTTCTGTGTGGGAAGTTCGTGTCTTTCTGCCATTCCTGCCAGGATATCTACGTTGTGTTCATCAAAACAGGTCCAGGTTTCACACTGAGTATATAAATACATTTAAAAACATATTAACTATATGCATTACTGTGTTAGAGTGTCATTTTGTGTCATTTTGGTTGGTGGTGTTCCCCAGGATTTTGGAAATGTAAAAAGTGAAGGTTGGGAAACACTGCTCTAATGTGATGAAAAAGTTTACTCCTATCCCATTCACCTGTGTACCCACCACCTTTATTCCATCCCTAGTCACTGTGATACCTATAACAATTCTTATTTACCCTTCTGACGTGCTTAACCATAGATTCCTCTTGAGTCTGTTTACAATTAACTTCTTTCACTCTCTCCTTCCAGATATGCCATAGCCCATTTCCATCTCTTTAAGAACTCTTCATTGTTTTTATTCGCAAATTAACTTGGCCATTTGCATATAGTCCATTAGTTTATCTCTCCAATCCTTTTTGGGCAATGTTTTTCCCCCTTTCCAATTCCTAGCAATGATCATTCTTGCTGCTGCAAAACTGTATTGGCACATTTCTTTATAATCCCAGTTGGCCCCTTCCCTAAATAAGCCCAGCAGATACGCACATCCCCAGATTTTTTTGTAACCTTATTGCTCAACATTTTGATCATTTCCTAGATTATGTTGTTCCAGAATACTTGAACATTCTCACATGACCACCACACATGAAAGAAGGTTCTTGTCTGCATTTTGCATCTCCAGCACCTGTCTAGTTGGGATTTGTCTATTTTTGCAAGTAGGACTGATGTTGTATAGCTTCTGTAAAACATTTAGTATATTTTTTTTCCCCAACTGACCCTGCTATTGTAAAACTGAATTCTTTCTTCCAGAGACATTCCCAGGTTTTTAGATCTATCTCTCGGCATTACTTCGCGAGTGAAGATTCTTTACGAAGGACTCATGCCACGCTTTTCACAAGCGCATTGATGACTAAAAAGGCCAATCTGAGATAGGCAAGTTCAGTTGCAGAAAGCACAGCAGAAAATCTCCTTGGGTGATGTTGTTTCCAAGTTGCGGTTCTTTCTGCATTTCGTTTTTCTTCGAGACCCACTGTCACAACGCAGGCCCTGTCTCCACCCCGTAATCACACACAGAGACAATATCAATTAACTATTTATTAAGCAACAATTAAAAGCAGGTGAAGAAGATAAAATGTCCAAAAAGTTAAGATCAAATAGTCCAAGGTAAAAAGCAATCAATGTTCAAAAGTATTCAAAAGCAAGGATCAAAAACAAGGTCCATAAAAACAAAGCGATTCAAATAAGGCAACAGAGTCCGTGGTTAGCAAGGTAAATCCAAAGTTCATGGAATCAACAAGGTTACAAGGCAGTACTTGGCAAGGCAAGCCAGTCTATAGCTTCCAGGAGGACAGCAAGCTGCTACGTCTCTCCAGCTCCGACGTGGCCAGCAAACTGAGGAACTTTCCCACAAAGTGCCTCAATACTCCCCTTCCCTCCTTTCTGGGACCAGCGCCTTTCCAGGCCCCGTTCCTGTGACCCAAAACCTCCCAGTCCAATCTCTCCGTGTAGCCTCAATACTCCCATCCCATTGCAGGCTGTCGAATCCCCTCATCCCTTCTCAGGAATGGCACCATCTGCCTCCTGCCCCCCCCCGGCTGAGATGAGGGCTGAGTTGCTACACTATCCCCCTCCTCAGGGCCCCTCCGAGGCCTCCCACGAGGCCGAGGCTTACCCGGGTTGTTGCGATGGAAGCGCGCCACAATGTCCGGCGCGTGGACGTCACGAGCCGGCATCCAAGAACGCTCTTCCAGCCCGTAACCCTTCCAGTCAATCAGGTACTCCAGCTTCCGGCGCCGAATGCGCGCGTCCAAAATGTCTTGTACTTCAAACTCCTCCTCTCCATCCCACATCACTGGAGGGGGGTCGGCTGTGTTACATCTGGTCGCACCCCCTTCGCCAGGCGCAGCAGCGACCGATGAAACACGGGATGAATCTTCATAGCCGGAGGCAACTGGAGTTTGAATGCTACAGGTCCCACCTTCGCCAGCACCTTGTAGGGGCCCACAAACCGTGCGTCAAGTTTGCGGCAAGGCCTCTGGGTGGGCAGAAACTTTGTGGAGAGCCATACTCGATCCCCTACTTGAATCTTAGGTCCCGGCTGGCGGTGTCGATCCGCTGCCCTTTTGTAGTCCGCTTTTTCTTGCTCCAATTGTTCCTGGAGCAAGCTCTGCATTGCATTTAACTCTTGCAACCAATCCTCAGTAGCGGGAACGTCCCCGGAGGTGTCTACCGGGGGGTAGAACCTCGGGTGGTATCCATAGTTAGCAAAGAAAGGAGTCTCTTTGGTGGATTCTTGCGTAGCGTTGTTGTATGCAAACTCTGCCAGAGACAACAACGACGCCCAGTTGTTTTGCTGATAATTCACATAGCATCGCAGGTACTGTTCTAGAGTCGCATTAACTCTTTCGGTCTGCCCGTCCGTCTGGGGGTGGTGCGCCGAGGACATCCGGGCCTCAATCCCCAGGAGACGCTGGACCGCCTTCCAGAACTGCGATGTGAACTGGCTGCTGCGATCCGTCACCAAGCTCTGCGGCAGCCCGTGTAGTCGAAACACATGTTGTACAAACATATCGGCAGTCTCTTTGGCTGTGGGAACCCCCACACATGGAACAAAGTGGCACATCTTGGTGAAACAATCCACAATGACTATGATCGAGATAAATCCTCGAGACTTGGGCAAATCAGTGATGAAATCGGCTGAAATCATCTTCCACTGGTTACGGGGCGTTGGAAGGGGTTGGAGGAGGCCGGCCGGCTTTCCTCCTTGTTTCTTAGCCCTCTGGCAGACCGGACAGGTGTTTACATAAGTCTCAATGTACCTCCTCACCTGTGGCCACCAGAACTCCCACAACACTAGCTGGATTGTTTTAAACAGTCTGAAGTGACCAATGGCCCGGCTGTCATGGCACAACTTTAGAATGTCCTCTCTTTCCTGCCCAGGCGAAACATAGACCTGTTCCCGGCGATAGAGCATGTCATTCTTTAGTTGAAAGGGAAACGCAAGTCCTTTAGCCTTTAGCTCGCGTATCCACACATCTTCTTTTTGGTGGGCCTTGATGCGATCACTCAGAGTCTTTTTCCCAAGAGGATTGGGTTTGGGGGCGGGTGGAGCCGCCTGCGTCCTTTTCGGCCTTCAGTAGCCGGGACTCGGAGGAACCCTCCCCCCCACGAGTATACTCCGGCTTCCTGGATAAAGCATCGGCTTGCTTGGTCTGAGCGGGCGTGACGTAGTGGATCCAGAAATTGAACCGCTCAAAGAACAGGGACCATCTTTGTTGTCTCTGGTTCAATTTCCACTGAGTCTTTAGATGCTCCAAGTTACGGTGGTCGGTGTGCACCTCCACCGGAAACTTGGATCCCTCCAGAAGGTGCCGCCAGACCTCAAAAGCCACTTTGATTGCCAATAGCTCCTTCTCCCAGATCGTGTAGTTCCTCTCTGGAGCAGTCAACTGCCGGGAGTAGTAAGCACAGGGCAACAAGTCTTTTCCCTGGGGCTGTAGCAAGATGGCCCCGACCGCCACATCGGAGGCGTCGGCCTGCACGATGAACGGTGTCCGCGGGTCAGGATGCTGCAGGATCGGCTGGGTCGTGAACAACTGTTTCAGTCTCTGAAAACCCTGGTCCGCCGCCTGGGTCCATTTGAATGGGGCTTTTCCCCTCAGGCACTGGGTGATGAGATCCGCCCATTTGGCAAAATCCGGAATGAACTTTCTGTAATAGTTAGCAAACCCTAGGAAACGTTGTATGTCCTTTTTGCTAGCAGGGGCCTTCCAGTCGACAACGGCCTGCACCTTGGTATCGTCCATGGCAATGCCCTGAGGGGTGATGTGATAGCCCAGGAAGTCCACCTCATGTAGGTCAAACGCACATTTCTCTAACTTGGCATAGAGGCCATGGTTTCGCAGCCGTTGCAAGACCTCTTTCACATGGCGGTCAGGCGAAAAAATCAACAGATCGTCCAGGTAGATGGCTAGATAGCGATCTAGCAGATCTCTAAAGATGTCATTCATGAAGTGTTGGAATGTGGCGGGGGCGTTGCATAAACCGAAACTCATAACCACGTATTCGAAACTTCCGTACTTGGTGTGGGACACCGTCTTCCACTCGTCCCCCTTCCGAATCTGCACCAGATTGTAAGCACCTCTTAGGTCCAGTTTCTTGTAGACTTTAGCCCCCTGCACTCTGTCCAACAGTTCGGGAATCAGGGGCAGCGGATAACGATTCCGAATCGTTATCTTGTTCAACTACCAGTAATCATTACACAGCCGCATCTCCCCAGACTCCTTTTTGACGAACAGGACCGGGGCGCCCGCGGGAGACTGTGAGGGTCGAATGAAGCCCTTCCGCAGGTTCTCATCCAAGAATGCCTTGAGGGCCGCCTGTTCGGGCTCCGAAAGGGGGTATAGCCTCTCACGCAGGATGGGAGCCCCCGGCTCCAGGTTGATGGCACAGTCATACGGGCGGTGGGGAGGAAGTCGCTCAGCCTCCTTCTCGCTAAACACATCCCAAAACGTCGCGTATTTCTTGGGCAACGTAACAACCTGTTCGACTTCTTGTGCTTGGCAGGCCTGGGCCGCTAAGCAATGTCTCTGGCAATACTCCGCAGTAAACTGCAGCTCTCTCCAGGCCCACGAGATCTGTGGATCGTGCAGGGTCAGCCAGACCACTCCCAAGATGACTGGGAAGTCTGACAGCTTGGTGACTAAGAAAGAAATGTCCTCTTTTTTTCTTTTTTTTTAATTTATAAAGGTTTTTTTATTGATTAAAATACAATTACAGAAAAGAAAATACATAACGAAACATCCAGCATCTGGCTTAACATCCTGGGTCAACGGGGGGATGGTCGGGGGATGGTCGGGTGGGGGTAACAGGTGGGTGAGTCCACAATAGGGAAGGGCATACATACCGGTCGTACACCTGGGTGTACACATACACACTAACATAAAACTGGTTAACTTCACCCAAATCCAGCAAGCATATTAACATATTCCGATCTGATATATAACATCCTATTCTTAAATCCAGTAGCCTTTCAGTGCAATGTTCTTATTTTTTTTAAGGTAGTCAATTAGCGGTCTCCACGTGGCTTCAAAGAGTTTACTTGTATCTTTTCTTAACAGCAGAGTCAATTTGTCCATCTCCGCTATATCAAGCAATTTATACAACACCTCCTCCGCGTCCGGGATCGTTCTTTCCCTCCAGTACCTGGCGAGGGTGATTCTAGCCGCCATCGTTATGAAGGTCAACAGTCTCTCTAGTTCTTTCCCCCAATTTTTCCCCTCTATAATATTCAAGAGAAATAGTTCAGGTTTATGGTCTATTTTTCCCCTAACTATCTCTTCCATTAGCTTGTGAATTTTCTTCCAATATTTTGCTACTTCCCCGCAGGTCCACCACTGGTGGTAAAATGTTCCCCTATTCACTTGGCACTTCCAGCAATAGTCATTTCCGGTTTTATAAATCTTTTCTATCTGTGCTGGGGTCATGTACCACCTGTGCGCCATCTTCACTAGATTTTCTCTTAGAGCATAACAACCAGTATATTTCATATTATTTGCCCACGCTCTCTCGCAGCACTCTTGGCTTATTTTGTAACCTAGATTTTTATGCCATTTGTCCCTATAGTCTGTTGAAGTATCATTTTCGTATTTATTTCTAGTAATTAGCTTATATAGTTTGCTTACTCTTTTATTCTGCGACTGTAAAATAATTTTCCCTCCTGCTGCGGGGTTTTCCTCCCAGCCTATAGCTTTGTCTTTTAGAAATCTCGCTTTTATTTGGTTATACTGAAACCATCCAAAATTGTATTGTCTCAGCTCCTCTTCAGTTCTTAATCTATATACTTTATTTTCTTTTTTAATTAAATCCCTATACGTTATAATGGTACCTTTGTCATATCTAGTAATGGCGAACGCTTCCGTGGGGGAGGCCCATAGGGGTATTTTGTCGACTATCTTATCCTTATATTTGAGCCAAATCTTGATTAACGGGGCTTTTATAATATGGTTCTTGAAGTTTTTATCCATATTGATTTTATTGTAAAGGAGGTACGCGTGCCATCCCACTTTATTTTCCCAGCCCTCGAGATTCAATAACTCTGTATCTTTCAGATCTAGCCATGGCTTTACATTCTCGAGGCAATTTGCCTCATAGTAAGCTATTAAATCAGGAAAGCCGCATCCCCCTGCCAGAGGTGCGGCCTGCAGATATTTTAATTTGATTCTGGGTTTCTTCCCATTCCAAACAAAAGAAGCAAGTTCTGATTGCCATTTTCTTATTATCGCCCTAATCAAAATGAAAGTCTTCCCGGAATTAAATTTCTTTTTTCAGACCTTGCCTATTATTAAAAACCAGACTATAATAAGAAAGAAATGTCCTCTTTGTGGGCCCGGATCCACATCTTGGTAGGGGCGGTATAGTGCCTCACCGACCCCGCTTTCAGTGGCCGCCCGTCAATCGTCTGCATGTCCCGAGGCTCCTGCAGATCATGTAATTGTAATCCCAAGGAATTAGCATAGTCTGTATCAATGAAGTTGTTGGTGGCCCCAGAATCTACCATAGCATGGACCATCATCGGCCCCTTCTCTGCAGACCACAGGGTGACCATCAACAGAAATAGCTGTCCAGTTTGGGGTTCTGGTGGGAGAGTGGCGACCGAGTTAGCAAACCCTCTTAAACTCGGCTGGCCTCTTCCCCCACCGCATTGAGGGACTCTTCCGACTCTTGAGGTTCTTCCCAAGCCGCAGAAGCCCTGGGCGTTTTGCTTCTGTGGACACTCACGGGAAAAGTGCCCGGATCCCCCACAATACCAGCACAAATTAAGTCTTTGGTGCCGGGCCTTCTCCGCTGCGTCCACTTTGGGGCGGACATGCCCCAACTGCATCGGCTCTGGCTCGTCAGTCGGCGGAACTGGCGCCAACGGCCGGAAAGGCCGGCTCACCACCGGCTCTCGGCAAGTGGTCGGCCGCTCTCCGCCTCCCTTGTCCCACTGTTTCCGGGTGTGGATCCCCGCATCCATTCTCAGGCTCAAGGTGATAGCCTCCTCCAGGGTCGTAGGCCGCGCGGCCCCCCGCAGTATTTCTTGCTGCAGTTCCGCATTCAATCCCCTCATGAATTGGTAGCGCAGGGCCGCATCATTCCAGGCAACTTGGGTGGCCAATACACGGAACATGGAGATGTATTGCGCCAAAGTAATGTCTCACTGAGACAACTTGTCCAAGCGCCTCTCAGCCAGCTCGGTGTTCACCGGGGCCCCCAAGTAGCCTTAATGTTCTCCAAGAAGGCGTCAGCGGTGGCAACTGAAGCCGCATTGGCATCCAGCAGCGTGGTCGCCCAGGCAGCCACCGTCCCTTCCAACAGGTTGTAAATAAACCCCACCTTGGCCCTTTCGGTGGTGAATTCTGTTCTCTGGAGCTCCAAATACATGCCGCACTGTCCCGCAAACACATGGACCGTGGCCAGGTCTCCATTGAACCTCGGCGGTACTCCAACGGTGGGGTTCCGGCCCGCCCGGGCCCGGAGGTCGACCACCTCCTGCTGTAAAACCTGGATCTCCGCCGCAGTGGGTGCCGCCATCCCTGCTCCTCGCCGGCGACGCCTCGGTCGTCCCGTGGTGTGATTTAAGGGCTCGTGGAGTTTGCTGCCCAACTGTCACAACGCAGGCCCTGTCTCCACCCCGTAATCACACACACACAGACGATATCAATTAACTATTTATTAAGCAAAAATTAAAAGCAGGTGAAGAAGATAAAATGTCCAAAAAGTTAAGATCAAATAGTCCAAGGTAAAAAGCAATCAATGTTCAAAAAGTATTCAAAAAGCAAGGATCAAAAACAAGGTCCATAAAAACAAAGCGATTCAAATAAGGCAACAGAGTCCGTGGTTAGCAAGGTAAATCCAAAGTTCATGGAATCAACAAGGTTACAAGGCAGTACTTGGCAAGGCAAGCCAGTCTATAGCTTCCAGGAGGACAGCAAGCTGCTACGTCTCTCCAGCTCCGACGTGGCCAGCAAACTGAGGAACTTTCCCACAAAGTGCCTACTTAATTCCCTCCTTTGTGGGACCAGCGCCTTTCCAGGCCTCGCTTCCAATCTCTCCGTGTAGCCTCAATACTCCCCCTTCGGTCGAATCTCCGCTCAGGAATGGCACCATCTGCACCGTTATCTTCCTGGGAAACTGGCTCGGCCTCGGCTTCCATGTCCTCCTCAACATCTGGTGTAAACACCCGTTCCTGTGACGTGAAACCTCCCGGTCTTTCATATTCCATATCTGATCCAGAATCAGGAGAAGCCTCGTCATCAGAATAGGCCTCCGGCCAGGTGTTATTCCATTGCAGGCTGTCTGTTGGTGATGCGGGCCCTTCATCCCCCCCCGGCTGAGATGAAGGCTGAGTTGCTACACCCGTTCAGCATGTCTTCTTGAAAGAGGCCGCAGCATTGTGGATAGTGCATCTCCATGCCTCCCGATGTGAGGCCAGGGTCGACCATTGTTGGTGATCAATCTGACTGAGCCTGAGGTGTTGTTTCAGGGAGTCCTTATATCTCTTTTTGGGGGTGCCTCTCTTGTGCTGACCCATAGCAAGTTCACCATAGAGTAGTATCTTTGGGAGGCGGTGGTCCTCCATCCTAGAGACATGCTCTGCCCAGAGCAGATGTGTTCTCAATAGCATGGCCTCAACGCTGGTGATCCCTGCTTGCTCAAGGACAGCAACATTAGTCACATAGTCGGTCCAGTGTATATTTAGGATTGTGTGAAGATAGCACTGATGAAAGCGTTCGTGGAGTCGTAGGTGTTGGTGATAAGTGACCCACGTTTCAGATCCATATAGGAGAATAGACAGTACGATAGTTCTGTACACACTGATTTTGGTGCATTGCCTCAGATGCTTGTTGCTCCAGACTCTTCAGTGAAGCCTTCCAAATGCACTTTATGCCTTTGCTAATCTGTGATCTATCTCTTTGTCAATCTTGGCATCTGAAGAGATGATGCTTCCCAGGTAAGTGAACTGCTGAACGGACTTAAGCACAGATTTGCCTATGCTGATGTGGGGGTGATGGTGTTCTTCCTGTGGTATGGGCTGGTAGAGAACTTCTATTTTCTTCAGGCTGACTTTCAGCCCAAATAGCTCTGCAGCTGTTGCAAAGCAGGATGTTAGGCACTGCAGGGCTGCTTCTGTATGGGCGACAAGGGCAGCAGCATCAGCAAAAAGCAGCTCACGGACTAGATAGTTTAGAGTCTTAGTGCAAGCCCTCAGATGGCTTAAGTTGAACAAGCTACCATCAGTAAGATAGCATATATATATGCCGTCTTCTTCTTCGAGGTCTGCCATAGCCCTATAGAACTATCGAACTCCCCCAAATAATCATTGTTGATTTTGCTTTATTATCTTTTATGTTATAGCCTAGTATGTATTTGTATAGTCTGAAGATTAATCCTTTACTCCCATTCGCCAATACACTTTCCAATTCCGATTTTCTTATTGCAAAGCCAACCTCTGCAGGCACTTCCAAGTGTTAAGAGTACAGTGCCACAATCATTTTATAGCTATGGAAAGCCAGGATGTTACTATTCAGCTGCAGAACTGCAAGTAAAAAAGTAATGGCATCACCAGCCCAGATCGCCAGTAAACATATACATAGTCATTAGTGAGGGAGGGCAATATTTGCTCTCTTCTTCCACCTGCAGAACTGTAGCTAGATGCTTGCAGCCAGATACCTCCCACTCTCTTCCCAGTCACAAAATGATTATGGCAGCACATTTTGATACTTGGCAGCTTTCTTCCAAAGTAAGAGGCGCCACTGCGTATGAAGGGTTGAATACCTCATTTAGCAGCATCTGAAAAGGGACACTTTTTGTACACCCCAGAAGGATTTCATCTGAAACCTGATATCAAGAGCTAAACAGCATCTGTCTTTGTTAGTAATTAGATGGAAGATCACCAGAGAACACCAACTGCCAATGAGTTGACTTTAACTTATGGCAACCCTATTAATCCGAGTCCTCCGGGTAATGCTATCGTCAACAGCTTTGAGAGTAGGAATAAATATTTTCTGCAACTTTGCAGACCACAAATAAAAATGAGTGCTCTGAATAATCGAACTAAATGAGTTGTATGAGCATAATATAAGTGTGAGTATAATATGTACTATCAAAGTACAGTAGTACCAGGACAATACATTCAAAAGCATAGTAGAGAGATACAAAAAAGGCATATGTTGTTACATTACAACATAAAGGATCCCCACTCCCTACAAAAACACATTGCTAATCAGAGTTGATAAAACTGGGCTAGATAGGCAAATGGTCTCATTCCGTATAAACTTCAGATGTTCCTATCCCAGATTTTTTTTCACTTCAACTATGTTCACAAGGATATATGTTTAAAAACAGAAGTATGAAAGGAGGCAGTCTAAGGGAAGTGGAAATCCTCCAAAACAATTCAATGAGGATTGAGTGTAGTCAGTGGTCATGGAGTGCTGGCTGCCTATTGGTCAAATAATGGATCATCCTGAGATATGACATGGCTGGTTCATTAGTTGGACAGAGCATTTTATGTGTCACTCTTTTGTTGTAATTTCTGCCTTGGGGGTTGTTGGAGAAACCATTGACACCTATTTACCTTTGCAGCTTTTTTGTGTGTGTCAGAAGCAACTTGAGAAGCTGTAAGTCACTTCTGGTGTGAGAGAATTGGCCATCTGCAAGGACACTGCCCAGGGGACACCCAGATGTCTTACCATTCTGTGAATGGTAAGCTGGGGCTGACAGATGGGAGCTCACCCCATCTCGTGGATTCAAACCGCCAACCTTCAGGTCAGCAGTTCAGCCAGCACAGGGGTTTAACCACTGCCACTGCAGGTCACTTTTCCAGCTCAAAATGCAACATCTAGTTTATGTGTAAAAAGTTGAAATCAACTTGCATGATTTTGATCTGTCTCCAGATCTCAGTTATGGAAATATCAGAACTTATTACTTGCATATTCTTCTACCCTAAGGGTCTCTATCCATTCTGCTCTGTGGTGCTCCCAGAGTGAAGAAGATTCTCTATTAAAAAGTTCCTTAAACAACCTAAAATAGCATCCAGTCCACATCATCATTAAAGTGGAGTTTTTCTTTGTTTAGTTAAACTGTAATTATTTTATTTGCTAATCCAAATGGTAATTCATTAGTTGGTTCTTGAGGAAGTCCTAGAACAGTGGTTCTCAACCTGTGGGTCCCCAGACATTTTGGCCTTCAACTCCCAGAAATCCTAACAGCTGTAAACTGGCTGGGATTTCTGGGAGTTGTAGGCCAAGACACCTAGGGACCCACAGGTTGAGAACCACTGTCCTGGAATATGGCTGATCTTAGAGTGGTCAACAGCTCTAAGATGCCACAAAGTGGATAGCATAATTTGCTGGGGGGGGGGGGTTACCTTAATTTAACTCTTTTAAAAACTATAATTTGCCTTCCCCACTCAAAAATTTCAACATGCCTTGAACTGCAACATGCCTTGAACTGGGCTGACCATATTTGGGATGCAATATCTGGAAAATGCTGGGTTAGGGAGGAGGAAATGGTTTCCATAGGAACTAATTCCTGCCTGTCTTCCTGCATTTATGGTTGTAGTTCTCTATTTGAACAGTTGCTATTTGTAAAATGTGAAGCCACCATTCTTCACAATTGTTCTTTGTTTTCCACTGAGAAAAAAACATGTGCTTTGTCTTTAAAAACAGCAAATAATTAAAATATTCAAAGAAATTTGCTTTCAATATTTGCTTTTTAAAAACCAGCTTACTCACTCATACATTCAGCAGAGATGGATCAAAATCAGCTTGGGTCTATTTATTTTTCTCCTGAGTCAGCAAGTGAAATGCTGATACCTTTCTGGAAGATGTGGAACTAGAGACAGCTTGGCAGAGGTGTCTGACCAGGGCAGAATTTATCTCTGCTTTTCAGAAGCTTCTCATTATGATGTGCTTTTAAAGCATCGTGTCCTTTCAACCCTCAAGAAAGATGAGATCCCACTGCAATGGCTTGGAGGCCACTGAAAATCCTGTGGAATCTGAGAACACTATGTAATTTGAATGAGTATTCAGATAGTTCCTTCTTCTTCTAGTGTTCAGAGGTGTGTGTGCTGTGGTTTATATAGCCAAAGTGGCACCGTTTGTGCTCAGTAGAGAAGTATTAGTAGACTGAGGAAAAACTCAAGGTTTGTAAAAGTACAAAATCACTTGAGAGGGAAGAATCCTAGGTAAGGACTCACACAAAACATAATGAGGATTGAGAATGCTAACTTACGAGAAGAAAGAATGGTTCAATGTATTGTCGAAGGCTTTCATGGCTGAAAACACTGGGTTGTTGTAGGTTTTTTGGGCTGTATGGCCATGTTCTATGTTCTAGAACATGGCCATACAGCCCCGAAAAAACCTACAACAACCTAAAGAATGGTTGTTATGAGAATGAGGCATAAATAATCCTCCCATCCCCACCACAGGCAGGGAAAGGAATGTAGGTACAGTGAGACGAATGAGAGCATTGTCCTACAAATGAAAGTTTTGTCCCCCAATAAAAAAAATTATCAGCCCACAAATTTCTAGCCTAATAGTAACTTAAAACTTCAGTTGAGCATTTAGAAATACAATTTAGGTACCCAAAGAAAGGGGGCAGACAGAAATACCAGAGATATGCAAACACATCAAACAAGAGTTCTTTGTATAAATGATTTTTAGTTGTTCACTGTCTGCAATTATAGAAAAGTAGGGTTTAAAGGGAAATATCAAGGACAGAAGGATGGAGCTTATGGTGACAGCAATTGCCAATCAACCACCAACAGAATGAGTCAACACAACAGTATGGGATAAACTATGGACATCTTTTATTAGTGTTACCAATCAACATTTATGTGACCGGCAAACCAATTTTAAAGGGCATGAACCTAATGTGGAATAAGCTGAGGCAGTGGCCATCCAAGACCTACTCCTCAGCTAACATGCACGAGACACCTGGGTCCCCAGATGCAACAAATTGTTGATTCCAGAGTGACCACTCAGGGAAATGGATGGAGAATTCCATCACTATTCTGTAGGATATTGGGATCAGAATTCTCCCTGCATCAAGGCCATTTCCATTTGCCCTCATCTAGTTTATTTAAACCACAGGTAAGGGTTCCTGGCCTGCACCACAAAGGGGTGCCTTAGGTGTATACCAGGATGTGAACCTATCCTTATTTTCCCGTACGATGGCCTATTGAAGACACACGCACACTAATTAGCCCATAATGAAACAGTGTAGGGTAGGCAGGGAAAAACACTCTAGAACATAGAGGGGGGGGATCCTACCCTACCCCATTGGTGAGCCCTAAAATACACTGTTAGCAGGTGAGAGGGCGAGTCAGCGCTGGAACTGAAGTGATCTGCAGGGTGAAACCACATGACTGACCTGGCCATGCTCTCTCCCCTGGAATGGAGCAAAATGCCACCCCACCCCCCTAGTGAGCAAGGGGGAAAGCTAAATGTTGTGTAAAACTGTCTCCTCCATTTCATAAATACACAGAGAGACACCCTCACTTCCTCCTTTCCTTCCTTTCTACCAGCCTTCTATCTCTTACAAGTGCATACTTGACCTGTGCCCAAAGACAGAGGGGACACACAGAGAAAGGAAGTGTTTATGAGTGTATCTACAAAGTTAAAGCAGTTTGATACAATTTTACTTTCATAAAATCCTGGGAAGTAATAGATTTCTCCTTCAGAAAGCTCTGGTGCTGTATTTCAGGGGAAAATGGACTAGCACTCTCCAGCACAAAGTCGTAAGGATTTTATTGAGCTACGTATTACCAGGATTCTCTAGATTGGAACCATAGCAGTTGAAATGGTGTCAAATTGCTGTAACTCTGCAGTGTAACTAGCTACATTCATAAAGGCTTCTCCACTTTTCTCAAATGCATACATATGGAAGAGCTGCTGCTTAAATTTAATATCTCTGCTCTGAAAGGAAAACTTTGCCTTTAGAATTTATACCTCCATGCTGTCAACAACATCACCTTTTGAAAGGAAGTGCCTGAATGACGCATTTCACTGAAAAAATCCTCAGTCTTCCCAGTCATCTCTTTTAGTCCTTTGCAGACAGGGATATTTCTGACCTCTTGTGGGTGGATGAGCATTTCCATGTCAGAACATCCAATCTCAAGTTGTGCAATAGGGATGTGCGTCTGCACTGCACCATATGGCTGACTCCTGATATTCTTTGGCGAAAAGGGGAAATTTGGGCAGACTGGAAACCACTTGAGTGTTTTTTTCTTGGAGAAGATTAACCACCGACAGAGCCACAAGATCCAGTGGTTCATGGTAAAAATTGAATTGCAAACCCTTCCCACAATAGTATCTTTAGCACCATCCCACTGGAGAATTCCAAAGTGCAGGTCGCTATGTTGACTGAAAACAATGCCTGGCAGTTTTCATATTTGATAAAGCTTCACCCAAATACTTTGCATTAAAACAGGGACAGGTCACTGCAAAGTCCAGTATAAGATATCAACAGAATCCTGTTGATATCTTATATAGTTGTAACTTCAGCTATAAAGGTGGGTGGACTTTTTCTAACACAGAACATCTGCATTTGAAATGGATTTGCTCTTATGTTGCCATTCCCCATGGATGACCATGTACACGTTGTGCATGGATATATGCATTTGATTTTGCGGTTAGTTGAGCATTTGCTCTCCTGGTTAGAGTTGCATAACGTTACCATTCAACGCTATGTTACCCCGGGCCATTAATGTGTTGATTCACATGGAGAGATTTACTCTATACAGTTCCAACATTGCATCTCAACCATTGATGAGGAAATCTATTTTCCTCCAGTCACTGTGGAGATTGAGCTAATCTTAGAAAGAACAGGGAAGTCTGAGGGGAGTGATAGATTATATCGTAGTCCCTGATAATATAAAAGGGTCTGGGTCTTTGACCCTTTGAGAACTGGCAATGATATATTTGAAGTTAAAAAGAGCTAACTTCAATAATATCACTGCCAAGGCTACCACAAACTCGGCAAGCTACACACAAATCCAAGAGAGCCAACATGTAGTTAGAGTAGCATGGCGGAATGAAGTATTGTGGAGAAAGGAATGTCCACTGACTGTAATACAGGCAGTCCCCAGGTTACAAACAAGATGGGTTCTGTAGGCTTCTTTTAAGTTGAATTTTCTATGTAAGTCAGAACAGGTACATATTTTAAGTAACTCCAGCCAAAAAATATTATGTTTTAGTTTTGGAGAGCATAGGGAAAGGTTAACATTCCTGTAAGATTTGTTTTCCCGTCTGTGTCTCTGTTCAGAAGATTTCACCTCACTTTCTGTCCTTGTGTCAATTGGATTTTGAAGATTTTAGGTATTCATGGAAACAATGACTGGTAATGTTGTTTCATTGTGGACACCATTTTCCCATGATAACTCTTACAGGACTGAATTTCATTCTTAGGGATAGATTTCCTCTGACTTCCTGTTGTTTCATCCCCATGTTTCATCTTGTCAGATGTTTGTAACTCGGGGACTCCCTTTATTCCACACACAATATGTATTTTCAGGATTCTGACAACAAAACACTCTCAAATGCTGGGAAACATCTATTACCAAATATATATTATAATATTTTTTAAACGATCATGTTTTTGAAATGAATTGTTCAAATAAGACACAAAACCCATTATTGCCTTATTGGTCTTGGGGGTATTTCAGGATTTATTTCAGGATTTTACCCTGCTCTTCTCAACACCCGAGGGGGGACTCAGAGCAGCTTACAGTACGGCACAATTCGATGCCACATCATACAGTATAAAAACCCCAAACCCCACAACAATTAAGATACATTAAAACACATTAAAACACAGTTCCATCATGAATAAACCTGCAGCCTAAAGTCACTTACTAATGTGCAAGTTCATTCTTTCTTCCCAGAGAGGTATTTCTGTACATTGGATTGTGTTGCATCAGTAATCACAGGTGAATATGATCCAACAAAGCTTACCATTCTCAGCAGAAGCTTTGTCTTTTCCATTTGTTGCTCCAGCACCTTGTCTCTAGGAAAGGAAGGAAAAGAAATGAGGAATTAGGAGTCATTCTTGACTATAAAGTCTTTCATTCATCTAGTCAGTGCTTGAGAACCTGATACACAACTTCTTTTTTCCTGAGTGTCAATACAGGAGTTTACACTCACCTTATTTGAATTTCTATTAGGACTTGAGAATTCCAAATTGCTTGATTTCTTTTTCTAAAGTGAATCTAATGCATTAAGAACACTGCCTTGCTCTGTACTATTTTTATTTATTTCAATATCTGGCTTGTTCAACTTCAGTTACTAGCATATTTGCTCAACATTGATTTGGTGCCCTAATTGAAACTTTTTTGAGCATTGTATTTTTAAGTGTGTGTATAAAGCGGAATTTCGTTCCAGCTCTCTTAATTTTCTCCCTGCATTTACTGATTGCTACAACAAAGTCAGGTTTGATCACTGGTAGTAAACCAAGCAATTTGCTATGCCATTACTTTTCTGCTCACTGATATTTTGTAAGTCAAGTTGTGCAGACTGTCCTAGGATAGTAGGCAGTGTTGTTTTCTGACATTCTTCTAGATCAGGCATGTGGGGGCACATGCTAGCACTCCCTGCTAAGAAGACTGGCTGTCCAGTGATAGATGGATGGAAGGGAGGGAGGGAGGGAGGGGACAGAGGGGATGGAGGAGGGAGGGAAGAGAGAAGGAAGGAAGGACGAAGGGGAAGAAAGGAAGGATGGAAGGAGAAAGGGGAGAGAGGGAAGGAGGAAGGAAAAAGAGAAGGACAGAAGAGAAGGATGGAAGGAATGACAAAAGGGAAGAAGGGAGGGATGGAAGGAAAAACATGGAGGTAAGGGAGGCAAGGAAGAATGAATGAGAGAAGGAAGGAAAAATAAAAAGGAAGGAAGTACAAAAGGGTGGAAGGGAAGGATGGAAAGAAGGGAATGAGGGGAAAAGAATGAAGTAAGGAAAGGAGGAAGAGAAGGAAGGAGAAAGGGAGAAAGGGAAAGGAGGTAGGGAGAATGGGAGGAAGGGAAGAACAGGATGAAAGAGAAGGAAGAAAAGAAAAAAGGAGAGAAGGAAGGAAAGATGGAAAGATGGAAAGTAAGGAGAGAGAGAGAAAGGGGAAGGGAGGGAAGGAGGAAGGAAAGGGGAAGGATAGGGGGTAGTGAGAAAGAGGAGAGCCTGAGAAAAAAGCCCCAGGGGCCACATCTGGCCCTCAGGCCTGGGTTTACCATTGCCTGTGCTAGATATATTTTTCAATAGTATTTCCTCCCCTTAAACACCAATCTGCTAAGAAATCAGAAATGCCATGATCACTGCATGTGAACAAATTAATTTTGCTTCTGCATTAACATAACATTACACTCTAGTGTAAATTTCTTCATATTTAAAAACTATCATAGGAAAAACAGAGCCAACAGGGCATACTGATTTCAATGCTTGACTATAACTCTGGAGACCAGGGTTTGAATTTGCACTCAGCCATGAAACTCACTAGGTGACCCCAGGTAAATCATACAGACTTAGCCTCAAAAGGATGCCTTTGGAAGGCCATAAGTAAGAAATGACACATCATATCAGGAAAACTTCATTTGCAGAGATAGTCCAGGAAGTTGCCTATCAACATTTAATATAATTTAGAATTCATATGGCAGAGTGCATTTGTATAGATGAAAGCAACACAACGATATTATGAATCACAATGATATATTTTTTATCACAATCAAGCAGACTCAATGGTCTTGTGTTTCAAAAATCAAAAACATAAGTTCATTCTAAACATAGCAACATATTTTATACAAGGGTCAATGCCCTATCTGTATCATTATTCACATAGAGAACATATACAGCATATACGAGCTGCTGACTCACACAGGAGTGAGCAGAGACGCCGCAGCTGGGAGGGAAAGCTCCTACGTCATCAAGGACGGACACAGAACCCGGAAGCCATCCCAGGCGCAATACAAATCATAGTTTTAACATTCATAAAGTGCAACAAACAATCATAGAATGCACAAATTCTGGCAATAACTGGGAGACCCCCTACCACCGAGAGTAAATTTTCAAAAGGGCCGGGGTCGAAAGAAGGGAACCTAGTAGTGAATGTGTCCAATTTGGTGTTGTCCCCCCATGATATGCAATTGTTGAATAAAGGTTTATCTTTTGTGCACACCCCAAATTGTTCTCAAATTAATATCCGTAAGGACTTGGCTACATTATTCCGAATGATTCATCTGAAAGAACATTTTAAGGATTCCCCTAATTACTCTCCCATCATCCACTCTAAAATTAGAATTCCCAGTACTTTTACCCCTCCCATTGTTTCCGAAAAAATAAAAAATTTTGAACAGACTGTACTACGACAGGTCCAAGCCATCAGTCATTGCCATGATAAAAAAAACATGCTAATTTATCCCAGAAGGATATTAATAGGCTAAAAGAATTGGGCAATCACCCTCAGGTGATTATAAAATCAGCAGATAAGGGCGGATCTGTCGTTATCTGGGATAGAAAGGATTATTACCAGGAGGCTACCTCCCAACTGAGTGATGTTAGATATTATAGGGAACTTCCTCAGGATCCCCCCTCAAAATTTTCCCAGACCATCTTTAATGTCATTCAAGACGGATTACTCAATGGGCAACTTACCAATAATGAAGCTGAATTTTTGTTCAACCAACATCCTGCCATCCCTCATTTTTATTTATTACCAAAGATTCATAAGCCCACCAGGCCCCCCGTTGGTAGACCCATTGTGGCAGCTACCAACAGGCTATTACAACCTATTGTAATCTTTTTAGATACCATTCTTCAAGCCTTCGTGCACAAATTGCCCACATACATTCAAGATACTAGAGATCTTATCAATAAGTTGGAAGGAATTTCCGTTTCCGCCACAGATATTTTGATTTCTGCTGATATCGCCTCGTTATATACTAACATTCCTTTAAATGAGGCCAGACATGTCCTTCATAATACCCTCGATGCACGTCCTGCACAGCAACTCCCATCCTCGGCCTACTTGCTGGATCTTATTGACCTAGTCTTCGATTATAATTATTTTTCCTTTAGGGACCTATACTTCTTACAGATAGGGGGCATTTCTATGGGCCAATCTTTGACCCCCACGGTCGCCAATCTATTTGTGGGGTCTTTGGAAGATGTTTTTCTTACCTCAAATACTCATAAGGAGTTTTCAAATCAAATTAAATATTTTTTTAGATATATAGATGATGTAATTATTATTTTTGATGGGAGGAATGACATTGAAAAATTCAAGGATTGGTGCAATTCCTGGCACCCAAACATTAAATTTACTTTTCAGTGCAGCAGCGAATCCGTTAATTTTTAAGACGTTTCCCTTTTTGTCCATCAGGGCATTCTCAGAGTTAAGAATTACTCAAAACCCACTAATACTAATTCCTTACTGCACTATTCCTCATTCCATCCTTTCCCTCTCAAGGATAATTTACCCTATTCTTCTCTTTTGAGGTTAAAAAGAAACTCATCTCTCCCTCATCATTTCAACAAAGATGCTGGTATCTTCATTAATAACCTTAGATCTAGAGGTTACCCAAATAGAGTTCTAAAAACAGCTCTTAATAAAGTTAATAATATTCCCAGAGAGCAGTTGCTCACCACTGCTCCAACCCCCCCCCAATAACATCATTTGTCCTCTTACTCTGTCCCCCCACTCATATAAAATTTAAAAGATTGTTAGGGATTTCTGGCCTCTCATCAATACAATTCCTGGATTAGAGAAACCTCCTCTTATTGCCTTTAAAAGATCCCAAAACTTTAAAGATTTACTGGTACACACCAAGGACCTTCCCTTAGAGCCCCCCCTCTTCCACCCCTCTTTCTAATGGTACTAAAAATGTGGTAAATGTAGTGTTTGTAAGCACATTTCAACTTCCACCGTCATCAAAAGTCCTTATAATAACAAAACCTTTAAGATTAACACCTGGGCCACTTGCAATTCCAAGAATATCGTATATTGTCTTAGTTGTAGTTGTGGGTGCCTTTATGTGGGGATTTCTACGAGGGAACTCCGGACAAGAATTTGCGAGCATAGATCACGTTTTAGAACAGGCTATGATAATTCTGTGCTTTATGCCCACTTTAAAACGAAAAAACATCATTTTGAACAATTTAATGTTATGGTCCTGGAGAAAGCTCGCCCCCCTCCCATATCAAAACATAAAGAAATTACTCCTGCAACTCGAAAGTAAGTGGATAGTAAATTTACAATGTGAGCAACTCCAAGGGTTAAATGACCAGCTGGCTATCAGTGAATTGCTAATTTAGGATCACCTGGTCTCCCATTATTTAACTGTGGTTCCCCTCTGGTATTGCGCTTTTGAGCCCGATATCCGCTGATATCGCCAGCATTATGCGGTGCTTCTGTTTCCATTTGTGATGGTATGTACCCTCTATCTCCTTCATAGATGCCTGTGCATATATACTCTGTATAATTCCTTATTTACCCTGGCTGTTATTACTGCTAAACACTTAACTGCATTGATTATATATTGCCTGTATTTGTTGATGCTATAGTGTTGTTCCTGCTGCGGGACGCCCTCTAGAATCTCCATATTGGCCACGCCCACGGTCCTGAAGAAGCCCCTTTCGGGGAGAACCGAAGGCGCAGAATATAACCATTCGTTGACCGCTTTGAATGCCTTCCAGTTATTGCCAGCATTTGTGCATTCTATGATTGTTTGTTGCACTTTATGAATGTTAAAACTATGATTTGTATTGCACCTGGGATGGCTTCCGGGTTCTGTGTCCGTCCTTGATGACACAGGAGCTTTCCCTCCCAGCTGCGGCGTCTCTGCTCACTCCTGTGTGAGTCAGCAGCTCGTATATGCTGTATATGTTCTCTATGTGAATAATGATACAGATAGGGCATTGACCCTTGTATAAAATATGTTGCTATGTTTAGAATGAACTTATGTTTTTGATTTTTGAAACACAAGACCATTGAGTCTGCTTGATTGTGATAAAAAAATATATCATTGTGATTCATAATATTGTTGTGTTGCTTTCATCTATTCTCTTTGTTGTAATACAGCCTCAATCTATTTAGAGTGCATTTGTATAGCAGAAAAAGTGTATAATTATTTAATTCTCAAGTTCATCTGCTTTTCTTATTAGCACAATTTTTTTGTTTAAGCTTGACATTTGTCGCATCTTGGGTTCTAAAAAGTAATATTGTTGATCGCAACAGGGGGTGACACTCAAGAACAAGGATGGTGTAGTGCAGGGACTCTCAATCTATGTGTGACCTTCTGGAATTTTTTGGATGGTAGAACTTATCAGTCTGAGACAACAATGCCAATAGTGGGGAACACTGAGAGCTATAATCCAAAAGCAGCTGTAGCAACACAAGTTGATTAGCCAAGATGCAATGGATAAAAGGGGGATAGAACCAGAGCTCAGACTCTGCTTCAGCCATGGAATTTGTGGTTGTTGGTGTTGCAAATGAAAAGAGGGCAGAGCAGAGGACAGACTGTTCTGCCCTGAGCCACTTGGACAAATGACAAAACAAAAACGTTATTCATAGTTAATAGTTACATCCTGGCAAAGACTTGAATGTTGCCTTGTCTTTGGCAAATCCTTTACTTTAGACATTATTTGATTCTCACTTAAGTCTGTGTATATATAAAATCTAATTATCGTGAGTATTACCATAAATTGCCTTTGAGCCTCTTGTGTACTGGATCACTGGATAGTGATTAATGGATAAGAGAAATTGGTAGAGAGGTACTCAAATATAAATGAGCATTCTCTTGACTAATATTGGAATTAAATTCTCATTAAGAAGAATTTGAAGCAAGAGATACATTATTAAAGGGCTCAGATGTTTTAAGGAACATGGAGCAGCTGCCATTGCTCAGTTGCTATCTGCCTGGTAATGTCTACTCTAATAAGAAACATGTGTAAACATGGTATCATCATATTCTGCTAAGTGAAATGCTAGCAGAATATCTGACATAACATCATGTTATATACCCCTAAGGCGTGACATAAGCAGATAAGTAACATAATCTGTCCATGAATTCTGCATCTGATTAGTTATTTCCTTCAATGGAGCTATTCCCTTTCCTTCAGCAGGCTCCTAGAGCAGCTCATAAATAGTTTAATATGATACATCATTTTTAAAGAACATAAGATATAAAAACATCACAATATAGAAAAATATTATAAAAGCAAGCTACCTTTTTGAAAATAAAGTAATTTAAAAGCAATTTGTAGAAGACTTAAATACTTGAAGAAACAAAACAGCATTTACCTCATGCTAATGGCATTTACCTGGGGATGCCTGCCATAGATGCAGGCAAAACATCCGGAGAGAATGCTTCTAGGACATGGCCATACAGCCCGAAAAACCTACAACAACCCAGTGATTGCGGCCATGAAAGCCTTCGACAATATATCAGACAACAGTGGCATAAAATTGTTTTGCCGTCTTTAACAGGTTTGATATTAGAGCTGAAAGTAACATAAGAGCAAAATCTAGTACTTATACTGTATATTAATATACCGTATATTAATGAGGAGAACCACATTTGCTCTTTCTTAAAAGAGTTTAAGAAAATAGTTGTTGAAAGCCTGGGGCTTTGTTTCAAGTTTTAAGTGAATACTTTTCTAGAACATCAAAGGAATACTATTAAAATTTGCAAAGGAAACCCAAAACACACTGAATTCGCCTTTACAGAAATAGGGAGTAGACATTACAATATGTGCCAGGAAGTATGATGAAGAAAGGTTCGCAAGCCTTATTTTCTCCAGGCTGATTTTCTCTTCTTTGTAAGATTCTGTTCATGGCTTTAAGTTGTTTAACTTTTTTCTTCCATCAGTAGATAATATGCCACCTGGGAATACATGTGGCCCCCAGGTTGCTTTGCCCCCCATTTGCCATGTTTCAGTCAATGAAAATTGATAGGGGCATTACCACTGAAAAAAGATTTACTACCACTTTTATTCCTTCTAGAAAGAAAATAAGAGCTTTTCCGTGGGACCTATGGCACAAGAAGACACTCTGGAGCTCTCTTGCACTGCAGAGAGATGCTGCAGTGAGTAGGAGCTGAATATTGGAGTAAATACAGTACTAAATATGGTGTCTGTTATTGAATGCCAATTACAGTAGTTGCTGCACAGCCCCCAGTGGCTTCCAGTGGGTACACAGTATCTCCCAGAACTTTCCAGAAGTCTGATCCATTCTGGTTGGGTCATTTATCAGTAACATTCCTTTGGGGCTGGTTATGTTTAAGCATTACAAATATCAATTCTGAAATAGGTTTTTAAAAGCTTATTGTTCCTAATTTTGGTTTGTAAGGGAGGTTTGTAAGGGAGAAGCAATATGTGGGGTGAAGATAGTTAATGTGTTTTTAGGGAAGTGAAAAATGTTATCCTCTAGCTTTTTAAACAACTTATCCAGAATACATAGGGGAAGACCAGTTCCCATGGCTCCATTCTATGCATTTTCAGTAGATTGAAGGTATGTTCAGTCATAATTCCCACCCACCAATTTGTGATGGTCATCATGTAAACTGGGGGTGGAAGGGAAATGCAATTCTTTATCTTTCACCACCATGTGATTTTAGAACTTCATCAAATCGAGATTGTAAACAGATTATGGAAAAGGGACTCTTTAGACTAGCTTCCACAATTCAAGTCAACTGGGAGCCGAAGTTTGCTTGAGTAGTGAAACCTCATCCTAGCTCAATTCCTAGCTCATTGCTGCAGAAATTGCAGTAGGAATGTGCAGGATGGGTGAAGTCCAAAAGAGTCATCCCACACAGCAGTAATCATGATATATGGCAGAGAAAAACACTGAACTGGACATGAATGAACACATACCCAAAATGGGTACAAATGTGTCCCTATGATTAGGAATTCTCCCTTGCCTTTTAAAGATGTTTGTCAATGTTCTACATTGGCTACCTGATTATGTCTGTGTAACTAACTAACTACATAATTTTTTCTGGCTCATGTCCCCAGCCTGTCTTAAGCACCAGGAGTCTGATTAGGTGAAGGTGGTCAAGTGGGGTGCAAGGTTGATAACTCAACTTCCAAGTGCGGTACAAGATTGATAATATTTCTTTCCCCTCCAGCTGTGGCAAGAAATTTTGACGGGGGTCTGGCTTCTAGTCATTGCAGCCTCAATTGCTGGTGGGAAAAGATGGAAATATCTTCCACCTGGAACCTGAGCAGAAGTTGAATGACTGTCCTCCATTCAATCCAACTGTTGGCTCTTAAGATGAGATGGGATAATATTTACATATGCTTACTGAATACTGACCAGTTACAGACATGCAGCTATAGATTAGAAATCTGCAACTGCAATACTGAATGCCAGCTGTTCTTGATACATTCAGTGAAAATTCATGGTAGGGGGACACTATTGCATTTAAACCATTGTACTCACAGAACGTTCTCCCATGTGATTGGGAATGCTGCTGTCCATGTATTCCTGCTCAACCAACAGTTTCCTTTGTGGGTCCAACTGAAAAGTTACTTATGCACATTATAAAAGTTGTGTGTGGATTTGGGTGGTGTCTGTTTCTATCAAAAACATCTCCCACTGTTTTCACAGTAGATATCTTTAAAGCGTTTCTCTCACATCTGTTAGAGAGTCACTCTTAGTTTACTGGGAATATGGCTTAGCTGGCTGGGAGTCAGCTGCATAAGGTCTCTACTGACCAGAAGGTCATGAGTTTGAGACCTGCCTGGGTCGGGGTGAGCTCTCGACAAATTGTGTAGCTCATTGTCTGTCTATATATGTTGTATGTCTATGGCATTGAATGTTTGCCTGTATATGTGCATTGTGATTCATCCTGAGTCCCCTGCGGGGTGGGAAGGGCGGAATATAAATGATATAAATAAATGTGTGTGTGTCTCACACACACATTCATATTCACACATCCAACAGAAACAAGCACATTAAAGCCAATCCAAAAATCTTAACATACGCAGAACTACCTCTGCATGAATAAAAGAGGTAACAAAATTCACTTCTACATATGTCCCTTATCTAGTAAAGCTTTCCAAATGTTTAATGCACCATAATGATCTCATATGGCATTATGATTTTGCTGGTTGGACCAGTGTTAATAATGGGTTAAAGAACAATGTTTGGAAATTTAAAGATCATAGGGCAATAGAATAGTTCCTATATTGTCCATAGTAGTTGTAACACAAGTGAATAATATGTGGCCTGGTGTTACTTTTAATAACTAGAGATCTAGTTCATCATACTTTTAAAGCACTGCCTCTTCTTGTCAGAGGAAAAAAACATAAGATTTAAAGAAACAGAAGGTTGAATGTTTGAGAAACCATAAGGAGGAAACCTGAAGTAACTGTAAAATTAAGAGCAAAATGGGAGGAGGGATATGTTGGCAGTTGTCAAAAACTTGAAAGAATGTCAGAAAGGTGGGAAGGCAGGATTTTGTCACTGTCTTCTGAGGTTACAAAAAGGAAGTTAATTTAAGTGAACATAGGGATGAAAAGTCTTAACTGGGCTAAAAGACTATTTCAGTTATGAAAGCCAAAGAAAAACCATGTAAAAATATCATGGGGAAATGCATTGCCATAGAGAAATCTAGAGACTGCTCCTTTAGCTATAATGGCTCACTATGCAAAAGAGGAATTTTCAGCACTTTAAAGGAGAGGTGCAAGATATTAAATCCTATCTTCACAATATGTTCAGCACCTTGGAGAGCTCCCTGAAAACCCCGGGTGCATCAACACTGCAGGATTAATGCAATTCGACAACTTTGACAATTTAATTGCTGTGGCCCAATGCTATCATATCTGAGGGTTAGTATTTGGGGAGGCACCAGCACTCTTTGGCTGAAGACCTTGTGAAGCTATCCGTGATTCTATGGCATTGAGCCATTACAATTAAAGTAGTGTAAAACTGCATGGATTCTATAGTGTTGATACACCTCTGAGTAGATTCACTATCCCACTGATTCAGTGGGACCAGCTGCTACCAGTAACACTCCAGAGGTTACTAGTTTGGCTAGAAATGATGAGAGTTACACTTAGCTACATCTAGAAAGCCACATATTCTCCACTCATGACTCAATAATCACCTTGGAGTTTCAATAAAAGATAAAAGAAAGCATGATAATTTCTTCCTGTTCTATAAAGTATTGGTAGTACACTCCTATGCATTTAAAATGAGTCCATCTTGACCTGCTATCCTTTTGCCCCTCGGCACTGAATCTGCAGTGTGCCGCATTTAGTATTCAGGACCTCAGCCAAACAGTATTCTTATGCTCACAAATAGGAAAGCCATTTACAGCAGTTACTGCTGAACACAACCAGCCAGGAACTTCCCCGAGGCTTTCATTACAATGAAACGAGTACAATGGATGGGCCCCAGGATGTGGTCATACTGTAAACAAGTATGAGTGATGTAAGATATGCAAGATAGTTATTAGACTGAAGGTAACATTTTCATGGACATTTATAACAGAGGAGGGAAAGCAAAAGCTGAATTTTAACAGCTTTATTTGAACCACAGGCGTATGTGTATTTAAAGAGAGGTTAAACCCAATAAACAAATTCACAAAGCATTCCCGATTCTGCCTTCTTTTGTTTTTTGAAAATAAAATGAGCTGTGTTCAAAATGGCATAAACACATCACATATACACGTGTGTGTGTGTGTGTGTGTGTGTCCCCTTTTCTATCATTATCTCCTCTTAGGAATTTATTCGCTACATATACTCATGTATAAGCCTAGAAACTGTAGTCATAAAACAGCCAAAGAACCTGGGACAACATTCACAAACCAATGTAAGTAGTGTACCTTAACTATTATATATATAAAGGAGCTATCATTTTCTTGGGGGGGGGGGTCAGGGGTGGAAAAATGACAATGCTGACACCCAGTGAGGGCAAGTATGTTGAGGCAGGGCTGGTGCTTTCTATTCTATATGAAATGGCCCTAAAATTATCCACAGGTCATATCAGAATCCAACTTATACACAAGTATATATGATAATTCTGTGATTTTGAAATTTTATTTTCTGGATTTTTAGTAGAAAGTTCATCCAAAAAAGTAACTCACTCTAACTGTTGTTTCATAACAAAATCCCAACAGAGTGCCATTTCCAAATCTTCACCAAAACATTCAAAAGGGAATGTAAGAGGAGCTTTATATCAAGTCAGGGTTTCGCAGTGGCTTTCTAGGTTTTCAAAGAAAGATTTTTTATAGACCAAGCTGAAATCACAAAGAATAGAATTGGAGACCCTGTGTCCCACCACTCAGCCACAAGTCTTTTTCATTTGGAAGCTGTTAACAATTACAATATTTAGCTTAGAGCCACCAGGGCCAATGACTATATTTGAAATAACAGGACAGGCTGGAATGTGCAAATATTTTGAAATTAACTTAATTGTTGTGAAAGTGGTGTTCCATCTAATTACAAGCCTCTTGTCACTTCGGGGGGGGGGGGGTACAAATTAGGTCTATGCTGAAAGAAATGGCTTCAGCCAGACTGTTGCATTTCCAAAGGCACAGCTCTCCTTTGGTATTGATTTTCATTCCACTTCATCCCTGCTAACTGTTGTCCATACATAATGAGTTTCCACAAACAGATGCAACATTTTCCATCCAATAAAAAGAGAGCATAGGGGTAGGACAGCATGCAGATATGCTTTTCATGAGAGAGGAGGGATGATCTTTTTTCCTTTCTATTCCTTTAGAACAATTGTTCCTGATAAAAGTGATTGCAAATGTAGACTTAATACGGGATATTGTAGCACCTTTGAGCCTAACAAAGGTGTTTATTTCAAAGATACTTCAAACTTTGTATATTGATAGATTAACACAGCTATACCTTTTAACCACAGAACATAATCTTAAACTGAAAATAAGGTCCAGCTGTGGGATTGCAACAGAGTTGGACAACTTCCTGGGATGGGGGAGGATTATATTTGGAGCCCCTGGTATTTATTTATTTATTTTATTTATTTCCAGTGTTTATACCCCGCTACTTCTCAACCCCCGAGGGGGGGACTCAGTGTGGCCTAACAGACGGCAACAATTCGATGCCACACAATACATAGTAAACAACAGTTAAAATTAAAATACATTAAAATACACCTAGAATTAAATACATTAAAATACAGTTAATATTAAAAACATCATGTACATTCGTCACCATTAAAACAATGTTCCATCCAAAGTCTTAGATCTTAACCACCAATTTGCCAGCTGACCAGTCTAAAGTGCCGTGTCGTGCTAGGGTGCAAACGCTTGGTCCCAAAGCCAGGATTTCACTCTTTTTCTGAATGTTAGGAGGGATGAAGCTGATCGAATATCAATAGGGAGTGCGTTCCACAGACGCACTCCCTATTGGTACCAACAACAATTGCATCCAGACTTCACCACTGCTGGTGAGTCTGCTGCTACTATGGCAGTAAATCATCACTCTTTATATGTAAAAAAAATTACACAGAAATTGTTTGTTTTTAAGGAGAATCTTGGTCATGGGAGAATCTAGAACGCATGCTCAGATTCATGTGTTCAGTACCTACATTTTGTTACATGTTTTTAAAAAAGGCAATGCAATAACAATCATGGCAGGAATTTGTGGCAGGAGCAGTAGGAACTCTAGCAAGAGCTACAGTAAGAGTAATAGTCATGTAAGCCATTGGCTACAACAGGATGGGCAAATTGTGGTTTCAAAGCTTTTCTCCACTTCAAAACCCTTGGATGCTTTTTCTATCCATAAAGAAGGGTGAGTGACCACTTAGTCTCTTGGAATGGGTGACCATTTGTGTGGAGAAGCAGGGGCCAAATTCTGCCTACATTCCTCCACCTCAAAAAGCCCAAACACCCCCCCCCCAAATGGCAGCTGGAAGGGACATCACTTCCTTCACACTTTTGAAAGTGAGCACAGAAAATAACTGAAGGTCTGGAGACAGTGAAGTTTCTGGGCATGTGAATATGTTTTCTCCTGTTTCTATAGGATGATATCTGAACGGTTTTCAGATAAAATGTAACATTGCTCTCCCCCCCCCCCCCCAACCATTTTCAAAGGAATCAGAGACCTGGGGATGAAAGAATGGTGGCGGGCTTCTGGGATTTTGAAAGGGAATCCAGATACTGTTTGTACCCAATCAGCCACATTCTGTACAGCTTCCTTTCTCTTTTGCTATGGTGCACAATGTCAAACTAGTTCCAGTGAGGCTCCATCAAAAAAGGGAAGTTCCACTGGTGTATGCTGCCACAGCAGCAACACAGAAGAATTCCTGTGTTCCACTGACATCAATGGTGAGAAGATGGGTGGCCAATGCTTCTCCCTGTGGGATGGGGCAACCAGTGAGTCAGGTGATATGGGGCATGGGTCAATAAATTCCCAATGCCCCTGACAGGCACCTCCACAATTGCCACAATCCGTGGCGATTCTGGTGGCACATTTAATGAGGTCATTGGTCACTGCAAACTGAATTCAAAGTGCAATAGTAGCTGACCCTCAGTTAACTCAGTGGAACTGGGGAGGAGAGAAAGTGGAATATCACTCTTCCCACTAGCCTCAGACAAAAGCAACCCACTGCAGCCTCTCCTAGCTTGTTTGTTCTTCGTCACTGATAATTTTTGCCATCTTGGCCATATTCTGATGTTGGTTGGCCACAGGTGTTGCGGTTTTCATCCATGAAATGTTGAAAGGACTAAATTCCAACACTGATGTGTTTGCAAAATGTTTAAAAAGAAGAAAGATTTATGGACAGGGCATGGGATAAGCATGTTTACTCCTTAATGCAGTTGGTAGAGTTAACCCAGTTAATGAATTGAACTTCAAAATACATTCTGTATTGAATTTCAAAACACATGCCCATTTTGTTGCTAACCATGCCACTTTGCCAATGAAACTTGGCTCCAACACCAGACTTGATGTGAAGACTTTTGCTTTTCATGAGGCACTGAGACTTGCTGTCTTCACTGAACATATTAAAGAAAAGTACCTCATTGCTGGCTGACCAACATGCTTTCAAGGGGTGTCTAGCATGGCTTGATGGAGTCAATGTCCAGTCAATATCTGTCTGCATCTGCAAGAGCCTGAGGTAAGTAAGACCCTGAAGAAGCCCCAATCACATATGCATGCTAGAGTCATTGTTACTACTAGCCCAACAAGATGATAGAAGCTACTCCCAACACTACATGTTGCTCATTCTCCCACTGCCTCTCTTTCGGCACAACTGGGCAAACTTTGGATAGCATTGGAGGCACCATTATTTCGTTGGGGGGTAACCTATCAATGCTACATTGCTATGCCCTGTTTTTTATGCAATAACAATACTTGCTTTGCTTTTCTCTATAGAGGCTTATACAAATCTGCTTTAGGTTTTTTTAAAAAAATTAAGTCACTTTTTAAAATTATGTGGTTAAACTGCAGTGGCTGCACTGGGCAATCTGAGTATGTCATCCTTAATTTATTTTTACATTAATTCAATTATAACTATTTTTGGAAACCTCTGATAACCAGGCAGAACAATTTACATTTGTAATGCTTTGAGGTTGACATCCATAAATGGTATCTTTTGAAAACGTTAGAGACAAGCAAATATACTTGGCAATTTTTTGGACTCTCAGTTAAGCTATTTTACTCCTGTGCAGCCTTGCAAAACCCTCTTGTTAGCTGCAAAATAAATATATATATTCCCCTCCAAAGTGGATATTTCTACCTAAAGAACTAGAATTTGTATGAACTGTTCCAGCAGCATATAGAATGGCAATGGAGTGGGTGTAAAATAACTACAAAAGCGGGTTAGATTTTTGGCCTATAATATCCAGAATCTTCCTAGCAGCATGGGCACTTACGTGGCTTATGAGGAGCAAAATTTTTACTGTTTGGGTTTTGCATGCCTAACGTTTGGTAAAAATTGTACCTGAGTGATGCCAACACCTCAGAGATAGATGTTTGGAGCAATATGGCTTTTGAGCACCAGAGCAGCCAAGTAATGTGAGTCAATCCTATAACTAGGGTGTGTGGCAAGGTGTATCAACCCTCTTGACACCTCACCACAAAGCACTTAAATCTGTGGCATATGCTGGTTTAGCCCAGGTCATCCACGATGGCTCCCATGAAATGTGCTGGTGGGGTTCCATTCATAAACAAGTGTGGAGCCGGTGCATGCTGACACCACAGCAACACAGGAGGCGTCCCGTGTTGTCATTAGAAGCAATGGAGGGAAGCTGTGTGGTCAGTGCTTCCCCCCCATGTGATCAACTTACACAGGAGATGGGTGATCCAGGACATGGGGTGCCAGGTTCCCCACACACTCCTACAATGTGCAACAACTCCGGAAGCCATGTGACAAAGGCAACTGACTCTTCGTTGAAGTATGTCCCATAATGTGCTATGGGAATTTCCTGTTAACTTTGCTATGGATCCAACCCATGTTGGCAAAATCAAACTCTGTATTGCTAAAGTCAGTGGTAGATTCAGATAAAATTACTTCTCAAGGTCATGCCTAGTTTGTCTTCCTTAGAAAATGAAGAAGGCTTACAGCAACTGTTCAGCAAAGGTGAGAAGAGACTTCCAGGTGCTTATGGGAGATGACAAATGAATAGTTTGGTACAGATTCTCAGATACAGTGAAAGGCTATGTGTCTCTATACTATCAGGTTCATGAGCATGGGCTGGGTTTCTTCAAAAGAAAACTAGCATCTCCTTGGCTGGTATTGGAGGCAACATCAGTCTGCTTCTTGACAAACAGATCCTGCTGTTGAGAGTCTTAGATTTATGAACCCCAAACTCTGACTTATCACTGACTTATCTATTTGGACTTTGTTCTGATTCATGGCTACTTAACATCCAACTGTTTGTTATTGCAGATTTTGTGCTTTGACTTCTAAACTCTTATAAGAGGAGGGCACTCAGCCCATTAGGAAAGCAAGGTAATAAGTTCTAAAGACAGAGAAGATAAGTGAGAGCCAGTGAAAGCAAGGATGAAACTGTGTTCCAGGTCTCTGGCTCTGCTGTGGAGCAGTGATATTTATTTATTTATTTATTTTGAGCATTTATACCCCATCCTTCTCACCACCGGAGAGGGACTCAGGGTGGCTTACAACAGGCAACCATTAGATGCCAACAATATACAATTAAAATATTATAATTAAAATAGCAATTAAACAATTATGATCATTCAATTTTTTAAAAATCCACCAGAATGGTTAGAAGTGTTGAATCCATATACTAAGCCGCTGAAATGATTATCTTCTGGAGCAGAGTCTGAGCTACATAACCACTGGGTGGCAAACCAGTAATCTGCTGGCTACACGCTTACAAAGATTATCTAATTGGTTCAGTGCACATTCTACAATGAAAAGAAAAATTTGCACTGTGTTCCAGTTATGGGTAACCCTTGCTTACACAAACATTAGCCAATTTAATGTTTCTTGCATTAACATATAGTCAAGTGAAAATATTTTGAATATATTGGATATATTGATGAGTTCCAAAAACATGTGTGTCTGTTGTATCAGAATGTCACATTTTTCAGCAGGGTATGGCAGTGGAAGGGGACAGCCAGGAAAGCCAGCTCTGCCAAATGGTATTTGTGTCTTGCTGACTCTCTAAGAGCTGCCAGGGAAGTGTTATATGCTGACTGAAAGTGGCTTTTGCTGCCATCTTCCTTGCATACCATCTCTTGACCTCTACCTCTGTTTTTGTACAGCTAACACTGCAACTGCTTCCTACTATGATGGCATGGTGGCACCTTTAAATAGGAACCTGGACATTGTTTGACAGGCACATTTTCAACAATGTTGTAACTACAAATATTTCAGATTAGACAATCAGCAGAAGGTTTTAAACTAATGTTGGAAGGAGCTTCTTCCTGCCACCAAAGTGATGAGGATTTCATATTTAAATATTTATCTGTGAGAGTTACTTTTAATTCAACCAAGTAATTCCATATGCTTCAACAGGATAAACTATATTAGTAATGCTTGACTGATCAGGATTGTGATTTTATGTACATTGCTTTAAATATTGTAGATCTTCTTATCAAAGGACAGGTATAAAGTACATGGTTAGTCTCTCTTTTCCTTCCCCAAATAACCTATTGCCAATTAAGCTTACCCATTTTAATGAAGGAGGCAAAGTCTCTATCCTAATTAAAACTGAAAAGAGCCATTTGTATGCAAGAGAAATTATCATAGCTACAAAACACTGTTTGATCTAAATAGGAAATGGCTAACCTTTTAAGTTATTCCCAGTTGCCTTCTGCTTTCATTCCATGTACATTAAATTTTACTTACCTTGTACTGGATTGATACATTACCAACATATAGAGTACCCTCTTAAAAATAATATCCATAACTTTCAAGTAATAATTAATTGTTCCCACACTTTGAATTGCTTTTAAAGCGCAACTTGGTTATATTGTTGCTACCAAACCTGATAAGATTGTAATTTACTGTAACTTATAAAATCTGAGAAGAGGGAATGTTGCCATGCCAACAACCCTACTAACACCACATCTATCTACACTGTTAGTCTTCTAAAACTGTGGGACTGGCTAGCTCCTCCCTCCCAATGACTAAGCATTGACTAGGGTTGTCACCCTTCCTTATGTTTCTTCATAAAATTGACAATGAGTAATTTAACCAATTTTCTACTTACTTTAAGAAATTCTTGAAAACAAACAGTTTTTGAAAGTTATTTGCAATTTGAGGCTTCTGTGCAAAATTTGCACATGGCTGTTTTGCACAGAAAACAGAATGGAAAATGTTAACTTCTGTGCAGAAAATTTTTTCTACAAGGAAAATTGTGTTTTCTGCACAGAATAACAATTTGTTTTTATTTAAATTAACCATGTGAATAATTTTCCAAATCTCAACGTTAGCATTTTTGCACAGAAAACAGCATTTTCTGCACAAAAATTAATAGTTATTCATTGAAATATCATTTCCCATGTAAAAATGTGTTTTTCTGCACAAAAGAACCATATGTGATTTTTTTGCAGAATAAGATTCAAACTATAAAGGTTCTTGTCAGGAATCTTCTCATCGGGGTTTCTTGATTTAAAAACATGTTTTTGACCATTCTTGAATATTCTTTATTATTCTTTCTAACCTTAATATTGACCATGGATGTCCAAAAGGGAAATCCTATATAAGAGAAGGAAGCATTCCACAAAATCAGAAATATCACAATCATTTCATTGCATGCAAACTTTATACATCTACAGTTATTCCATGTAGACATTCTTCAACAGTTACTCTGCTAAATACCATTGACAGAAAGCCTAGCTCATCACTGTGATGACAGGAACAGGATCCACCATAGAATCTTGCTCTGTCAGTGCTCCACATACATGTGGGAACTATGAATGATTGCTTAATGATGATGTTTTCTTCTGCTATCTTGCAAATGAGCAAAATTCAGAAGTGTAAGCCTTGAACAATACTCTTCAATGCAAATAGAAGAATTTCTGAGCCTACAACAATCCAGAAAGATACCCATTCACTAAATGATTGCTGAAATGTTCTGACCAATATGCAAAGATATCTTGTAGCACTTTAGAAACCAACCAAGAGAACAAAATTAGTAGCATAAACTTGCATTGGAATCAGTCTCCAAAAGCTTATGTTACCAGCTGTGTTCTCTCAGTTAGGGCCCTTCCACACAGCCCTATATCCCAGAATATCAAGGCAAAACATCCCGCATTATCTGAGTGTGGACTCAGATAACCCAGTTCAAAGCAGATATTGTGGGATTTTCTGCCTTGATATTTTGGGTTATATGGCTATATGGAAGGGCCCTAAGTCTTTCAGCAAGATCCCTTTGCGTACTGATATTGCAGACTAACACAGCTATCTCTTTGCATTCAATCAAGTTAGCAACACATTTGAGTTTTCAAGACCTAAGCAGGAGAATTAATGACCTAAGCAAGACAATTAATTGACAATCTCTTTCATAGGGTCGCATAAGCTGAAGTCAACTTGAAAGCAAATAATAAAATTAGAATAATGTTTTTGTCTTACTTATTCTATGTTACAGTCTCAGCAAGGACACTCTATGAATAGCTAGTGGATATGAGAAGGCAAGCTTCAATGATGATAGTGGAGCAGGAAGAAAAGAAGCAAGCAGGGAAACATTGAAACAGGAAACATGGGGTGGGAAAGGTTTGTAAAAAAACCCATATATTATAGAGGCAATAAACAGTGTAATCCTTGGAATTACTCAAAAGTAAATAGAACTTATATGAACTTAAAGCATTTGTAGATGACTGATACCAAATGTTTTCTCATCACATAATGACAAGATCTTGAAATAATAAAATATAAACATAAAATAGCACTAAAATAAACAAAACTAGCAGCAATGAAAGAGCAGTACAGTGGAAGTAAATGCTCTAAACATGTTTTAGGGTTTTAAGTTAAGATGCCAGAATAAAATAAGATGTTTAGTGGGGCTATATAACCTTTAGAATCAAAGTTTTAGATCAGGGATCTACAAACTAAGGCCTATGGGCTGGATGGGGCCCTCCAATGTCATTTATGCAGCACCTGTCTTAAACTTTGGACTTAGTACACAACAACAACAACAATCCTAATTAACTTGGCTGTCTCATCAGCAGAAAGCAGGTCCACATTTCTCATTGAAATACTGATAAGTTTCTGCTGGTTAAAATTGTTCTTCATTTTAAATACGGTATTGTTCTTTCATGGGTATTTTGCACTACAATTAAGATATGTGCAGTGTGCATAGGAATTCATTTATGTTCTTTTTCAAATTATAGTCCAGTCACCAACACTGAGGGATCATGAACTGGTCCTCTGCTTAAATAGTTTGAGGACCCCTGCTTTAGATCATTGAACAGCCACAAAGAAGACCAAACACTGGGGAAATCAGAGAGCAAAATAAACATAGGAGTGTATTGGATGAAGAAAGAAGGGCAACATGGGGTGGAGAACAATGTTAAAGAAGTGTAAGGTCAGGGGCAGTCTTACATATACGCGAACTATGCAGCTGCGTAGGGCGCCATCTTGGATGGGGGCGCTGGTTATGGGCATGCGTGGAGATTTTCGCGCATGCGCAGTGGCTCCGGAGCTCAAGTTGAGTTCCGTAGCCACTGTGCATGCGCGAAAACCTTCGCACATGCCCAGAAGCTCCTGCAGGCGCTGAAGCCGAAGGCTTAACAGGCTTCAGTGCCTGCAGGAGGTCCTGGCCATGCACGAAGGTTTTTGTGCATGCGCAGTGGCTCCGGAGCTCAAGTTGAGCTTTGGAGCCACTGGGCATGCGCGAAAACCTCCGCGCATGCCCAGTAGCTGTGTCGAGCAGCGAGGAGGAGGGGGCGAAGGAGGAGGGAGAAGCAGCAGCACCGCATGGTGCCACCGCCTCCTCCTCCTCCCTGACCGGCCCCCTTCCTCTCCGCCTCCTTGCAGCCTGAGCCGAGCGGCAGCTCCTCCTCCTCCTCTGAGAGAGAGAGAGAAAGAGAAAGGGAAAGAGAGGAAGGAAGGAAGAGGAAGGAAAGAACAGGTAGGGGAAAGGTTTGTTTTACATGGGGGGGAATAATGTTTTTTGGGGGGGTACCAAAATAATGTTCGCTTACCATTTAAAATGACCTTAGACCGCCCCTGTGTAAGGTGAATGCTTTTTGCATCTTTTGCAAACTAGTAGACCAAGAGTTAAAATCAGAATTGATCTACTGACATTCAGAATACTGCCCATTGTACTTAAGTTGTGTATGGATGTCAGCAGTATTGTTTGTTCAGGAATTGTGTAAACAAACAGTTTCCCTGATCCAAATATGTAATCTGAAGTGATCAAGTTCTGTAGGCATCAATTGCACAAAGAAAGTATCAGCCACCCAGATTGGGTTTAAACTACCCACAGCAATTAGCTGCATTGCAAGAGCATATTAACATAACTCAAAAGATCTGAAAGTGAAGTGAAACCCAAGACTATTAGGTCTGTAATCTACTGTACTAGTCTGTTTTCTCAAGCATACATTCAAGCCAGGCATACTCAAGCCTCATGGAAGGTATTGAGAAATAAAGCACCAACTCAGGCAGTTTCCCAGTCTGCAAGATGGTCCTGTTTAGGGTTGTGTTTTATACCTCAAATGCCTTTCTCCCCAGCCCATCTATGTATATTGTGTCCACCTTTCCTCAATTATCACCACTTGTGACAACAAGCAACAATCCCGATCTGTTTGCAGGACTTAATTGTGGAACAATTCAAAGTGTTACTTTTGAATTATAAAGCTCAATACAGCTTGGGGCCAAGTTATTTGAAGACCTGCATCTCCCTACATGAGCCCAGGAGAGCTCTAAGATTATCTGAAAATGCCCATCTCTCTGGGCCCTTCCACACAGCTCTATATCCCAGAATATCAAGGAAGGAAATCCCAAATTATCTGAGTGTGGACTCAGATAACCCAGTTTAAAGCCGATATTGTGGGATTTTCTGCCTTGATATTCTGGGACATAGAACTGTGTGGAAGGGCCCTCTGTCTCACTATTTTCTCAGGTTTGGTTGGAGGGAAGAAAGGAGGGGGCCTTCTTGGTGACTGTTCCCAGACTTTGAAATACTCTCCCCAGAGAGGCCAAGGTTGGTGTCTTCTTTGCTTTTTTTCTGGTAACAGATAAACACTTTTTGTGCTGCTAGGCTTTTATATAATGACAAAGCTTGTGCTTTTAATACTGCATTGTGCTTTTAAAATGTTTGCATAGAGTTATTAAAATGCATTCTAATATTTTAAATATTTAATCTTATTGATTTTTTGATTTTTTTTAATCTTATAGTTCTACTTCTATTTTGATTTTTGCAATGTTTTAGCTTGTATTGTTTTAATTCAATAATAGCCACCCTGAGTCCTATTATCAGGAGAAAGAAGGACTATAAATCAAAATAAAAACATCAACAGCAACAGCACCTGATTGATCTGATAGCAAAACAATAACTAGCCAAAAAAACCTAAGTAATGGAACATCTCCAGGGAAGGCAAAAAACATGAGAGGATGGCATTAAAAATGTCTTCCTAACCAACGGCAACCAGTAATTTCCTGTGGAGTTCAAAAAACAATGAAGGTTGGGCAGGTGTCTGGTTGATAAAAGAGGCTGAGACTACTGAGAGCCTATATAAAGCTTCCTGAAATCTTGCAAGAATATGGTCTTCATGAAACTTTTGAAATGTTGAAAGACCAGGAAGTCTCACAAGAAAAGTAGATGTTATAATGACTGCTTGTTACAGCCAAAATGAGATCTTCATTTCCAGAATCTCCAGCTGAGAACTCAGGGCTCCGACTGTCTCAGCGCTACTAATCTCCCTCAGCTATTTGTGTTCAGAGGAGTATTCTCTTCAGACCTTTAGATGAACATGTAGATGCTGGGAGCAAGAATAATCCCAATCCCCTTCTTTACAGAATGGAATTAGAGGACACAGAATGACTGGCAATGTTGAAAGAAAACATACATCAGTACACATCACTGGGAGAAAAATATACACTAGATCAGAAAATGCTGAATATATTGTCATAACTATTTGCAAGCAAATGGACCCATTCTATCTATCTGGATATTGTTGGACTGCAGCTGCAGCTCCTATCAACTATTACAATTAGCTATGCTAATTAAGATATGTGGGCACTGCAGTCCAAATTCTGGAGAGACACAAGCTGACTAGCTTGGCTTCACAACCTCTCCTCTTGTCTTTGTAACAATCCTATGAAAAAGATAGGGCCATTTTGTCAACAGAGTCAGAGTTTGGAAACTTTACCTCTTTGTTTCTTTTTCTTTTTTTTCTTTTTTGGATAGCAACTCCCAGCATCACCTGTTGGCTAAGGTGTTTCCAGATTTAAAAAAATTCCTCCAAGCTTGGCACATAGTTTTGATCAGTATGGGGATAGTTAAGTAGAATGCAAGAAATAAAGCCTATTTTTAAGATTACTTTTGAAAGCAGTCAATGTTTGTGCGTGCACACAGCACTGCAACCTCGAGGATTTTGCAGAGGAAAGGGAAAATTTGGGAAAGTATTTGGAAGAAATTAGCATTACATTGAAAGCTTTAAAAACACAGGAGCTTGCCTGAAAGTAATGGGAACGGGCAACAGAAGAGAACCTAAAGTGAGATTTAATTTTCCTGGAAGACTATCCAACTATAATTGATTGAAGGGCTGCCTTCAATGTACCTCACAATTATTAATGGCAAAAGCTTGTCCCCAACATACCTGAACATATTGATTCCACCATTATTAAAACTGCTCCCAGGACTATTGAGTTCCTTCCATAAAGAATATTATTTTTCGTTGTTGTGCATATTCACCAAGAGACTGGCCTTTTGATTTCCACTCAACTCTCAAGGGAGTTTGAAAGAAATTGCTTCTGGGAGGTTACTTTTGCAAGCAATAAACAGCTAGCCACAACTGGCATTTGATGTAAAATGTTCCTTCCATCAATCCTCTGGCTCTGCAGTTCGGAAGGCGCTGAAACTCTAAGGGGGAGTTGAGGAGCTGGTCTCATGCCACATTTGTTACTGCTTGACTGGCAGTGCAGGCAAAGGAACGTTTTATTTGCCTCAGGACTTGTAAGAGCTGCAGTGAACTCAGATGGAGTACTGCCATCCATCAGGTATTTGCAGAGCGGTGGATGCATGTCAGCCTTGCTCCCTTTTCATTTGGCACTATGTCGTCTACTTAAGTCTGCTCAAGAAGATGGTATACAGCAGGCAGAGATGCCCTTATGGCACAAGCAAAGTTCTTATGCAAAGGAAATCTGGAGGGAAGGAGTGCAGCAGGCTCAAAATCTGCTGTGTGTTACTACAAGAATAGAAAAAGGGCCCTCATTAGCTATATGGCTTCTATTGTTCTGTTGCCTGTTGAAACATTTCTCAGAAAAGTTGGAAGCTTTGTATATGTCCAGGTCAGAATGAGAAACTACTGTTTAGCTTAATACACTGTTCCAACACAAGTTAACTTGCTGATTCTGAGCATACGTCAATAGCGAGGAATTAAACACTGCCAGGGTACTGTGATTCTCAAGGTCTTCAGCTGACTATTTGGACCACATGTTTTGTCTTGAATAAATCCTATAGAATATCAATTAAGGCAAAGAGAAATTTTCTGTTCTACAGTAATCCTACATACAATTTGACTTTTTAAATGCCAGTAAGAAATGTGACCTGAGTCATACTTTGGAGTCAGAAATGCTGTTACACAGAGCTAAGCGGAGCTTTGCTAAGTGGGAAGCTCTTTACTGGGGCTTTCCCTCATATGCTTTTGGGGAAATCTCTATAGTTGTATCTACACTGTAGAATTAATGTAGTTTGACACCAGTTTAACTGCCATGGCTGAATGCTATGGGATCCTTGGATTTGGAATTTGATGACAGATTAAGCTCTTTGACAGAAAAGGCTAAAGAGCATGTAAAACTACAATGCCTATGATTCTATAGCACTGAACCATGAATTCTATAAATAGATACACCTTAGATATGACTAAACCTGCCCACAGTATTTGATTATATCCCTGGGCCCTTAACTCAGTCTACTGCTGAAATACACCCCACTCCAATGTTTTGACTATAAAGCTCCCCTGATGTTATATTTTGGATAACATTTATATTAATTAGATTCCAGAATTCTACAGCAGATGGATGTCTTTGTTTTTGGAAATCATATAAGTTGATGCTGAGTCTTTAGGGGTGAGAAGCCGGGGTAAATGTAGTTGCCACGAGTCAGTTATAGGAAGAGTAAGAAACTTAATTAGAAGGTACTGGTGATGGCCAGCATTCCAATACATTCAGTGAGCTTTGTATTCACAGTAACACAAATGAATGACTTCCACATTTTATTTGAAGGTTCTGAGTAATTAATTGCCATGTCCCTGAAAAACATGCCATACTTTTAATATTCCAAATGGAAAATAGGAAAATGCCTCACACCCCAGGGTAACTAACTTGTAATTTGTATTCTGTGGTTTAATGAATTCGTTCTGTATTTTAGTCTGTCTGTTAAATGAGCTATCATAGGTGTTGAGCCTGTTTCAAGCACAGGATTTGGGCAGTGGCTGAGGCAATGGTATTGTCTCTTATGTGCTGAGTGACCTCTTTGAACTGAATATACCAGGGACTAGACCTGTAATCTTCTGCATGGCTTTAGTCAGAAAGATGTCTGAGCCCTGTAGCCAGAGATACCTTTCTGTAGCACATTTATAGTAGGATCTCTTCTCCAGAGAATCAGAATATGGAGAGCGCATAAGGAATAAAATTGTACCATTTGCAAGCATGAGGTCCTAATCCTATCTTCATATATAGCCAGGGCATATATGTGTAATGATCATTGTTTCAATTCCTTGTTTTGATTGGGGTGGAAATACAGCTTCATTTTGCTTTTGTGGACCTCTCTGTCTCTCATATGTCTTCTTTCCCCTTCCATTTACTCTTAGTAAATGCCTTTCCCTTTCAAGCATGTTTTCTATTAACTAAAGCTTTCCATCATTCTATTTCTGAGTTTTCATTAACTTGGTCAGTACATCCCAAAAGACTTGGTTGAGAGCATTGTGGGTAGGTCAGGTGTCTGCCAATATCTGCTCTTCTTAAAGAAGTAAGTGCACTCCAGCTACATTATATTCAATGGAGATTTCTCATTTCTTTTTATTAGCTATTGATTATAATGGAGTATGGATTAGATGCTTTGTGTAAAAGGAACTAAGACATTACAAATGACAGGAAGTCAAATATTTAATTTTGTTAGTGGATTTTATCAGTAAAAAATACAGCCATAATTGACATAAAATTTTGCAAATTACTTTTTTAATAGAATACCTTCAACTTTTGTTAGATTTGCTTCATTTCTCCTTGAGTAATAATATATCCCATCAAATACATCACATTTATATTGTATATTGGAGTAGTATTCCCATTACATTGACTTGCACCAAGGTTTCTGAATGTGTACTCTCCAGATGTGTTTTGACTGCCCATCCCAGCTACCTTAGGTAATAAAGCTAACAATACAGGATCCTGTGAGTTGCAATCTAAGGAAAGCTTAACATCCACATGTTCAAAATTCAAATGTCAATCATAAGATGCAGAGGAATAGATGGTATTATAAAACTACAGTACTGTTCTCATATTGATTCAGTTTTATTTCAGTTTTAACCTCAGACAGGTTGGAGGTTGAAATCCAGGGAGAGCGCGAATGAGCTCCCTCTGTCAGCTCTGGCTCCCCATGTGGGGACATGAAGCCTCCCTGAAGGATGGTAAAACATCAAAACATCCAGGCATCCCCTGGACAATGTCCTTGCAGATGGCCAATTCTCTCACACCAGAAGAAACTTGCAGTTTCTCAAGTCGCTCCTGACACAGAAAAAGTTTTTATTTTTATTATAAAATTACAGTACTGTTCTCAAATTGATTATTTATTTGCACTTACTTTATTAATCTAGGGGTTAGCCAAGTTTAGTATATGGCTAATTTTGGGACATTCTTAGGAAATGGTTAATCTGAGCACCATGAGAAACTGATTTGTCCCCTCTCAATAAAACACAGCTTACTCAAATTATTCTTTGAAGGGGCAAAAGCAAATACTGGAAATGCATATCTTTATTTAATCATGTCAGAAGCAAACTGAAGGTACAGTTAAAATGTATTTAATACACAAAAAAAGTTAAAAACTTGGCATTATGCTAATGAAATGGATAAAAAGACTCAGTTCTGTCACTCTAGCACTTGATCTGGTTGTCTTCAAGAAGCAGTGGTTCCAGCAGTCCCAGGGCCGTAGCCAGGATTTTGGTTCGGGGGGGGGCTGAGTTTGGTTCGGGGGGGGGGCTGAGACTGGGTGGAAGAGGGTTTACCCTAGCAAACCTTTTGTATTGTTATCCCAATAACCCCATGAAGGTGGGATATAATGAGCATGGTGATTAGATCATGATATGAATAAACATAACAGTTTAAATAATGTACCAGTAAGGCCTCCTCGCGGACCACCCTGAGAATTTCGGGGGGGGGGCTGAAGCCCCCTTAGCCCCCCCCCCCCTGGCTACATGCCTGAGCAGTCCCATATCTTCAACCAGCAGTTTCTCAAAAGCAACATTTATGGTTACCATGACCTCCCATATGTTTCTAGGCTGCATCCCCCATGATCACTCAGCATTAGTATGCTTGCTAGAGCTGATGAGACTTGAAGGTCAAGAACAACTAAAGGAGCACAGTTACTTTGTGCAGGTCATAGATATTATTTCTAAAGAGTCCCTTACACCATGTATTATAGCAAACTTTTTTATTTTGTTTGCATTGGATTCCAAACTCACTTTGTTCATACATGCCGCTCCTCTCACTGCTGGAAGCATTGACCTTCCATGCCATTTCAGTTGTCTTGTAGTCTCTTCCTCGTTTTCTCTTTTCCTGTTTCTTAGCAGCAAGCACTTTGCAAAAAAATGTTCTGTGAAGTTATCTAGAGGCTATACCAGCTAGGGATTGTTGATGTCAATAGAGTAGCAAATCTGCGTAGTTTTAATCCATATGTTAAAGAAACTATCCTGGGTGTTGAACCTATTTGGGAGTTAGGGCTCAACACTTAGGAAAGCTCATTTGAAGCTCAGACTAAAATCCAGAGCAGGTTTACCATCTCATTGACCTGGAAACTACCATCAAACAGATTTAGAGGAGAAATGTCGGGTGTGAAGCTCTTAAAGAGCTGGGAATGTTTTGATCAGGGCCACTTTCACTGTGACTGGCTTTGTGCCCATATACCTGCGTATCTTGAGACTACACTTCCAGAAGGAGAAGCAACATAGGAAACCTACCATGGTTTGATAGGAAGCTTAATCAGTGAAGTAAAACTCAGACAGAGCCTAAAAATTCAAGCTACATACTACATTTACTACAATATAAGCCTTGGCAGGTGCCCCATTTGTCAACATCTGCTGAAAAGCTTATAAGCATATCCCAGTTTATGCCATACTTTACTCAATTGCATGCTGATTTCTACCCTGGTTCCACTAACTTCATCCTGCTGCCTGTCCTGTTCCTTGACCTCTCTCCCTCCTCTCTTTCTCTGTGTGTATTTACCCTAAATTTCAACTCGACCCCTCATGTGCAGATCATAGGAGTCGAAAAGAAGCATATCCTATCAGAAAGCATCATCCCCAATAAACTCTATGGAACTCCTTAATTTACCATCAATGGCCATTCTGACACAAGAAATTTCAATCTACCCATTTTAGTTCATTAAAATGGGGAGAAAATCACCCAAAGGCTACTGTGCCTGAAACGCAGCAGTGTTTGATTATCTAGGGGCCAATTACCACTGTACAAAATTAGTTACCTCCATAAGGCAGCAAGGCTAGTTTTTAGAAAATATTTAATCATGTTACATAACAGAGATCTCCTTCAGTACAGGGAATTCCATCATTCATCTATTTCATTTTACTTTTTTCTGGCATTAATGGCTACTGTTCCAGGAAATGAATACAAGAAAGCATAAAAGAATTAAATGGGCCTATATTTCTTTTTAGATCAGTATTCCCTCGCTTGTAGTTCACAAGTAACATTACATGCCTAGGAAGGGCTACAGGAATAAGAACAAGAAGTCAGAAATAAAGTGTGTTCTTGAGCTGAGCTATGGCATTAAAATATACAGAGTAGCCATTGTGCCCTGCAGACTTGTGAAGTTCAAGTTGGGAGTGATTATAAAAGTCAAAATGGGAAGGAGCATAATGAGGACTTCTGGCAAAACTTAGAAAGGTTACTTTTTTATCTGCAGCTTTGAATATCCCAGTCAGCTCTGGATCCTAAGCATTTTGTATGCTTTCTATGCAGAGTAAGCCTATTGAAAAATTATTACTTTATTAGTCGCACTTTTACAATCCTCTGCTTGCTTACACCAGTGTTTCTCAACCAGTGTGCCAGGGCACACTAGTGTGCCGTGAGTTACCATCAGGTGTGCCGTGGGAAATTGGAACCTCCATGCGGGGGGGGGGGGGGGGAGAGTCTAGTGTGTTGAAGTATAAAATCCCTAAGAAACCTACCTCGATAAAGGCACAAAATTACAAACACCCCCCCTCCCCACCCATTGTCTACTTGGCTTCTCCCTCTCCATGCATTGGGAAGGCCCGCCTCCCTTTCCCCAAGAAGAGACCTCCTCTTGCCTCCTGGGGGTTCTGTGTGGGAAGTTTGGCCCAGTTCTATCATTGGTGGGATTCAGAATGCTCTTTGATTGTAGGGGAACTATAAATCCCAGCAACTACAACTCCCAAATGTCAAGGACTATTTCTCCTGAACTCCATCTGCGTTCATATTTGGGCATATTGAGTATTTATGCCAAGTTTGGTCCTGATCCAACATTGTTTGAGTCCACAGTGCCCTCTGGATGTAGGTGAACTACAACTCCAAAACTCAAGGTCTTATAGTATTTTCTCTTGGTTATGGGAGTTCTGTGTGGGAAGTTTGTGTCTTTCTGCCATTCCTGCCAGGATATCTATGTTGAGTTCATCAAAACAGGCCCAGGTTTCACACTGAGTGTATAAATACATTTAAAAACATATTAACTATACGTATTACTGTGTTAGAGTGTCATTTTGTGTCATTTTGGTTGGTGGTGTGCCCCAGGATTTTGCAAATGTAAAAAGTGTGCCATGGCTCAAAAAAGGTTGGGACACACTGGCTTACACCACAATAATATGAATGTTAAAGGTTGGTCAATTGCTGATAGGATTGTGGTAAATGGATTCTTCTCCATACTTCCATCAACAGCTTAACCAGCTATTGCTTTAGGTCAATTTCCCTTCCCAAAACTCATTTTAGTAATGTGAAAGGAAAATGGCATTCAAGAGACTAAAAGCTGAGGGCTTCTATTTTGTTGTAATTAGGAATCTTGAGACTAACTGAGAGAACAAAGTGGTAGTCTGCTTCCACAGATGCATGGAGTGAAGTGCTAGAAATAGACCTTTATGGGCAGACTGTGTGTTACTGCCTATAAAGGTATGTTATTAGGCACTTCACGCAAAATTAATGGTTTCTCTTGGCATAGCATTTTCCAAAAAGAAATGTGTATTACAATCATTTATCACCATTGCTTTAAAGTATATCATGACAGTTATAGAACTGTTAGAAGCAGGTTTGTGTCTTTGACATCTATACCAAATACACCAACTCATGCAATTTTATAATAAGTTATTGAACATGAAGGGTCTTCATATAAATCAATCTATCACATGTTTTGACTAGTCTATCATTAGTTTTCTTGGCAGAATTTGTTCAGAGGTTTTCCCTTGCCTTCCTCTGAGGCTGGAGGGCCATCTTCCGGGAGTGCTTTGTGCTTTTCCTGCATGGCAGGGGGTTGGACTAGATGGCCCATGTGGTCTCTTCCAATTCTATTATTCTATGAATTGATGAGAGTGTATCTTGCCCAAGGTATGAGGAGACTGAGGTTCCTCCGCCTCTTCCCATACAAAACATCGGAAATTGTGCTACACTGAGCCAGATTATTGACCCAACTAGCGTTCTCAACTATTGTGAAATTAATGCAGTTTAGCTGCCATGGCTCCGTGCTTTGGAATCCTAGGATTTGTAGTTTGGTAAGCACCATCCTTCTTTGGCAGAAAAAACTAAAGACCTTGTAAAACTACAGCTCCCACATTCAATAACATTGATCCATGGCAATTAAAGTGGTATTAAGCAGCATTAATTCATAGTATCAATGCACCAATAGACTGGCAGCAGTATCTTTTGGGAGTTTCAGATAGGAGTTTTTCCTGCCTTACTGAGAGGTGACAGACATCCAAGCTGGGCCCTTCCAAGTGCAAATCATATCTTTTGCTATTAAGAAAGAGTTCTCTATGAAACAAACAGAATACCTTTTCACTATTTCAGACAGTAGCTTAACTGCCCTGCTTGGACCTCTGAGACAAAATGTCACTGGATCATTGCAGCACACCCAAATACCTGGAAGTTACCTTGGACCGTTCTCTGACCTACAAGAAGCACTGCCTGAATATCAAGCAAAAAGTGGGCGCTAGAAATAATATCATGCAAAGCTGACTGGCACAACCTGGGGATCACAGCCAGATACAGGGAATACATCTGCCCTTGAGCTTTGCTAATCTGCTGCTGAGTATGCATGCCCAGTGTGGAACACATCTCACAACGATAAAACAGTGGATGTGGCTCTTAATGAGACATGCCGCATTATTATGTGGTGTCTGCGCCCTACACTACTGGAGAAATTACACTCTTTAGCCGATATTGCACCACCTGACATCTGCCGGGAAGTAGCAACCAATAGGGAATGGACCAAGTCAGTGACATCTCTGGCCCATCCTATTTGGATATCAGCCAGCACATCAACAACTTAAATCAAGAAATACTTTTCTAAGATCTACAGAGACACTCGCTGGAACACCTCAGCAAGCAAGAGTCCAAAAGTGGCAGACTAAAACCCAGAACCTCAATCAATGGCTGATACTAAATTAGAGACTACCTCCTGGGCACACAGAAAACTGGGCGACTTGGAAGGTGCTGAACAGACTGTGCTCTGGCACCACGAGATGCAGAACCAACCTTAAGAAATGGGGCTACAAGGTGGAGTCCACAACATGCAAGTGTGGGGAAGAGCAAACCATTGACCACCTACTACATGCAACCTGAGCCCTGCCACATGCACAATGGAGGACCTTCTCATAGCAACACCAGAGGCACTCCAAGTGACCAGCTACTGGTCAAAGGACATTTAATAGAATGACAAGTTTTCAAACTTTGTGTTGTTTTTTTAAAAAAAAAGCAATGCAACTGTATAGTTCACTCCTGATATGATTAATAAATAAATACCGGGAACTAACTGCAATGCACATCGTCATTGTTCTTCAAGGTGTTATTGGGTAGGTGGTTGCGCAGAGATGAGGTGAAATGGCCATCATTAAATCCTCTACACTTCCATTTCCATTTTCCATTTCCATTTTTAAGGGGAGCAAGAAAGATGCAAAGCAGGCAGCGATCCGATAATCTCCCATTGACAGTGAGTAATCTCTAAAAGCAAGCTTCTACATATGTTCACAACATAATTCTTCATTTGAAATGTGAATGTCATCATGGCCCTGGACCTCTCTCTATAAGGATTGTAGAAGATACAAGAATACATTGCAATGTGATCTCTGAAAATCTCCTTTGCTATGATATTTAATAATTACATCAGTGTTTGATGTAGTCACTCAGCTTGCAAATGCATATCTAGTAAGTATATTTACAAACTTCAGTCAATGTCACCAGCTTGGCTTTGAAAGGGAACAAATCTTTCACCTGTCCTGAAGGGGAGTGGGGCAAAGTGACAAGTTTAAGACATCCTCTTCCCGCCCCTTTCAAGTGACAGGTCACCACCCACCTAATAAAGGGATGTCAGTTTAATTATTAAGTGATTTTTTTTGCCTTCCTTCCCCCACACCCACCTCGTGTCAAGCAAAAGAGTTCTCTCATCTAGTTACATCAATATTCTACCTGCCTTAATGATAGAAACTATGCACACCATGCAGCAGAGATTTGGGCAAAGTTTATGTGCAGAGGGGATCATCTCCCCAAGAAATTTCTTTAGATGATTTCTTCTGCCCACTCAGTCACAATTTCTCCTAGGATGTGGGCATCATATGGTTGAATGGGCACCATATTAACACTTAGAAAGTATGTGCCACTTTAATTTAGTCAAACAGGGTCTTCCCATATTTTTTGTATGTAGTGGAGACATATGTTTCCCCTTCATTTTATCCTAGGCAGGGAATGGGATTATGGTGCCCTCTGGATGTTGTTGGACTATGATTTCAATCACTTGGTCCTTGATTGACTGTGATGGAGATTGGGGTTGAATAACATCTGAAGACCTTTAGGTTCTCAACTCCTTTGCTTAAACTAATAGGGGAGTACACATGTTGTTGAATATATAGAGTGAATGAAGGAATTAGGACCAGTAAAATAACCACTTAGCATTCCCCTGCCTCTGATAAACACTGAAAAATGGTTTTTAGATTTGAATGGTTACTGATCCTAGATTACTAGCATTTCAACAGCACCATCTTCATTGATATATGTGTACTAATAAGGATTATAGAACTAATGGGTTAGATCCAGATTTAAATGAATACAGATAGCTGATGTAAACAGAAGTCTCATAACTTCCTCCTGAAGAGAGCTCCACAATTTTCATGAAAGTGTTACACAGAGTTGCAAAGAACTCTGCTGAATGGGGCAAATCTGACAGAGGCACCTTCTGGAATATAGTCATCCATCCAGAGAAGGAAGATTCTAGATCTAGACAGAAGGTTGGGGTGGGGAGCTCACATACATACAAACACTCTGGTTCAAATCTCTAGAATCCTAGGTACAGGATTGTCTAGTAGGCGTGTTTGATTTTTAAAAAATGGTTCAAAACCCGTTTCGGATGTAGGGGGAGCTGGTGGTTCAGATCTAAAGTCAATTTCGTTTTCACAGAAAAAAGGTTCAGAACTTTTCAAATCTTCTGAGACTTCTGAATCCTTCATTAGTGGTTTCAAAGTGTTATTTCCTGGGTGGTTGTTTTACTCTGGAAAGGAAGGGGAGCAAAGGGAAGAAATTCATCCACTGTGGTTAAAATTGCTTCTCTCGTTTAAGACTGAAGCGGGAGGGAAAGTAATCCATCCACACTGGTTTAAAATGATGCGTGAGGGAAAGGAAAGGAATCCATCCACACTGGTTTAAACTGACACAGATCCATCCTATCTACACTGGTTTAAACTGACACGGGAGGGAAAGGGAAGAAATTCATCCACACTGGTTTAAACTGACACGGATCCATCCCATCCACACTGGTTAAAACCACTTCTCTTGCTTAAGACTGACTCGGGAAGTGGAGGGAAAGGAAAGGAATCCATCCACACTGGTTTAAACTGACGTGGAAAGGAAAGGAAAGGAAAGTAATCCATCCACACTGGTTTAAATTGATGCAGATCCATCCCATCCACACTGATTAAACTGCTTCTCTCGCTGACACGGGAGGGAAAGGAAAGGGAATCCATCCGCACTGGTTTAGAAGGCTTCTCTGGCTTGAACCGAGGCCAGGGAACAGAAGCGGGGGGGGGGGGGAGCTGGATCATTTCCAACTCACTTACTGATTCATAAGAAAAATGGTGGAAAAAGCTTCGAAAGGGCAAAGGGACTTAAAAACTTCGAAATTGCTTCTAAAAAGAAATATTTCCGAATTTATTCAAAATTATGAATATTCCGAATGAACCTAACCATGCCTACTGTCTAGATACAGGAAAATGGAGATGCAGGAAAAGGAAGGTCACTGGTGTATATGGTCTCTCACTTTGCTCTCCATCCATATAGTCTACACATTTTTAAAAAAAAACTCTCCTATCTATCCTGCTAAGCAGGAATTTAAACCCGAATGTCTCAATATATAGTTTGAGTGAGTGGCCTCATCACTTCATTTAATGCCATATTGTAGTAAAAAAGGAGAAGTATGGATTTTGTTATCAGATTTTGAAAAATACCATATATAGCTAACAAAATAGAGGCATTAAATTATTATAATAAATGCATTTTCAGCTTCTGCTTTCTTCAACTGCCTTGAGTCAAAGCACAGTATATTGTAACTAAGATGGTGTTACAGCACGTAGAGAATGGAATATGACAAGTGTGATATTTGCAGTGGATGAGTGATATTTGGTGTTATCTTCCAGGATGAGTTGGTGTCATGAGTCTGTACATTTAGGGTGTGCATACATTAATATGTGTAATATACAGTACATTTGTACATATGCATGGATGGATGGAGAGATAGACAATTGACAGGCACTATAGATTAGGCATGGGCAAGCTTTCTAACTTGGGGGCTGCATGCTAACACTCCCTGCTAGGAAGACTGGCTATCCAGTGATGGAAGGAAGGAAGGGAAGAGAGAAGGAAGGATGAAAGGGAGAAGGGAAGGATGGAAGGAGAAAGAGGGAGAGAGGGAAGGAGGGAGGAAAGAGGGAAGGAAAGACAAAAGAGAAGGAAGGATGGAAGCATGGAAGAGAAGGATGAAAGAGGGAGTGAAGGGAGGGAGGTAAGGAGGAAAGAAAGAGAGGGAAGGAAAGACAAAGGGAGTGAAGGATTAAAGGAGGGGGAGAGGGAGGGGAGAGAGAGAGGGAGGGGAGACAGAAGGGAGGGAGGATAAAAGGGTAGGAGGGGAGGATAGAAGGAAGGAAGGTAAGGAGGAAAGAAAGAGAGAAGAAAGGAAGAAAGGCAGAAGGGAATGGAGGGAGGAAAGAGAGAAGGAAGGAAAGAAAAAGGGGAAAGAAGGAAGGCGAAATGGAGAGAGGGAAGGAAGGACGAAAGGCTGGAAGGGATGGAAGGAGGGAGGGAGGGAGAGAGAGATAAGGAAGAGAGGAGGGGAATAAGGAAGGAAATAGGAAGGAAGGACGTAAGGCTGGAAGGGAAGGAGAAAGAGGAAAGAAAGAGAGATGAAGGAAGGATAAGATGGTGAGGGAGAGGAGGACCTGAGAAAAGATCCCAAGGGGCTGCATGTGGCCCCCGGGCCTGGGTTTACCCATACTTGCTATAGATTCTGGCTGTAATCCTACACAACAAAAGTACTCCAACTAAAGCAGTTGAACAATTTGGACAATGTAAATTTAGTTCAAGGTTGTAGAAGTCAACCTGCATGAGTGTGTTAATGCACATGGTTGGGCATGTACATCGTTCCACATTATGCAACATTGTCGGTTGCTCGTGGATTTGTGGATGAGCATTTGATCGGGTAATTGGTTGCAAAACATCACAATCCCATATTGTGTTTACCCTAAAGCTAATGCTCCATTTCCTTGATGTAAGATCTTAGCCCAATTATCTATATAGATTTTATCCAAGGAAATATTCTTCTTATAGCTTCTCGGGCGTACTAGATCCATTGTCCTAACAACTTTGGCACTTCTGTTTAATCATTTACTCCCAGATAATAAAGTTTCAAGAGAAACTTTTAAACAAAAGAAAAGCCGCAGAAATTGACTGGAAGAGGATAAATATTATACTCATAAATGCATTATGATGTTTGTTTTTCCACAGCCATAGAATGATAACAACATTTCTCTTGCCATGATGAAGTAGTAAAATGAGAAAATCATCAGATGCAGTGAAGTTGGAAAAATGGCAGTTGTGAATGCTTCAGAGCTTTCTAAATCTAAATATTTAACTTAACCGAGAGTCTAAGGAATCTGTGCAAAAACAATTGCATCCTTTGAGCCACCTCCTCCTGGCTCCATAAGCAAGACTATTTTGGGACAACATTTTCATACCCATATTTGAGCTGCACTTTTCCATTACAGTATGTCAGATTTCATTGAGATAAGCTAACAAGAGAGGAAGGAGGGAGACAGTTCACTGACTTTTCAGTTAATTCTGTCTTGAGTCTTTTCTAAAAACTGGGGATGCAGAAAACTACAATGATTTCATTACTCTTAGTCTCTCACATCACACTATTGCTGTATGGAGAACTCTATTTTTCCCCTTTCTTTTAGGTAAAAAACAATTCCTTGCAAACTTTTACACTCTGATAAGGTTGACTGAGTGTTGTCATTTTCTCCAACACAGACAGCATCCTTCAATGTTTCCATGAAGAGAGCTATATCTATTGCTTGCTGAAGAAATATACATTAATAGTCTAATCTTTAAATTATGCTGAATGGCTCTGGCAGAGTTCAGTAGGCTTTAGCTTAAACTCTCATCTTTCTCTCTCTCTCTGAGCTCATTCCTTTCAAGAATAGTTACTGGGACTGTAACTATTCTGAGTTTTGATACAGACATGTCCCTATTTTGGTGCATGGGAAGTTCTAAATTGCTGATTTGAAGAGAAAGGAGATTTCCTTTGAGAGAAGCTAAATGTAAACTGCAGCAGTGTGAATGACAATTCTACAAACAGCAAGTGACACAAAAATAAGAAAGAAATCTGATTTGGTATGAAAACACTATGTACGATGACAACAGGAGTTTATGTTTCAAAAAACAAAATCACGATCAGGAAGAAAAGGAACCACTTCAGATAAGTTTGCTCATTTTATAGTGTGTGACAAAGGGAAACATCATGTAATTTGCATGCTAAAACATTGACCTTTTCCAGTTTATTTATTCAGCTGTGATCAGTGCTGAAAAGTGAATAAGCTCGAGAAGAACACATGCCTTGTCTATGTATTCAGTGAGTACAGTAGAAAGACTTGAAGAGGAGACCCTCTCTCCTGGTGCTAGGGCAGCACTCCCCCCCCCCAAATAGCTTCTTTTTCATGTCAGGAGAGACTTGAGAAACTGCAAGTTGCTTCTGATGTGAGAGAATTGGCTGTCTGCAAGGATGTTGCCCAGGGGACAACTGGATGTTTTGATGTTTTGCCTTTTTGGGGTGTTTCCCTCATGTCCCCACATTGGAAGCTGGATCTGACAGAAGGAGCTCAACCCGTTCTCCCTGGATTTGAACCGCTGACCTATTGGTCAGCAGTCCTGCAGGCACAAGCGTTTAACTCATTGTGCCACCAGGGGCTACTATGTCTCCTTTCCAAAGAGCTGTAAATGATCCCTTTACTATTGATGAAAGATAATTACACAAAAAGAAACAGCATATTTTTACATTGTTCCATCTCTTTTTATCTTTGTTATTTGCTAAAACATACAACAGAAAATCCAATGCAGACAATTTTCTGGAAGAGATTTATATCTAATTGCGTGTGTTCTATTTAAACAACATGGTCGGAAAAGACCATCTTCTGCCAAAACTAGATTTTTACTATGTAAAGAGAGAGAACATCCCAAAATAAGCAATGGGGGAAGGATGAAGCTATTATACTTCTGTTAGTAGAACTGTCACGGCATTTGAAATAATTCATTTGAAATGTTGAAACATTATCACTACTTTGCCACTGACACAAATATAGGTACACAAATATATGTTAACTCAAATAACATTGATGATAGTAATTTGATGCTTTGTATACCTTTATTTCACTTTAAATATCCAAAGGTTTTCAGCAATAGCAGTTATTGAGCAATGATAAGACAGATTTATAAAAATATAAAACAGGCTTTAAATTTACTTTAACATCTAACTTTTGCATAATCGGCATCTCAAATTGCTATTTAAGAACGCAAACAGATGTTGAAGCCATCCTCTTTATAGCTTCTGTGTGACATGCATGCGAACAACGCTGTCATTGAGAATTTCATTTCCCAATGATGATGAGAATGTAGATTATTCATTTGGCATTTTTGAGCACCACGGAGTGGATTGCTGAATGCTAGGAAACTCCGAGTAATGATAGCCCTCTTTAATTAAGTCTCTTATGGTGCAATCCTATACATGTCTGCTCGGGACTTCAGTTGCAATGAGTAATATACCCAGGTGACGAGATATAAACTACAACCTCAGTCAGGAATACCTCTTCACCCTGAAACATGATGCCTGTTTGATTCAATATTTATATACGCTATTTTACATTTGCCTAGAAAACATCCTTTTGTGATAATATTTTAATCAAGAAACTCTCCTACAGATACCAGCATTCCTGAAACTTGAATCTTTCCATGATTAAGCCCTTTAAAAACAAAACATCTTTAGTCTCCTGTATGATTTAAAGGGAGCTGCATCTTTCTCTTCTATTCAAGCTCCTACTTCATCAAGCTGCCTACTTCTCGCTGTCCACATTAAAAGCATTTCTCCACTCACCTCACTCATGATTGTTTGGAAGGACAGTGCACAGGTCTCCACTTCTTCAGTCCAAGGCTACTATACCCAGCTCTTTCCGGTGTTCCTAGCTTTTCTCTTTAAAAGGGCTGCTCAGTGGCATCATGCCGCTGGTAAACCAATGAGAAGCATTCACCTGCCAAAACCTCTCAGCAGGCATCGCAGAGCACAAAAGGGCCACCTGGTGGTAAGAGCTCAGAACTGGTTCTCTAAAAACTCCATTCCTCTTTCAAAGCTTCTCTTACAGAGAACACAGGAAAAGCAGAACAGGAGGGACAAAATGTAAGATGACACTTTTCTTCCTGTTCCTTCAAAATGAAAATAGCACACATCATGCAAGCAAACTGTACCCTGCTTTCCAGCAAATGTCTCTGAAAGCAAGTCTTTCAGATCCTGATAGTTAATTACATTTGAATGTAATTCAACTGGTTAGCCATAATAATAATAATAATAACAACAACAACAACAACAACACACCCTGGCAGAATATGTCAAGGAAAGCCAAGAACCTGCTTTAATTGAATTGAGTAATTGGAAACTTCTCAAAGCACAGCAGACAAAGAGTCAATACAAGAAAATTCATTGTATTCATTGTTGTGAACCACCCTGAGCCTTTTTGGGAAGGGTGGTATATAAATTGAAATAATAATAATTGAAATAATAATACTAATAATAATAATAATAAACTGCACTCCAAACCAAAGCTGACAGCTGGCACAACAAAGCTTTACATGGACAGTTCCTTGACAAAAATTAAAGGAAAAGTTGACAAGAAGACCTGATTACGGCTCACAAATGGAACACTGAAGAAGGAGACAGAAGGCCTGATTCTTGCAGCCCAGGAGCAAGCCATCAGAACAAATGCAATTAAGGCCAGGATTGAAAAATCAGCTGATGACCCAAAATGCAGACTGTGCAAGGAAGCTGATGAAACCATGGACCATATCCTCAGCTGTTGCAAGAAAATCGCACAGATGGACTACAAACAAAGACACAACTCTGTGACCCAAATGATTCACTGGAACTTATGTCACAAGTACCACCTGCCAGCAGTAAAGAATTGGTGGGATCATAAACCCGCAAAGGTCATGGAAAATGAAAATGTAAAAATACTGTGGGACTTTTGAATCCAGACTGACAAAGTTTTGGAACACAATACATCAGACATCACGATTGTGGAAAAGAAAAAAGTCTGGATTATTGATGTTGCCATACTGGGTGACAGTCAAAATTGAGGAAAAACAACAGGAAAAGCTCAGCCGTTATCAAGACATCAAAATCGAACTGCAAAGGCTCTGGCATAAACCAGTACAGGTGGTCCCAGTGGTCATTGGCACACTGGGTGCCGTGCCAAAAGATCTCAGCCGGCATTTGGAAACAAGAAACATTGACAAAATCACAATCTGTCAACTGCAAAAGGTCACCTTACTTGGATTTGCGCACATCATTCGGAAATGTGTCACACAGTCCTAGACGCTTTGGAAGTGTTCAACTTGTGATTTTTTAATATGAAATCCAGCATATAGATTTTGTTTGCTGTGACATACTGTGGGTTTTGTCCTTAAAATAATGATGATGATGATAATGATGATGATGTTGCTGACAAAATTACCATCTGTCAGCTGCAAAAGACCACCCTACTAGGATCTGCACACATTATTTGCCAATATATTACATAGTCCTTGACACTTGTGCAGTGTCCGATATGTGATCCAATACAACAATCAGCATAGTGATCTTGTTTACTGTGTTTCAAATAACAACAACTTTATTTTTATACCCCACCTCCATCTCCCATCAAATACAAGTTAAAACAGCACAAAAAATACAAACAACAATAAAATAAATAAAAACATCATAATCAAACAACATAATAAAAACAGTGTCATCTTGGGTCCCTATAGTGGGTAAAATTGGGATATAAATAAAATAAATAAAAATGCCTTTTTTTCCTACCGGTAGTAGAATTTCCTGTCCCTTTAATACCTGGGGAAAATCTAGCAGGTAATGTTTTCCTCATCCACTATGGCCCCATTGACACTAATATATACTGCTATTTGAAAGTGCCACTTATGGTCAGTGTAGAATCATATAATGCAGTTTGGTGTAGCAAATTGCATTATATGAGTCGAGACTGACCATATAATGCAATTTAAAACTGCAATATAATTATTTATTACTTTTTTTTTTCTGTATTCATACCCCGCTCTTCTCACCATGAAGGGGACTCAGAGTGGCTTACAGATTATGGCAAAAATCAATGCCACACTGTACATACAAATAATAAATATAACATTTCAAATTATAAAACAATTAAAACAGATAAATGCAATGCAATAAAACTAATTGTTGGAATAACTCATTCTATTATACAATTCCCAATTGGCCAGTTGTTCTACAACTAAAAATAGACAATTTTAGTGGATATTATTGCTGTAGTAATTTAACAACACAGGATGCTCTCCTCCACCAAACTCCATCTCCCTCCCCGTGATGTCCCAACACTTCTTTACACCCTCCCCAATCTACTCATCCCCACAGATTGCAAGGTTCCTTAGAAACAGGTTGGGTAGGATAGCATCATCCTGGGTCTTCGTAGAGGATGGTCCTTGGGGGATGGGAGAGGTTTTTTCCTGAAGTTAACAGAAAGTTTCTAGTTGGTTTAAAAAAAAGATCTTAGAACACACTGGGGGGGGGGTAGTTGTAATATCATTTTACTCAATTTTACCCAAAATATACATCTTTATCATTGTGCCCAAGGGCTAGAGTTAGTTGTAAATAGACCAGCTAGGCCAGCAGTCAAATAACAAGGCAGTGGACGGCCAGGTGGCAAGATGGTGCTGGGCTGAGAAGACTCCCCGTAGCAGCTGGAGTGCTGGGTGGTGGATGGCGAAGCGGCGAGTGCCAACAGTTCAAAAGGCCCCTCAATAGTGCATGTAGGAATACCTCAGTTGAAAAAGAGGGCAAAGCAAAGTAGGCTCTGGGTCCAGTGATGGCTTTTTATAAGATGATGGCTTCAGGTGAGATTGCACAGGGGTGGGAGCCATGCTCAGTATGTTTGGTGGGTGACCTCAGGCAGGAGTTCTAAAGTAGAGTTCTCACCCTCTGGCTGCCTCTGCCACTCAGCAAAGTGGTAGAGGCAGCATAGATGGAGCCTATGAAAGTTTGCTCTAGCTGAATACTAGTCTTGAGCATCTGTATAGAATCGCAATCCATTTCTGTCTGTTTCATTTGTAAGGCCCCATTTTAGTTTTTGAGCACTTTTCCTAAAAATGGGCGCCTTTCTGAATGAGCTTTTTCATCCAAGGTTAAAAAATGGATATTTTCATCTCATTGGTGGCAATGGGTGAGCTTCCCATGGTCCCCTTCCCCTCACTTTTAGGGCTAGTGCTCAGCACTTGGCTGCAGGCCCTGGCAGGCACTGGCACTTTGAGCCTGCTTGCTACACATGCACTCTCCTTGGAAAGAGAGTGTGTATGTGGCAAGAAGGTCTAAAGCACCCACCAGGGCCTAAAGCTGAGTGCCAAAAATCTGCTGACTGAATGGTTACTGATCCCACTTTTCTTTCGTTTCACTGACGTTCCTATACTGGAGGGGGGATGTACCATTTGGTGCCTTCTGAATGAACAAAATGGTACAAAACATGAATTAAATGGATGAAAGAGTAACCGGTCCCATGACTACTGAATACCTTGTTGTTTATTCGTTCAGTCGCTTCCGACTCTTTGTGACCTCATGGACCAGCCCATGCCAGAGCTCCCTGTCATCCATGGCCACCCCCAGCTCCTTCAAGGTCAAGCCAGTCACTTCAAGGATAACATCCATCCATCTTGCTCTTGATCGGTCCCTCTTCCTTTTTCCTTCCTTTTTCCCTGGCATCATTATCTTCTCCAAGGTATCCTGTCTTCTCATGTGTCTAAAGTACTTATTTATTTATTTATCTGTCACGTTTCTATACTGCCCCTCTCAGCCCGAAGGCGACTCGGGACGGTTTACACAGGCAGTCTCTGCCCTCAATACAACCCCCCCCCCAGACTTCATCTTTGCCTTTAATACCCTTCCCTCCAGTGAGCAGTCAGGCTTTATTTCCTGGAGTATGAACTGGTCTGATCTTCTTGCAGTCCAAGGCACTCGCAGAATTTTGCTGAATATCTACCTGCCATGAAAAACATAGAAGCTATGTTACAGCAATTAAAGTTATATTGAACTGCATTAATTTTTGCAGTGTAGATACACTCTTGGAAATCCATAGGTTCCCCCTCATTGTGTATTACTGGAAACCACAAAATGATTTCTGCATTTACTTCTTGTTGCAATTTGATAATGTCTACACATATCATCAGCCCCCAAGAGGGAACTCTGGGCACCAAATTGCAAATAAAACAATGCCAGGATAGTGGTGTCTTGTGCTGCAAGAATTTCAGATTTGAGATAGAAAGATAGATATAATAGAACTGCCAATAACTCTTTTATTTCTTGACAAAACAAGAAAAATGCAGGCCTATTTACCTCCTCCAAGGGAACAAAGCTACTAAATTTCAGATGAATTGCAGTAGGGATTTTGTACAAGAACAGGAAAGTGTCAAATGAAGGACATGATTCTTTGTAAACCATAATTCTGAAAATTAGACAGCCTGGAGATGGACCTAAACAATGAAACATGAAAAAAATCACAAACATGAGTGCAGTGAATTATGTGGAATGGGAGTCCTAATATGAAGTTTGAAATTATTCACTCCCCATTTCCTCTTTTGTTCTTGGGGCAATTTGTATGAACATGGCACACAGCATAAAAATGGCCCCAGGACAGAACGTTTCTGAGTTTTACAAAGATAGATGGAATATCTAAAGTGTTGCTATACTTGACAACTAGTTTAAAGCTTTTAAAGTAGGGAAACATGGCATTATTCAAAAATTACTATGTCAGTGTTCAATAATTGCTCCCACCCATTTCATGGGCATTGGTTCTGTTTTTCACCATCTCTGCACCCTCATTCCTCCCAAATCCTCCTTCACCATCACTGCCTGCTGTTTTCTTCCTGATTCTTTGTCATTTGGGGAGCAAAAAAGCCTGGAAGGAGTAAACTCTCTCCCCTCCTCTGAAGTTCCATTGCTTCCTGAATGATGCCAAAACAGGAAGTACAGAGCAAACAGAGGCAGTAAGGGAGGATTTTCCTGTAGTTTTTTGGGGGGGGGATAGGGGTGCTAGGGGCCAAAGTCACTGCCACCCCACTTTCCTGGGATGCCTGGAACTATAGGATAGCTGTGGAGAAGCAATCTTGAGTACGAGATGGCAGTTCTCACTGCCCCAACACTGGGAAAGGTCCTGATCTTGCTGCATGATTTGAGCCTTTCCCATTGACTTTTTTAATCCAGTGTCAAGACAGATTAAGTGGTTTACCCAAGTTCAATTACATTATCCGGTGTGCATTGCATGAACACACCAGGCTAATACGATTCCTACACTGAATAATTTGGCAATGTAGATAGGGCCTCTGTTCCTCTCCCTTCTTTACCATCCCCTGCTCACGTTCATTTGCTTACAAACAAAATTCTACCTCTTCCCATTTTCATACCTCATACAACACTGTTATATAGTACTGCTATTATACCTCCCTGCATAACATTTCTTTAAAGCTTCCCTTTGATCTTGGCAAGGTCTTATAAGGAGAAATAAGTCATTTAGCTGAGAAGGCAATTTGGAGCTTCAGCATTGTGAACATAATTGGACATGGCCATATTGACTTGGGTCAAAACAGAAATGATTAAACAGCTAGAGAGGTGAGGTTTTTTTTTCTTCCTCCCTGACATTACAGATGCTCTTTAAAACCACATTAATTTCTGACTCTCTGCATGATATATCGAAATTGATTTGATACTCGGAGAGTAAGAATAACAATAATTGGCCAAGATCCCCCATCTGAGCATAGTTTCACATGCACAGTTGCATGTCTCCACTGTCTAATAGTATTCAAACCCAAGGGTAGGATGGAAGAGGGACAATTTAATTCATTAGAAGCAGCTGGTCTGAGCTCAGTCAGGAAGGAATGATGGTACACTTTCAAATGGAATGCACCCACTTTTTCCTTCCCCTGTGAGCCCAAAACAACCAGATTTTCACAGTCCACATCACATACACACACCAGCTTCTCCATAGGTAAACATTAATAAATGGCAGCATACTCCAGGGCTTGACACCTTCTGGATAGTGTGAGGTTTTTTGTATGGATCACAAAGGCAAAGGAAATTGCCTTCTGTATGCTAACCGCAAGCTGAATTGTGCACATATAAACTGCACTTACACATGCATAAGTTGCTAACAGGATGCCAGCCATTGTATAAGAACAGCAAAACTCTTCGTGATAAAGAGGCAGGATGTTTACTTCCCCCACTCCTTCACCTAAGTGCTCATTTCTGACTTAATTTTCTAGTTTATGCCATTTGACATCTGTTTATCAGCAACATGTGTACTTCTGGGAATATCCCCATAAGTTTTTGAGCATTCAAAGAATTATGAGCAAAAGCTAACTCCCTATTGCCCACTCCATCTGCTACAAAGGGATTATATTGTGTTATTCCTACTTGCTGTTAAGAAGCAGGACAGGTGTTTTGTTGATACAACACTACAAATGTCCTTAGAAATCAGAGCTCACCAGCTGAGGCTCTGAGCTCATGTGTGTTTCAGGTAGCTGTGTATCCATCAGCCAAGGTTAAGGCAGACTTTCGATAATGATATAATTGTCCATTTGCCAACTTTTTTTAGGATGGTGCTGGATCAGATGAGAACTTTTTCTAGGAATTCTGTTTATTATTGAGACATTATGCTTTGCACTTTTCTACCTGTAAAGGCAGTTCCCTAGTTACTAGAGAGAAGTCCAAGAAACATCAGAAAAGAGCTCATAGTAGCTTTGCAGTGCATTAACTTTTTCCTGATTAGAAGGATAATGATGCAGGACCTGCCAGGGCTTGAAGAAAGTGTTGTCTTCTATTAAATTTTCTATTTTCAATAACACAGTTGGGCTAGTGAGGCATCTACCAAAGGGGTAGGGATCGTGAGGTTTATGAGCTGACAGATAATCGGTGCATCATAAACAACACAGTATCTTTTTTCAAAGCTCTGAAATCCTAAATGGAATTACAAAAGAGGTAGTCCTAATGAAATCTACAGGGCACATCTGAGTAATGGAGAGAGCTCAGAAAAATAGAATAGTAGTGATGCTGGCCTAGAAACTTCTAGCCCATCAAAGTAACATTTCTAGGATTTATAAGAACCCTAAGATTCCAGGGAATGGTGACTGAGAAAACCTGATTAAAATACTTCTACTTGTTTCACAGATTTATCTGAAGATAAAATAGAAAGTGATCATAAAATGCCTTGCCCGACTTATCGGGCAAGGGCCATTGAGATGGGGGGCACTCTACCCATCAGCCATGATGCGGTCAGGGGGATTCTTCTTCCCAGAAGCCCCCTGTGTGGCAGGAAGTTTCCCGCCGCTCGGCCGGCTGGCCAATCAGCAGCCGGCCCTGCCCTGCCCCCAGATTGGCCAGGGCTGGCTACTCCCATCCTCGGGCAGCCTTTTTAAGGCTTTCCTGGACCTATGCAGGCACCGTGCCTGCTTAGCTTGTCCACCTCACCCGCCCTGCATGCTTGTCAGATGTTTGGTTTTGGCTAATATGTTTGGTTTTCTTTGCTTGTCACAACTTTTGTTTGGATGTGGCATGGGCCCTGTGGCATGGGAATGTCTGGCATTCTAGGGGTGCCGAGTAACATTGGCCCAGTATTGTGCCGGTGGCACTCTGGTGTGTATTGTGGTATCAGTCAGCAGCGGGCTGACTGATCGTGATCCAGAACCCATGTGTGGCAGACAACTCTTGTTCCTATAAGTGATAAACAAGTTGTGGCCTTTTTTCATCCCAACTCTGTGTTTGAGTCATCTTTGATACTGTTGGTGGGAGGGGTGTCACCCATCCACACACAACTGCATGCTGTATATTTTACACATCATGTTTTTCAGCCCTTGGCTCAATGAGACTCCTTTCATTTTTATGTGCTGTATTTCTTATTCTCTGCCAGGTTTTAAAAGCACCCTCAGGTTCTGTATCCATGAATCCAACCAACCATAACTCAAAAATATTCCAAAAAAACAATCCCAAAGATAAATCTTGATCTTGCCTGGATGCCAAACACTATACTGATATGTAGGTGGGTATATCCTGCTGTAGCCTCCTGTCACTTTAAAAAGCTGCGAGCTCTCTCATTTGAGTTGTTTGCCATTTTATATAAGAAACAGCATTTTACTATTCCAGTATATAATGGGATTTGAGCTTCCATAGATTTTTGGTATCCATGAGGTGGAGCCAATCTCCAACAGGTACTGGGAACTCACTGTATATGTAATCTCCTTGGGACTAGTTCTATCTATTTGTTTCCTCCTCCATATGGTGCTGTACATGTTACTAGTGACAGATTAATAGGTATAATTCCACTAATTAACTCAGAGTAGGAAAGCATTAAGCTGAGTAGAATGACACTACTTCAGAGTGCTACAAATTGCCCACACTTCATGTAAGACTGTGATGAATAAACATATATTTCTAAACATTGGAGGTTTTAATATGTATGGACAGATTAATTCTCCTGAGTGGCAATGCTGAATTGGTAATTTAAATATTAATCTAAGTTCTACTGTAGATGTAAAGGCAATTAAACTGTATACAAGCTGCTAGTCTCCAACTGAAAAACTATGTAATTGGCAAGAGTATAAATTAAGGTATTAGTGAAACTGGGGAAGTTTTCTAACTGAACTGATAATTATATGAAAACTAAGTTGCATCTGGAGTAGAGAAAATTGCTTATTTCTACTACAACTCCCAGAATCTCTGGGCAACATTAATCATGATGGCTGGAGAATTATGTAAATGTGTTTTTAAAAATCAGATTCTAGTAGAATATTATCTTGTTTGGTCAATGGAGTGTTCCTTAAACCAGTGTTTCCCAACCAGTGTGCCATGGCACACTATTGTGCCGTGGGCGATCATCAGGTGTGCCGTGGGAAATTGGAACCTCCAATACCCTTTCTTCCCCCTCCTGCCGAACACTTTTTCTTCTCCTCGGGCTCCCTTCTTTCCAGCCTCGCTCTGCTTGCTTTGCCTCACTTTGCTCATGCTGCCTCTTCTGCGGGAGGGAGGAGGGGGGAAGATGTGACCCATGCGGGCGCTACTGTGCAGACTCACCCCACGTCTTCCTCCCTCCCCTCCACAGAGCTCTCTGGATATAGGTGAACTACAACTCCAAAACTCGAGGTCAATGCCCACCAAATTCTTATAGTATTTTCTCTTGGTTATGGGAGTTCTGTGTGGGAAGTTTGATTCCATTCCATCATTGGTGGAGTTCAGAATGCTATTTGATTGCGGGTGAACTATAATTCCCAGCTTTGAGCAAGACCTTCGTGTGTGTCTTTCTGCCATTCCTGCCAGGATATCTATGTTGTGTTCATCGAAACAGGCCCAGGTTTCACACTGAGTGTATAAATACATTTAAAAACATATTAAATATATGTATTACTGTGTTAGAGTGTCATTTTGTGTCATTTTGGTTGGTGGTGTGCCCCAGGATTTTGTAAATTAAAAAATGTGCCGCGGCTCAAAAAAGGTTGAAAAACACTGCCTTAAACATTTCACAAGGAGGGATCATCTGTTGAATTTGGTAGTTCTGCCACAAGCCCTGATCATATTGACCACACCACCACCACCACCACTTTTCTGAGATTTGTGATGATGCAATAAATGTGAATAGGATTGTGTTTTTGATGAAATCATGATCACATTACCTTAAACAGAATACAGTCCAGTTTTTCCTAAAACATATTTTACCAGCTCAAAACATTTGCATTAGAGAACATGAGAACTTAAGAAAAAACATTAGTTTGTCAATCTGTTCCGACAATAGCTAAGAAGATGCCAATGAGGAGCCCAGAAGTAGAATATGAATGCAATGGCAGTTTTGTTCATGTTCCTCAACAACTGATATTGAGGAGCTTTCTGTACTGCCTTTGACACTGTAACACTAGTCTACTTATATCTACTGATAGTCTTAAAATTGACTAATTTCCTTGTAAAAGCAGAAGGATTGGTGGCTGCCATGTTGCAAAAAATCATGTATTATAAATTTAAAAGGAATAAAAAGTATTCCAAAGTAAGTGATGTGGTTTTGTTGGAGAAAATCATTATCTAAGGAAAGAGGGAGGCGAGATGGAGGTTAGAAGGGAACTTTAAAAAAAACAGACTTAATTATACTGTGCATGTTGTAATTGCAAGCTTTAATTTGGTAGAGAAGGATTTCACAAACATTATGTGGTAAGTAATTAGGCAGACACATTTATGTGTTAATTTGCCTGAGTCAAATGTGAATACTTAAAAAAATAAAAACCAACTTTTGAGAGTAAAAGGTTTAACAAATGGGTTCCATATCAGCACTACAATATAATATAATATAATATAATATATAATATATAATATAATATAATATATATAGACATTAATGACCTTGTCACATGTGCTCCCGAAGGAGTCCTGGATCGCTTCCTCCCACAAGCAGCTGCACAGGGGAAAAGGGGAACTGTCTTCCCATGCTCTGTTACATCTCCATTTCCCCCCTTCCTCATCACATGGAGAAAGCCCTTTTTCGGTAGCTTGACCCATCTTTTCTTATGGAAAGACGGGGAGTGTGCCATTGTCTGCTGTCACCAGTTTTTTGACAGCAGCAGCACTCCAGCCATGGACCCACCATGGAAGTAGTTGGCTGGAGGGAGATTCTGCTGCTTCCGCCAAAAGAAGGTACGTGTTAAATTTGCATCAATACTATAGAATTAATGGGCTTTGACACCACTTTAACTGCCATGGCGCAATACTATACTATGGAATCATGAAAAGTACAAGGTCTTTAGCCTTTTTTTAAACCAAAACAGTGCTATTGTCTCACCAAACCTCACCATTATTCCACAGCATTGAGCCACAACAGTTATAATGGTGTCAAACTTTATTAATTCTATAGAATAGAGTTAGCCAAAGATATTCTAGTGATGCAGAAGTTTCTCCATAAATTTTTGTTCCATCTTCATGGAAGCAAGGTAGAAAGCATTTGATTTTTTTTAAAGAAATAGGTCATGAAAGCTTGTGCTATTTTGAAATATTTTTTCCTAGATCCAGTGACTCTCCCCAGCCAAAGATGTAAAATATACAGAAATCGCCAGTAAATGTCCATTTTGTAACTGTGGCAGGAGGCAGGGAGGTTTTCCAGGGTTTTGTTGAGAAGAAAATATTTGTGAAGTAAGCCAACTTGTAATTTCAGGAACATGCATTCCTTACTATATATAATTTCATTTGACATAAAAAAAATTAAGTTTAACAGTTTATTCAGAATAGAATTACAAATTGAACTTTGCTTTATATAACAGGATCCTGACCTCTAATAAATTCTTGAACTAAAAGATGCATCTTTGGATTTGCTACTTTGAGGAGCAGGTAAAAGTATCCCAATAAAACCAAGATGCCATCATTATTAGTAAACCACCAACATTTTTTTATCTCCATTAGTTCCCCATAGTGTCAAGAGGACATTATATTCTCATTCACAAAAAAAAAAACAGTTCGGCCCATCCTACTTGAGGGACCGCATCTCCTCCTACCAGCTCACATGAGCCTGAGATCATAAGGAAAGGCCCGTCTCTTGGTCCCACCATCATCACAAGTACAGTTGGTGGGAATGAGAGAGAGGGCCTTCTCGGTGGTGGCCCCACAGCTCTGGAACTCCCAAAGAGGAGTAATTGCCCCCCTCTCTACTGGCCTTTTGTGCACAAGTAAAAAACTTCCTGACAACCCATAATAGGAAAAGACCAGGCTGTTATGGGTATGACTTATCAATGAAGGATATCTTGGAGTTGACAACGAAGTGGAGCTTTCAGATTTTTAGTATAATGTTTATGGATTACCTCAATGGCCTGAGGCCTAGGACCCTTCCACACAGCTATATAACCCAGAATATCAATAATTCCACACTGTTGAATAAAATCCCACAATATCTGCTTTGAACTGGATTATCAGAGTCCACACTACCATATTTTCCAGTTCAAAGCAGAAAATGTGGGATTTTATTCAACAGTTTGGAAGGGGCCCCAGGGAATGTTAGTGGTACTGAAAGGGAACCCTTAAAACTCCAGTCCCAGCAGAGGCTTGCCCATTTCTGAGCCAATCAGTGGAGGGAGCTGGTCTTTTGAATGGCTGTGAAGGGGGATAAAATGTCTTGCACTGTATTGCTTGCTTATGTCCAATTCCTTTTGAGAGGAGAATCTGTATCACACATCCTTCCAGGCCTAAAAATAAATTAAACCTCTATTATTGCCCTCAAATCCAGTCTACATTTCTTTGGGCTGTCAAAGTACAGGGCAACAGAGCCACATTGCTAGCTCAGTGGTTCTCAACCTGTGGGTCCCCACGTGTTTTGGCCTACCACCCTCAGAAATCCCAACCAGTTTAGCAGCTGTTAGGATTTCTGGGAGTTGAAGGCCAAAACATCTGAGTACCCACAGGTTAAGAACCACTGGCAGCAGTGACTCTCTTCTGGTTTTATTGAATACTTTTTTTAAGGCTTTGGCACTACATTAATAACTAACTTCATTTTATGCATTCCAAGTTCTCTTAACCCCATCTACACTAACATATAATGTAGTTTGAGACTGCATTTCATGATTTGTATAGATTCATATAATGCAGATTTTAAATGGCATTATTTAAATTGTATAATTTATGGTCAGGGTAAACTCATATAGCCCCATTTACACTGCCATATAATGTAGTTTGAGGCTGCATTTATGATTTGCATAGATTCATATAATGCAGATTTTAAATGGCATTATTTAAATTGTATATTTTATGGTCAGGGTAAACTCATATAATGCAACTTAAAAACTGCATTATATGAGTCTATATTGTCCATAAAATGCAGTCTCAAACTGTATTATGTGGCGGTATAGCTGGGCCCTTACATGATATAGGGAGTTGCTGTTTGTGGAGAGAGCAAACTAATGGAATGAGCTTAACCATTCTTTGGATTTTGCTAATTCTTCTTGGTTCTGTGCGCCTTACAGAAAACTCAGTTTCAAAAATTGATTTCTCAGCACATACTACTGATCTATGGCAGCTAACTTTTTAATTAAAAGGCAATGAGACATACTAATTATCAGTTAACTATTTTCAATCTCTATGCAGACAGGAGAATTAACATGTTCAGGAAAATCCTCCACCATTATTGCTTTAAATTTTGAAAGGCTGGGGTTAAAAGTACCCTCTTCCCCCAGCTATTTGCAGATGGCATTGGAAAAAGTCACGACATGGGAGAATGTGTTTTCATTCAGCATCTTTCTCCATTCCTCAGCACCCTGGACTTCTAAAGCAAAACTATCTATAAACAGATACGGAGATAACTTTTTCACAATACCAGTGACCTGTAAAATTTGTTTATGTCTGAGCTATTTCCTCAGGGAAATACTTCAATACTCATGGCCAGAAGCCTTGAGTTGCCCCAGAATGATGGTTCATTTTTAGATAAGAGTTAATAATGCACATTAACTTTTATCAGAATTAGACAATTCCCAATTTCTAAATAGATGATGAAAAACTGGGCAAGAAAATGGCAATGGCCAGAGGTAGCTGTCCCTGTAGGCAGTATGGTCATATTCCTATCTCTTGAGAATGACACTCAATTTATCCAGGGGAACATATCAAAATCTGTCATTTTGGCCCAAAGCCTTCTTTTGATTTATACATGAAATTTACTTATGCATGAGTATATACAGTGTATGTAATTTTTTTGCTTCTAGGAATTTCCAGCCTCTACAACAACTGCCACATTTCTATGTTGATGGGAAAGGTCTGTAAAAGAGCTGCAATTGGGTCAAATCAGTGACAAAGCTTCATGGAAGTGAGAAGACTGCCTGGATGAAGACATAAATTAAATGCTTCCCAAACTCTCCATGGAAAAGAAAAGACATCAGCATTACTTAGTCAAGCTGCTAGATTTTTGTCATTGAGGAGGGGAGAGACATTTCAAGTTTACTCTTCGTTTAACGTGTTTTGTAGCAGTATACCCTCAGCTGGGTATTGCCATGTAAATAATCTGTGAGTGAAAGTGGCCATTATTCTGCATAGTGATTTTAGAATTCTTAACACATACGCGCGCGTGCGCACACACACACACACACACACACATTTTTAAATTATTATTTATTTGGTTAGATACGTTTGTAACTTTTTACACTGCAAAATATGCCTTCGGTCATGTGGAACTTTCTAACAGGATTCACTTAAGCACAGTTACAGTCTCTATGCAGGTCCTTCAATTTTGCAGACCTCAACATGGGAAGTTCAGAAATAAAGGAGGACAGGTGTGAAAAGCACATTCCCAGCTTTTTCCAGTATTTGAAATGAGAGTGCCTAAATGAAATGTTAAAATGAGCTTATCCCAGTTACAGAACTATGAAAGTCAAGAATACAAGAAGTTTGCAGTTATAATTACAGTCTAATGGCAGATAAATTTGCAGAGAAGCCTTCTGTGTCTGAATCTTTGCCTCTTGCCAAGTATGGATTCATATGCAGAAGAACACAGAGATTTAGCAATTAATCCATTAAATGAGTGACTAGAGAATGTGGCTTTGATCACCAATTGGGATGGCAAACTAGGAAGCTGTGAAGTTATTGTCAAGTTTGTTTTCAGGAAGTATTTGCCTATACAGAAATAGACTCAGTAAAAATGTGTTACCTGCACAGAAAAGTGGTGTATGTTTCTACACAAAAGTACAAAAATTATGTTTGTGACGGAAATAATTTTCTACAAAACTGTGAAATTCTATGCAAAAAAGTTTTCAGTACTGAAAACGTGTTTCTGCTTTTCGCAAGGGAGTAGGCTGATATCCTGTTCAGTAACTGATGTCACAAGCCTGGCTGTTGCCCATTTTTAGTCGAAAGATATTTGGCTGCTTGTGCTCCTTCTATTTTTATCAATTTTATACTAATCTATGCAATGCTTTTGATACGAAATAAAAAAACAGTACTGTACAGGTTTTCTGTGGCTATTTGTCTCAATATACAAATTTGTCTCAATATACAAATATACCCCTTTGCGATCAATGAAAAAAGTTTCAATACTTATTACTAAATTGGGGGGAGCATATTGTTTCTAAAGTGTTTTTAAAATATTGTTGGGGGTCTGTATCAAATCTTAAATAGCTATTGTGCCTCTGGACATTTTTAGATTTTAAATTATCATGGTTAAGATAAGTATAGTACTGAAAAGGGGGCTTGTCCTTACGCATCTTTGCCAAACTGTTTTACTAGTCTTGAAATACCAATTGTAACCCTAGGGGAAGGGCCTTAATAGTGAAGGTCATGAAACTGAAAGAATAACCAATTTATTACTTGAAATGTTGATTATACCAATTGACCTTTCAGTCAGCTCTTTGAACCAACATAAAATTTGCCTTTTCCTTTGCAGCTAGCAGAGCTGGAGGAAAGAAAGCAAATATACCAGCAGCTGAGAAATTTGTTAAGGCAATCAGCAAGAAAAAAGAAGCCAAATGAATTAAAGGAACATTGGTCTTTGTATTGCCCAACACATCTGGAAGGCCAAATGTCTTCCTTACCCCTATTTTAGAGAGAAATGGCAGACAGGATTACAGCACTCAGAGTCAAGATATGTGGCTGAGAAATTTGCACAGGGAAGGAATGAAATCACTTCTTGTTGTCAGTCCTGGTTGTTTTTCCTTCTAAGTTTCAGAACACATATGGAAATACATCTGGCCTCTAAATTGTACCTCTGCCCATCAGCTGAGGCTTTGTTGGAATATTTCTTACACGTTGTCCCTAAATAAGTCACTAAATAACTCACCAAAATAAGTCACTCCATCAGCCATTATTCATTCTAAAGATTTTTCTGAGCAACAAAATTGGATTATAATACTATCTAGATAGGATTTTCATCTTTTCAACATTTTGGACTTCCAAAAGAATCAACTTGGCCAATGGTAAAAAATGTGGACTGTTAACAGTTCCCTGCCTATGTTCTAGGTCCTTTCATACCTACCCGAAATGGGCAAAGGGCAACCTTCGAAATGTTGGACCTCATCTCCTATGAGATCTGCCAGCAGAACTAGTATTGAGAAATGCTGGGACATGCAGTCTAGTAATATTGAGAAGGCCACATTTACTTATATTGGATAAAAAACAGTTGTCCATGTTGAATATCCCTTATCTGAAATGCTTGGGGTCAGAAGAGTTTTGTATTTAAGGTTTTTTCTTCATTTTGGAATACCTGTATTTGAATATAGGTACATAATAATATAGCTTGGAAATTGAACCCAAGTCTAAACACAAAATTTATTTATGTTTCATATACACGGCATACACCAGTGGTTCTCAACCTGTGGTCTGCTGACCACCAGTTGTCCACAAAAACCAAAATATGGTCCACAGTCTCATCATTACTACACCGTTGCAACGAGAATGACTGGTCTCGCAAAACCTTCTTATAGTGCCGAGGCTTATTAAGTATGGTTTTCTATGTGCGAGCAGATGGCGATTACTGGATGCCATATGTTCTGTATCAGAAACTAGAGGTGATGTGGTCTATCCAATGCAATTATTTGAATAAGCAGCCCAAATAACCAAACTGAATCTACAGTTGACCAAAAACTGGTTCATAACCCTTTTGGTACTATGGTTGGAAAGTGTACCCGAGTAAAAAAAAAAGCTTGGAAACCACTGATATATACAAAGCTGAAGTAATTTTATATACAATATTTTAAATAATTTTTCATCAAACAAAGTTTATGTACATTGAACCATCCAAAAGCATCACTAACTCAGCTATCCATGTGGATAATTTTAGATTTTGAAGTATTTTGGATTTTGGAATTCTAGATAAGGAATGTTCAACCTGTACTATTAGTTGCTTTTTCAACAAGAACTTTTAAAGCTCATAGAAGGATTAAAAGAAAGCTGTTGGAGCAGAAGATATTTCTCAATAAGTTTTGGGATTTGATACGTCTATCTTTGAGCTGTGAGTATTCTTAGCTACACAATAATAAAAGATTGTGCTGTAAAACAAGAAACAAAAGCTTGCTTGGGTTTTAATTAATCTCATTCATCTGTTAAACCACCCAACACACACCAATGGACAATTGTAATGCAACATTTATAGGCATAATTTACTAGAGTTTCTTCCTCTTTCTTTTGCAGAATCCATTAATATGAGAACCAAAATGGGGTCTTTACTGAAAGAGGGACCAATGGATCTTACAAAGTAAAGATCTTACTCTGGATATAGTTTTAAGGGATATGAAATTTTATGAACTATACATTTGTTGACCCCATAATATGATAAGCTTCATGTATGCCCTATAAGAGTTCTATAAAAGGTCTTCATTAATTATTTCTGACTCAGTTAATTGCAGTGAGTAATTGAAGAGCATCTGCTACACAGAGCAAAAATTATAAGCAAGCTAATGAAAAGGTTGAGTGGTACAGATTTCATTACTTACATTTATTATTTCTATAATTGTCAAGCAATTGTGCATAGCAAATTTTTGAAACTAATGTACTTTCATGGCCTACTACTGTTCAAAATATTTTACAAAGAATGTTTAATAGCACAATGATGAGAAGGTCTGCTTAACTTATTCCAACAGAAAATATATATAGAATGACATGCTACTGGTAGTTGTTTGTTGTCATCTTGGCTTATTTTCCACATATTTTCCAAGCAATTCCCATGAGTGCCATTGATCCAATTATGATCTATAGTGACTGAAAAGTCACTAGTGGACTTGCAGTATGAAACCTGTACATGCTTTGACAGTGGGTAATGCTGATGGTGTTCTTTTTGTTTGACTTCCCCATATAATATACAGAAAACAGAATCCTATATTCATAGAATTCACTTTCAATCCAAAACACCCCTTTCAGTATGTATCTAAAATGTAGGATCATAGACTTGGAAGAGATCACAAGGGCCATCCAGTCTAACCCACTGCACTGCAGGAATAAGAACAGCTTTGTTTGATTATCAAAAGGCCTAATCATTCCACCATTCTTCCTACACAATATCCAACCAAATTAATCTTTGGGAGCACACAGGCACAAGAAAAATACAATAGCATTCTCCCACTTGTATTACAGAGCCCAAATGGGCATGAGTCTAAATGGTCATGAAAACTCAGACTCACCCTAAATTGACTCCTGGCTGTCTCAAGATGTTCCAACAGCTTCAGACAAATTCAATAGATGCTCTAGAGCAGGAGTGCTCACACTTTTTCAGCATGCGAGCTACTTATAAAACAACCAAGTCAAAGTGATCTACCTACCCTCTACAAAAATGTGAAACATATAACACAATATCTGCTTTGAACTGGGTTTTCTGAGTCCACACTGCCATATAATCTGATTCAAAGCAGATAACATGGGATTTTATTCAACTGTGTGGAAAGAACCTCAGATAACCCAGGGCCAGCAGCACTTGGGTGGCGGCGGGAGCCTGCGGGGTGGGACTGAGCCTTCTTCCCGCCCTGCCTGTGATCTACCAGGACGCCTTATGCGATCTACCAGTAGATCGCAATCTACCTAATGAGCACCCCTGCTCTAGAGTTTGCTGGAAACTTTAAGTATTCAATGGTTTTGGGACAGTTCGAAGAGCTATATTGGCCCCTATTTGGATTGGTCTACTGTCCAGATTGAACATAGACATCACCATCCTTTCTTTGTTCTCAACAGTCCAGGGAAAGGGGGGGGGGTGGATGGTGCCTGTATCAGTCCATTATCAGGAAAGAACAAGAATATAGCATTTTGAGTTTTTAGATTTGATTTGGGCAACAATGTTGGAGATTGATATATGGTGAACAAAACTATACTGAAATATTGTCATTAAAACCAATAATTTAGAGCAGTGGTTCTCAAAGTGTGCTCCATGGAGCCCTTGGGGCTCCATGAAACATACCAAGGGGCTCTGCAGTTTTATCCTCCCCTCCCTCTTCTTTCCTACTCCTCCACCTCCCCCCACCTCCTCCACTGTCAAAAGCCTTTGACCTACCTCCATTGCTCTGAAAAATCTTTTTTCCCACCTCCCTTGCCACCAAAAGCCTTTTCCTTGCTTCCAAAACCCTATTTCCCTCCCACTGCTCAAGGAGTGCTTTGATTGTGCTTTTCCTGCATGGCAGAAGTGGGTTGAAGTGAATGGCCACTGAAGTTTCTGTTGTTGTTGTTGTCAAATATACCCCTCAGAAGGGAAATTCACTCCTGAAGGTTATCATGAAGGCATCTCCACTGAAGCTTTCTCACCAATCCTTGTTTCCATAACAAGTCAATTTTTTTTCAAAATCCAATTTTCACAGGGACAGAAAGTGAGGTGAAATCTTCTGAACAAGAGCACAGACAGCAAAACAAATACCACAGGGGTGTTAATCCTTCTTAATGATAGATAGATGATTGATAGATCTGGAGTTACATTAATATGTACCTGTTCCAACAAACAAATTCAACTTAAGAACAAACCTACAGTGCCTATATTGTTTATAATTTGGGAACTACCTGTGTGTGTGTGTGTGTGTGTGTGTGTGAGAGAGAGAGAGAGAGAGAGAGAGAGAGAAAGAGCTATGTGAACCATGCAAATAGAGAAAGCTTGTGTCTTCTCCCTCCCTTTTTATATTTATTTATATTCAACTCTTCTCACCCTGAAGGGGACTCAAGGCGGATCACAGATCATACATACAATGGCATAGTACAATGGTGTAATAAAATGGCAAAATAAAGATTTGTTTTTTGGATTTTCAAAATATTTTCAAACCATGGATTGTAGAATACGTGGGAGCAGAATCCAAGGATATGGAAGGTTGGCTATCCTTACTTTATAGTAAGAAAAAGAAGTCAACTGAACATTATATTTCTAACAGCAGAAACTGTCGGTCTCCAAACTGATGATGTATGATATTCAGTTCACTTTCCATTGCTTGTAGAGTTCAAAGATGATCTGGTATGTGTGGCTGGATAGTATACTTTTGGAGGCTACAGTTCCTAGAATCATGCTGTCAGGTAGTGCTCAAGCTAACTGGAGGGTTCAGGAACTAGTCCAGCAAAATAACTTTCCAAGCTGCCATTCAGACAATGGTTATACTGTGGTTTAGGTCACTAAAGTAGAAATACAGGTGTGCTAACCGTCTTAACTAGAGAATTAACTGAAGGTTTCCTGAGGACAAGTGTTTTTGGCTAACACGCTTATTTAAACATCAATCCCTGGAGTCTAAAGTAATTTAAAATTTCCAGAGCGAGTGGAAATTATTTTGCATAAAAGAAACCACAGGGAAAACAAAGATGCAACTAACTACTGTAACAGTTTTTTTTAAAGTTGCTGAAAATGTAATATTTGAGACTGTCCTGAGAAGAGTTTTTAAATTAATTTTCTTGTGCCTCAAAGGATTTTTACAGCTATTCATCACAAGCCGCTGCATCGAGTGCAGACTGGTGTTATTACTAATAAAAAAAACTGGCTCAAAGTCCACTGAAGTAAATGGAAAGAATTCCAACTATTTCAAAAGGCTTTCAAGGTCAAGTGTTTCTCTTTGAGTCAATTCCTTCAGGGTTGCTTAATAAAAAAACATTTTGTTACATTTTGTAGTAGTATGCAGAAATGAAAAGCAAAACTAGACTTTCTGATTTGGTATTATATGTGATAGATCTCCTTCAAAAGTCCTTTGAGTTTTGTAAACAATTTGAGTTAGAATTTTTCTCTTTAATTGCTTTAGTTTTTATATTATGTATTTGTAGCTATTTATTTATTAACATATATTCTAAACTACTTTGGTCTCATATTGGGAGATGTGGGGTGATAATCATAGGTTTAGTTCAGGTTGAGTATTCCTTATCTGGAATTCCAAAATCTTAAATACTCCAAAAAAACAAAAATGTTTACATGTTGAATTGAAACACTGTGCCTTTGCTTTCTGATGGTCCATTGCACACAAGCTTTGTCTCAGGCACAAAATAAATATATTGTGTATAAATTTACCTTTGATATATGTTTAAAATGTATAAGAGACAAATGAATTTTGTGTTCAGACTTGGGTCCCATCTCCAAGATACCTCTTTCTGTATATAAGTAAAATACAAGCATTCTAAAATCCAAAGCACTTCTGGTTCCAAGCATTTGAAGAACACGCTCAACAACAATAATCATAGCCATAACAACAACAGGTTTGACTTCACAAAGACTTTATGTTTCACTCACACTTTATATTTCAGCCTTGTCTTTTGTCATATATGTCTGTGTGTACATAAATAATGTAAATACCTTAAGGTTTTCTTAGGCAACAAATATTCTACATACACATACACACACACCACCACTATCAAAAGCTCACTGGGATTTTTGTGCCTAAAGTTCCCAGAAGCACAGAACTCTAGACATTAACTTCCTGATGGTAAGGCTGTACAGATGAAGTGGGTAGATGAATAGATGAGTGGATAAATACTTTTGTGAGAACAACTGGCTGGGGTGATTTTATTTTTCACTATCCCCATGGCCTGTTTCTGTGATTCAATTTCTCCTTAATTGTCTAGTGGCGGAGGTGGGGGGACCTTGAATTCTCAAATTTGGAGCCCCATGATCAATACCATTCTTTTCCAAGCACACCGCAGGAAGAAATGGCTAAAGCCTGGCATGACCTGATATCTGAAAAGGGAAGGGGTACCTAACTACAAAATGATGGGATGAGGCTGCTCCTTGATTCAACCAGGAACTAAAATGGTTAAACTTCTCTTTATACTCCTATGTAGAACTTCTGATTCATATAGTAGCATCTGTAATCTGATTTTGTGACTAAACCCATAACAAGGATAGCATACATAACCTACTAGAATCTCCCTGAAAAGACTGGTATCCCATTTAGTTTCAGGAAACTAAACATGCATGAAATAATTTGGTCCACAATTAGAGTTTAATAGGACAGGGAACTTTATGAATATGTGACTGACCGCTTACAACATCATGAAATTACATTGTAAATTTCATTCCAATTGGGAAGAAAAATATAGGACAAGATCCATTGTCATACCATATCCTTTGATTTTCAGAGATGAAAACCTGGACACATGAGTCCAAGCAACATCAGGGGTGGTAAATATGGTAACAGTTATTCATGAGGAAGCATGGCAAACTAGGAGAGGCTGCAGCAATTGCTTTTGCCTGGACGTTCTGAGAAGAGCACAATTCCACTCCCTCCTCTTCTCTCCCCTCTGCTGAGTTAATTGAGCTCAAAATGCTTCTGTTCATTGAATTTATTTTGCAGCAATTGAAGTAAGCTGAGGGCAAAGCAGAAAAGTGGGGAGGGGACTTGGGACACTTTGAAAGCAACTGAAAAGGTGGAATGGAAAGTATTAACTGGGACAGTCTTTCCCACATTGGCGCATTGTGATATGGTTGTATGCTCCCTTCTCTAAGACTTCATACTGGAAAGTAAGTTTGGGGCTAGGCTGGCTTAAGGTCGTTGGTGCCCTGTAGCAGTCCCTTGTAGGCACATGTGAACTATTCAAGGTATGATGGCATTAAAAACTATACTTTAAAACATAACACAAAATATGTATTATGTGAACCTGGTTTTAGCCATGTAACTCTGATAACACTAACAACCTGGTTCCATGCATTGTCATTTATTTACCCAAATAATATTTTTAAAAACCCATATTCACAAAAACAAGAGAATCGTCAGATAATGTGGTGAAGGAAGAGGCTAGATCTTTTTTCCAGCACTTTGCCCTTAGCCTGGAAGCTGGAATAATTGAATCAATTGAACCATTGTTAATCCAGCCATGGTTCCAGAGAATGTGCAGAGGTCAGGAGGTCTATTGGAATAGGTTCAACGTATTTATGAACCACAACCCCAGCTTTAAGGAGGTTGGTTCTCAAAAATATTTTAATTTGTTTACCATTGTTATGGTGTACCTTCAAGTTGTTTCTAACCTATTGTGAATCTAAGATGAATCTATCACAGGATTTCCTCAGCAAAATTTGTTGAGATAAAAGTTTGCTATTGCTTTTTTCTGAGCCTGACTGTGTGTGACTTGCCTAAGGTCACCCAGTGGGTTTTGTGGCCAAATGGGGGATTTCAGCTCTGATCTCCAGAGTCATAAACAAGCACTCAAAAAATCCAGAACTCAAACAACAACACTATACCATGCTGGCTCTGATTTGTACCAACTACAAATTTCAATTCTAATCAAAAATTCTGAATTGGATCTAAAACTATTTAAAGACCTTTGCTCCTAAGTTGCTTGATATTTTGAACAACTGAGATGAGTTATGTTGGTGTTTATTTGTTCATTCTCTTCCAACTCTTCATGACCTCATGGACCAGGCCATGCCAGAGCCCCCTGTTGGAGTCACCATCCCCCAGCTCCTTCAAAGCCAAGCCAGTCACCCCAAGGATAACATCCAGATTAGTTATAGAAGGGATGATAAATAAGGAGGACTTGGAATGGCTAAAATTAGATTTGGAGGAAATAGAGGGAAATAATTGAATATTTTAAAAAAAGATTAAACAAGAAAAGAAATCAGAGCAACTGAAAACCCAATGTTGAGTAACGTGTTAGAAATATAGAATAAATATAGAAAAATGTTACTGATAGAAAGCTAAATAATAACTCCAATTATTATGAAAAGGAAATTCCCCTCCCACGCAAAAAAAAATTGAAAAATATATTGGATAAAAAGTTAAGGGAATTTTTTAAAGATAAAATAAGGGATTGGATAAATATTGGAATGGAAAAGAAAACTATGATGGAGGAATTTAGGGAAATAAAAATATCATGGTTCCATTATATCCAATTAGAACAATGGTTTAAGAATTGGTTAAAAATAGAAATGGAAGTAAGCTTACTCAATTTGAGTGAATAGTACAAAATGGAAAAGATATAGAAGAACATAAAAATCTGAAAGGAATAACTAGTAAAATGTATAAAATAATAGTGGAAACTAAAGAGGAAAAAGAACAAAATGCTCAAGGAGATATGGGAAGAAGATTTAGGGATTAAAATAAGTGATGTGGAATGGACACAACTATGGGAATAAAGGCATTTTTAAAATTTGTCAATATGTGTTAAAGAAAACTATTACAAATTAATATGGAAATGTACTTAACACTAGTACAATAACTAATATTAATAAAAACTACTCAGAAACCTGCTGGAGGTGATGCGAAGAAGTAGGAACATATAACCATATGTGGTGGCATTGTAAATATGTAAGTACTGGGGGAAAGTATTTACAGAAATAGAGGCTGTTATGAATATATAAATGGAGAGAAGTCTTAGTACTGCTTTATTATCATTGTATAACACTAAAAATTGAAAAAATAAGAAAACACAATATCCAACTTATTAACAGTAGTAAGACTACTTATAGCAAGATATTGGGAAAGGGAAATAAATATACAAATTGAAGAGTGATATAAGGAATTATGGAAATTACCAATAAATGATAAGTTGACATGTAGGCTAAAAGTTAAAAGAGTGTTGAAGGCGAACAATTCCAGAAAAAGTGCTTCCTTAAGTCGGATGCCTTAAACCCAGTTCTTATTAAAGGATGTGAGCAGAAACAATGCAGAACTCTGTTTTTAACTTAAATGTATGTGTATTATGTGTCAATGCTAATTGTATTTTAATTCTGAATGTCTATAGTTTTATATTGGGCCGCCCGGGTGGGGTAGATGTCCAGCTTCCGACCCTGGACGGTGCGGCGTTATGCCCATCGTCTTCCGTGAAGAGCCTGGGAGTCCATCTGGACTCTCAGCTGACCATGGAGGCCCAGGTCTCTGCGGTCAGCAAGGTGGCCTTTTTCCATCTCCAACAGGCAAGGAGGCTGGCCCCCTATCTCTCCCGGAACGACCTCACCACGGTGATCCAAGCCACGGTCATCTCAAGACTAGATTACTGCAATGCGCTCTACGTTGGCCTTCCTTTGTCGGCAATCCGGAAGCTCAAGCTGGTGCAGAACACTGCCGCCCGGCTCCTGTCTGGCTCTCCAGCAGGTTGCCATATAACACCTGTTTTGCAGGACCTGCACTGGCTGCCAATTGAGCACCGGATCGCCTTCAAAGTGTTGGTTCTCACCTTTAAGGCCTTGCACGGCCTGGGGCCAGCGTATCTGAGGGACCGTCTCACTCCATATTGCCCTCTGAGATCACTGCGGTCCGAGGATGCTAACTTCTTGGAGGTACCTTAGGCGAAGCTGGCAGGACTGACATCCACCCGCCGGGGGGCGTTTTCTGTCATAGCTCCCACGCTGTGGAACGCCCTCCCGGCCGACACCCGGGCAATGAAGGACCTGCTCCCGTTCAGGCGGGCTTGTAAAACCTATTTGTTTAGGCAGGCCTTTGATGGGTAGGCCCGTGCGTCTTGGTTGTGGCACTACCTCAACTGTGTTGTTTTTACTGTGTTGCTTGTTTTTAATTGTTCTTAACCTTCTGTATTTTATTGTGCCTTCGGCTCTTGTAAGCTGCCGCGAGCCTTCGGGAGTCGGCGGCATAGAAACCCGAATAAATAAATAAATAAATAAATATTGTATTTAAATTGTGTATTGGCATCGAATTGTTGCCTTTTGTTAGGCCGCTCTGAGTCCCCCCTCGGGGGTTGAGAAGAGCAGGGTAGAAATGATGTAAACAAATAAATAAGAATAGGTGGTTCCTTAAGCCTGATGCCTTAAGCCCAGTTCTTATTGAAGGATATGAGCATAAACGATCCCAGAAATGGTAGTTTCTTAAGACTGATGCTCTAAAAATGACTGAAAGGGGCACTTTGCAAGTTCCCTATTGCCGCCAATGAGCTGGATCTTCCTGAAATGAAAACAGCTCTTTCGGCTGCTGGATTGAAAAATTGAATTTTGCCCACTCTAATTCAAGGGACCACCAAAATCCGGACACCGAAAACGGCATGGGGTTTAACCAAATTGCACATCCCTAATAACCACTTATCTGTTGCTACAATTTCCCTTTATAGACCTAGATTACAGACTTCTACAATTAAGGAGTTTTTCTCTTTTGAATTAAAAAAAAAAGAAAGTAAGTGGTGTAGGCAGGGATTACACTTGCCTGTGTGACAGTTCAGGATACAGAGGATTACTGTAGAACTGAAGAAAAGTACATTGTGTGTGCTGGGAGTGAATATGTTAGCCATATTCATTACAAATGCACCCAAAGAAATCTCCTTTCCCCTACTCATGGATTGAAGTAGGAAAACATACAGCACAGGTCCCATTTAAATTAGTATGATCACTTTCTTGCTGTCTTGTATTTTTGTTGTTTGTGCAGGTATGCTTTGTCTGTTGTCTTAGTAGTGGGGGGAAATGTAATGCATTAGCTGTATCCTGAAGCTGGCAAGATGTTTTGCACATTGTTCTTCAGACAATTGTATGTAATATGTGTGTGTATACATACATACGCAATGTTACAAATTCCCTAGGCTCCTAAGGAGAAGTAAAATCAATAAAAACAATCCTGTGCTTAAATTGCTGAAGTACTCAATACGATACATGTTATTTTCCCTTATAGCTTTCACACCAATATTATTAATTCTACTTTGGCACTCGCTTGAGAGCAATCAATGAGATTAACAATTTAATGTAAGCAGATTTAAATCAGGAACATGTATACCATATTCTGAAAACATCCATATAAGGAAACCAGTGCAACTAATACAGAAATAAATGTCTTTTTATAAAATGTTTTGCTACTGTAATTTTGCTTAAGCTACAAACTTTATAATCAACAGCACATGGGATTTTGTACAATCACATTGTATATATTTGGAATCAATACATAGTTTGAAGTGTTGTCCTATAAAATGAGCAATTAAATGTTTACTGTCAATATTGTGATCAGCAATCACTGGCATGCTGAAATGGTGTGTCAGTTAAGATTAGTAGCCATTCAAATTCATTGTTTTTCTTTTGGCGGTCACATATAAAAACCTCTATGGAAAGTAAGAGCTATCTTTAAATTTATTCAATGGATTCAGGTACCCTTTTCTATGTGAAATCCAAAATTGAAGAGAACTTGAGGAATGTTTATACTGGACTTAAAACCTGTATAGTTATGGGATATTTGGCTAGGTAAAGTTTAGAATCTCTCTTATTTAAATGTTTCATCCCAATGCTGTGGGGTTTTTTGGGCAAAAAAATGGGATGACAGACAACTGCATGCACTATTTGTGAATCCCCAATATTACTGGCCCCGCTCGGCCCACCCCACACAGGTCCACACACAAAAACCTGCAACAGGGAAGTATAAAATACAGGGCATTTCAAAATGATGGGGCAAGGCAACATAAAAAGTTACTGTTTAATGAGTTAGCAAGTTTTGCTAACCATTTTGAGCCAGAAATAAATCTAAAAAATAACTCTGCAAATGGAGAATATCTCATTAGCTCTAATGTTACAGGGTCATCATTTCCAAATGGCTGAGACTAGGGGTTCTTTGTGTGCTGGGATCATTTGAAGCTTTCAAGAGGTAAGAGTTTCATTCATGGGCAGTTCATGGTTGCAACAATATAACAATTACAAATTGGGTCCATCTTTTTTAAAACATCCTGTATTTTCTTTTCTTGTAAATATGGAGCCAAAATTATATCTGTGCTCTTTTGTAGTATGATGACAATAAAGAGTCCATTGAAAGATGGACAATCGTTTTGCTTCATGCAAAGACTTTGAAGTCAATGTACAATAGAGAAAAATTCTCAGGATCAATTCTGTTCCAACATCCGTTTAAAAAGCGAGATGTATTGATTTTAATCAGTCTGTCCTTGAATTATTTTTTAAAAAGAAGTGTAGAGCAAGAGGAACATACACAAATGAAATAATCAAAATGGAAATAAATCAGAGCAATGGTTTGTGGTATTATTGTATTGTTAAATAGCTGAAACATTTCTAGCTAGATCTGAGATGTTAATAATAAGCATTTAAGATGACAAGTGTTATAGATTTGTATAATCCAGGTTAAAAATGGTGAAGATATTTTAAATCCTCATATATTCACATCAGCTTTAGTTTAAAAAAACATGATTTCATAATGCTTTGATAACTGCTAACTACTCCAATATTTTTCTGCTCTGATCATCCCTGGATGTGCTTACTTTATTCTTACAGTGTCAATACTATCCACTCTATGCAAACCAGAGAAAAAAGATATATGTAATAAATATTATTTACTTTGTATATTGCTTATATTATAAGCACATATATATCTCAATCTCTAGTCTTACATACCAGTATAAGTGAACAAGTGAAAGAAATGATTTTGGAATAAATATGAAAAATTGAAAAATTGAGTGAAATTTTCTATTGGCCAACCAACCCCTTAAAGATAACATTTAAGCATTTATATTCTACAGAATTTTTCATCATGCAAAATGAATGTTTCAAAGGTGGGAAAGTGCCCTCTATTTGAGTTACATTTTCCTCCCAAAGAAAGTATTTTAGACTTCTGAAAGTTTCGCCACAAGATGTAATTGCTGGTTATCAGATACACTGCTAAAAATGAATGTATTGTACTGAATTTTCAGGATGATGATTGTCTGAAAAATGTGATACTATAGGTAACATTTTCTTATACAAGTGTGACATTCCTTATTTTCCTGGGATGGACCGGATAAGCTGTTGGTCTTGGAGGAAGTGCTTCACCATTATATCTGTTGTAAAGGACCTATAAATGATAGAGATAACATTTTAAGGCAATGTTTCTAAATTATATTACTTATACATGGCTCTTTTAAAAGGCTGAAGTCTCCATCCAGTTAGAAAGAATGATAATGAGCACAGTAACTATGCAATATTTCTCGCTGGACTCAGAAATATTTATTTATGGTTGAATTCAGGAGTTTACTGTAAAGCCTATTAAACCAAGAGGAGTGTGTGCAGAAGGGGGACATTGTCACTAACTTTGACAAGAAAAACTTTAGCTGAGTCAGGGACCAGCAATCAATGTGCTTTCTTCACAAGAAAGAACTAAACGTGCTGGCAGATTTATCATCATTTAATGGATTTATTTATCTCATGAGATAAGTGTTACATATTCATAAGGTAACATTATATATAGGGATTAATCAATCGTATCATGAGTTAACAATCAGGAGCTCAAATTAGTTCTGCATTCACATGCAGAAATGTTAGTCTCATGCTCATTTTATTGTTGCTGAAAACCCATGAATAATACATTTCAGCTTTGTTCCAATAAAAGTCAAAATCAATGCTTTGAAAAATAACCAAATATTGCAGCAGAAAAATCAAAAGCTTCTTGGGTTTCTGCTCAAACCTCTTTCCACATTGCTGTGTATCCTTTCTATAAAGTATGAAGAATTAGACCATAGTACTACATAATTACTTATTATGTACACTTAAACTTACTTTTAAGAAAAGCTTGTACAAGATTTTAAACAAATAATGATAGTTCTGTTCATCTATTACAGTGGTTCCCAACCAGTTGTCAGTGGACCACAAGTGGTCCAAAAGAATGAAAATATGGTCCCCGAACTCACCATTACTACACTGCTGCCTCAAAATCATGTGGCAACAAGAGCGACAGGTCTCGTGAAACCCTCTTATGGTGCCAAGGCAACAGGGACATCGGGAGGGGAGAGGCTGACTACCCACAAAAGACTACTACAACCATATCAGCTGTAGATTCTTAAATATGGTCTTCTGTTGGTAAGCAGATGGCTTCTACTGGATGGCATATTTTCTGTATCAGAAACTAGAGTTGATGTGGTCTACCCAATGCCATTTTCTGAATCAGCATTCCAAAACAAACAACCAAAATCTCAAATTAACCAAAAACTTATTGGTAATCCTTTCGGTACTAATGTTGGTGAGTGGTCTCTGGTAAAGTGGTCCCTTATAAAAAAAAAGGGAACCACTGATCTATTGTATGAATTTAAAGTCTCTAAAGAGGACATACAATTAATCTACATAGGTAAAATGTGGCCCCCAAATTGCAGGCACTCTCACAGCACCAACTTTCAAATCCAAAAGCACAAAAATATAAAAATGTCCTCTGTATAGAACACTTTTGATATATTTGTCTCCCCAGGTCATTGTTGGCTTGGGAGGGCTTGTCAGAAAGTGAGTTTTGGAATTATAGTAGTGGAATGTAGTTCGGAGCATTGGGTGGGTGATTTCTGATTGTTTTTTCCATGGAGATAGCTGGTAAAGTCTGATAGAAGATAAATGTGGTTCCAGTAGCCTCCATCCATCGCCAACCCATGCTATAAACCAGGGGTCGGGAACCTTTTTGACTCAGAGAGCCATGAAAGCAAAATATTTGGAAATTTATTTCAGTGAGAGCCATATATATATATATATATATATATATATATATATATACACACACACACACACACACACACTAGCTGTACCCGGCACGCGTTGCTGTGCCCTATTTTGGAGATGCGAGAAAGTCTGTGTATGTAAGGGTTGGAATTTGCTGTTAGTTATGGTGTTGTTGGGGCCCTGGCTGTGTCATTGTGGGTTGTTCTGGTGGGTGGGATGTTGAAGTCCTGGGGAGTTGTTGGTGTGTGGTGTTGCTGGCGTTCTGCCTAGCTTGTGGATATACAATGTTTTTTGTCTTTCCGTCTGCTGTGTTGATGTAGAGGTTGATGCTTGGAAGTTAACTTTGGAAGTGAGTGGAGGTACTTGAAATCCCATTATCCATGGTGTGTCCTCCTCTGAACTGCAGTCGGATGGAGTGTGGGTCATGGGGGGCATTGTGTGCCAAGTTTGGTCTTTATCGGTTTTGGTTCTGGGCCACAGTGGTCTGTGGGGAATGATGGGTTTTGAAGTAGTACAAATCCCATTATCCATGGAGGTACTTCAAGTCCCATAATTCAGGGTCCACCCTCCTCCAAAATGTAGTAGAATGTAGTGTGGGTCATAGGGGCTCTGTGTGCCAAGGTAGGTTACTGTAAACTCAGGCCATACACAATGTCCCATGAGCTGAGGCCTAGTCAGGAACAGCAAGTTAATGAAGCCTTACTGTCAATTCAGGCCATACACAATGTCCAATGAGCTGAGGCGTAGTCGGGAGAATCAAGTTAATGAAGCCTTACTGTCAATTCAGAGCGTAAACAGCATTAAGTGAGGCCTAGTCAGGGAAATTAAGTTAATTAAGCCTTACTGTCAATTTTGGGTGTGGTGTCTGATTTGTAGGGGTGTAAATTTTCTGTGAGTAGTGAATTGGGTGTTTGTGTTTGTGGCTCAGCCCTTTGCCTTATCCTCCTCTGACAGTTTATTATGGGTTGGAATGTTCATGTTGGCTGGCCAGTACAGGAGTTATGCAAATCCACCCTTATTGGCAGCCAATCATGTTGTCAGAATGTAGAGGCTGGGAGAGTTGTTGGCAGCCCCGGAGGATGCTGGGGAATGTAGTTTTTTAACTCGTTGTTTTGGAGGCCTTTTAGGTTTTGGGGGGAAGTTTCTTTGCTACAAACATACCTTGCTTGAGGCCTATTTCTGTTGGCAAGTTTGGTGTTTCTGCGTTGTAAGGTTTCTCTGTTTGGGACTGTCGTTCCATGACGGGAACCCCTTTATATTATATATACTCTGTGTGTGTGTGTGTGTGTATACACACACACACACACACACACACACACATACATATACACTGAATTCAACTAAATATGAGTATTTATGTACATACTATGAGAAAAGGATTCCCCCGGCAGCTTACAATTTCATGTTCATGTACAATTACAATACATAGCTTACAATTTCATGTTCAAAAGGAGTTGTGCCAGAATTTAAAGCATCTCAAACACTACACAGGCCTGGGCCAACTTGGGCGCTCCAGGTGTTTTGGGTTTCAACTCCCACCATTCATAACAGCCTCACGCTTAAGCGGCTGGGGGGGGGAAAGGAGAGGGCCTGAGGCTGTTAGGAATGGTGGGAGTTGGAGCCCAAAACACCTGGAAGGCCCAAGTTGGCCCAGGTCTGCATTCAGCCCCTCTTCTAGAAGCAAACTTGTTCCTCCCTCTTCTCGACCTCCAAGGCGCCTCGGCCTCCTCACCCCTCAGAAGCAGTGCTGCCTGCACCCATAGAGCACCCATAGAGGCCTTGCTGCTTCCACTCAGCGTGAGCTGCTCCCTGGGACATTCCAGAGAGAACCAGCGAGGCGGACGGGAGCCTCCATCCAATACCCAGCCACCGGCAAAGGTAGCCCGCAGTCCTGCCCTGAGGAGGAGGTGCTGCTTTTGCCTCCGACAAGGTGCCAGACCTCCTTCTGCTTCTCCCTTTCAGTGCTGACTGACTGACTGACTGGAGCCACAAGACAGCGGACTGGCTCTGTCGTGCACGCACACTGACGATTTGTGCTTGCGCTCCCTCTCTCGCGGCTTCCCTAGAGCGTTTCCAACCCCCATTCAGCAATTGATTGCTTTGGTCCTCCGCAGCAGCCTCATGTGAACTCCGTTCCTTTTCTGCCTTCGTACAGAGCCTGGGAACGTTGTAGGGCTTTATTTACACACCGCTTTCTTGGCCATATTGTTTGGGGATTGCTCCAGCATTGGTCTCATCTGAAAAGCTGAAATCGCGAGCCATAGGTTATTGACCCCTGCTATAAACTCTCAGTATCTCAATAATATGATGTTTACATTATTTAACAAACTCCAAAGGGAAATTGTTTGGTACAATGTGTCCAAATATTAATGGTTACACTGCTGCCAACATCTCAGTAAAGCCACAGCTGTCTCTTGGAACATCTCAGAAAACATTGGCTTGGTTTTGTTGGCCTAAATGAAAGCTGGTGTTTGGAATTTGGGGGGGAAATGTAGACACCCAAATATATATTTTCATTAACAGTTGCAGAAACTGCTTTGAGTCCTCATTGTGGAAGATAATAATAATAAAAGTAGTCTCTTAAAGCGAACTTTGATGCCTACAAATGAGCTTTTGACACTGTCCACACAGAAAGAAAAGGATTACATCTATTATGATTATCTTATCTTTCCTTTTATGACATCAGAAAGATGACATCCCAAGCTTTCAGTTTTACAAATGGCCCTTCAGACAGAAATGCCCTTCAGACAGAAATGCATCAGCATTGGAAAGCAAGTCAAACATTGTGTCAACTAGTACACAGCGAGCTTGGATAATATCAAAGCAAGAGACCTGGTCCTACATGCTTGTTGTTTGTGTTTGCTATCTTACTTCACAGCTAAAAGGGCTGCTGATAAAAGACATAAGTTTAAGAGTCTAAGGAGCCTGGGTTATATCTTCTTGAACTGAATGAGAGCTTTTCAGAGTACCAAACATTTAATTTGGTTTGGCTTGTAGAAATACTATTTTCCTGCTTGAAACTGGAATGCCATGGAAAGTGGGAACCATGTGCCCCTTTAGGTTGTACACAACTCCAAGGCTGGTTTGTTTTTACTTTTCATTTCTTGGACCACTCTCCTCTCCATTCTACAAAAGTGGGTGATAAAGAAGAATTGTCTTCTTTTTTTTTAGAGAATGTTCAGTTTCTACCTCCCATGAACATCTGAAAAGTGAAGAACATGATGTGAAGTGTTTCAGTACAGTCCGGTTTAAGAAAAGTCACTTCATGGAGACTTTTGGGGGAGATTCAGGAAATCTGAACAGGAGAGTAGGTGTTTTCCTATGCTTTATCTAAATCTAAGAAAAAACTAAGAAAAAATAAAACATAGTTATTTACTTTCCAAGCATTGATTGCATGTGTAGCCAGCCTCCTGAAGTCCTCATCCCACTAGCTCCACCAGCCTTGCCGTGGATGAGGTGGTCAGATTCAATGCAAGTGATAAAGACACATAGTATCAAAAAGTTTTTTACACTCCTTCTACTTGTCAGCGAACATTGAGCATTACCAGAAGAATACTCCTTGGTAACTTACCATTTTCCCCAGTAAAGGTACTTGAATTTATAGACTAGGTCTTTATAAAAATTAATCTACCTCACTCTCTATGATGCTTCATTGTTCTTGGAATTGCCTTATGCTCAGTCAAGTGATAGCCCACGGTTAAGGTGACTTTGATCTGTTCTTTCAACACCAATTTCAGCTCTAAATCAAACAGTTTACAAAAAAGCCATACATTCTGATAACAAACATGAAAGAGGAAACTAACCTCTGTGTTACCCTGTGATGCAGAGTTACATCAAAAGACTGATATTCTCAGAGATCAAACAAAGGAGAATATATGGGCTTCATATATCAAGGACATGGTGGCTCAAAGGATTTGTCCCTAGGCCTGCTGTGACTCACCACAAGAAAAACTCACACATTATGGAACTTGCCTGCAAGATTTGAGGATGTGAGGAAAAGGACATCCATTAGAACCAGCAAAATTTTGTTGTTTCTAATGGATGTCCATTAGAACTTCTAGCAAGGGAGAAGTTGCTAGTACCATAAAATATGTAATCATATCTGTGTCACTTTTAATATAATGACTGGTGAGCCATATACTTTGTTTTCACATTGACACTGCATATGGCAGAAGCTTAAAGAGAATGGCAATCTGACATTAAGAAAAAACTACAAGCCTAAGATACACAGCTAAACCCTTGAGAAGTAGAAGACATGTCAGTAAGCCTAACATCCTGTTTCATAATTGCTTATTTTGAACATTACATGACATAGATATAACTGTTACTAGCATTTTTAAAACGGCAACCAGAGTGGATGGATTTCTTCCCTTTGCTTCCCCCCCCCCCTTTTTTTCTGGAGTAAAACAACTACTTTCAAAGTAAAGACCGCCCAATAACAATTTGAAACCATCAATGAAGGATTCGGAAATCTCAGAAGTTTTGAAAAGTTTTGAACTTTTTTTTTCTGTGAAAATCAGAATTGACTTTAGATACGAACCATCAGCTCCCCCTGCATCCGAAACAAGTTTTGAACCTTTAAAAAAAAATCAAACAAGCCTAGTGACAAAAAAGCTCATGTTGAACATCTTTTGCTTCCAATTCGTTCCAACAATGGCATAAAAACTACTGTTCTGTCATGCCTAAGACGGGGAAAAACATTTCATTTACAGATTTGTTGTTGTTTATTCATTCAGTCGCTTCCAACTCTTCGTGACCTCATGGACCAGCCCACGCCAGAGCTCCCTGTCGGCCATCACCACCCCCAGCTCCTTCATTTAAAGATAGACGCTAAGATGTAGGGTTGACCAAAAAAACCCTTTTCCGTTCTTTTGGAAAACATGATTTGGGTCTATTACATGTTTATGGAATATGTTACCATCTCAAAAAAACCTTGTTCTAATTACCTCTGATGGAGGCCTTGGATATGCGTCTTGATTTGAACCATAACTGCTTGGACTAACAGGGACAATTCCTGCAACAAAGACCACAACATACACAATATCATTATAAAAGACAGTTAAAAACTGCAGAAAGTGTTAAACATTTTATAATACAAAAAGCAGATATTTTGGTTTTTAAAAACCCAGTCAAATAGCTCTTCATAAAACATGGTACATGGCTTTTATTTCCTAGTATTGTATTTGTAAAATGCTATAAAAGCATATTAAACTAAAACTGCATTTTTATTTTTGTTAAAGTAAATTATACCTTATTTAAATATCCTAAACATGCATGTTGAGGAATTGACATTCACATCTATCATTCAAAGCTGGCTCAGGACATTTTCTGCCAAGGAAAAGGTCAGGATGGTTGACACTCTTACAGAATCTATAGAAGTGGACCGTTCTGCTATATGAATGTTACTTCAACACCTACAGGTGGGATATTTGACACCACAGCTGAGGACAGCTGGTTAAATTAGGCAACACCAAGTAGGCAGTTTTCAAGACTGATATACCTCCATGTCATTTTAGGATCCAGCAGAAGAAAGTCTTAAGTACCTCCTTCACGTTGTGACATTGCACAATCACGCATGCATGCACAAATACATGCAATAAGAAAGGACTCTAAAAGCACAAAGAAGACACTGTTCTCCTATACCTTTGGAGCTTTATGATCTGCCAATCAATGTAAGATCTTAGACAAGCTTTTCACAAAACATACCTCTCATTTGTACAGTATCATACATTTCTTCTGGGTTGTAGCCATAATTTTCATTTCCACTACGCGTATTTGTTTCCAAATTTCTATTAGTTGTTTTAGTTTCAGCAATATTCCTGCAAAATAAAAACAGTTTATGTTTGAAACTCAGTTATTTGAAATCCACATGTGCAAACCAACAATTGTTGTGTTCCTTTGTTCATTTCCGATTTACGGAAACTCTCCGAAAACCTATCACAGGGCTTTCTTGGCTGTATTTATTCAAAGGTACTTGAGACTGAGAGAGTTTGACTTGCATTTGAACTCTACTCTCTTAATTATTTTCATATCTTTATAGCAGACAAATAATTTAAGTAAACACTAAGCCAACCAATGTCACTGGTTATTGGTCACCACCAATAACTCGACACTGCAATTACACTGGCAACACACATTTTGGTGCCTCAAATGTTAGCTTTGTTTCTGGGTATATTTGATCTGCTGATTCCAAAAATGGTACCAATTTCTCCCTATCAGTTCTAGTTTTTGAGAGGCAGAACATATGCCATCTATCAGTTGCCATTTGCTTGCCCATAGAAAACCATGATAGCCATATCTAGTTTTTGAGAGACATAACATATGCCATCTATCAGTCACCATTTTTTCACCCATAGAAAACCATGATAACCATATCTAGTTTTTGAGAGACAAGACATATGCCATCTATCAGTCATGATTTGCTTGCCCATAGAAAACTATGATAACCATATCTAAGAAACTATAGCTGATGTGATCTGTCCAATGCAATTTCCTGAATCAACACCCCAAATAACCCCAGGAGCAGACCAAAAAACCATGACACCAAGAAAAAAATGCTGTAATCTATAGTAGGCTCACCAATTTCACAAGGGTTTGGAGCACAGGTCCCTTGCAAAAGTGTGAAAGTGCAAATTAAACAAAACCCACAGTTTTAGCTGAGAGAACACATCTCTAGGAATCTCTAGGTCTTCCAGCACGACACTATGTTCCATTAACAATGGACGTTATCAACAGAGTTATGCTGGAGGACTGAAAGATTCTCAGAGCTGACATACTAAAATCTTTAAAAATTAAACCCATAGGTTTGGTAGGGCAACTGTATCAGAGTTGATGTCTATTTTGTGCAGCTAGTGAAGACATGGCCACTATGATAGACAGTGTCTTCTGGACATAGATGTGAAACATGATTCCTTCCTCCGATCACAGAACAAAAGTTTTTCCAGGAAAGACGTTTAACAGCACAACACTACTGGCCTCCTTAATTCAGCTTCACTGAGGCATATTCTTATGTTTTCCCACTGCTATTGCCACCATTTTAATGACCACAGAAAACCCACTAATAACAAGAAAATAAAAGATCAGGAGAAGGGCCTTTTGATTAGTAGCATTGGAGATGCCACCTATGTGGAAGAACTCCAACTCCACATTCTAGTCTATTTTACTGTAAAGTCACTTCCTTTGGATTCATTTCTACCTGCTACACCAAAAGGCCTCACTTAGTCCTCTTCTACACTGTCATATATCCCAGGATCCAATCCAATATTATATTATTTAAACTGAATTATAGGAGTCTCCACTACCAGATAAGCAGATAATCTGGCATCAGATCTTGGGATATCAGGGCACTCTGGAGGAGGGCTTAATCCGCTTTCACTCTAGATCCAGCTTGTTCAATTGGTACCTTTTCGCTGGATTTATTTACAGCACTGAGAGCTTTCAGTAAGCAGTTACTAACTAGCTAAGGAACACTCTGACCTTCAGCCCCTTCAAACCAAGGTATTAGGAGTTAAGGTGTTTTGCAAGTTCCGTCTATGTATGAGCTACTGAAAGAAAAAAACAAGGAGTGAATGCACTAAAACCACCACCAACCAATTTGTTACCAATGCAACTTCTATTTCTGAGTATTTACTCTGAAAAGGGGAATGGCAGGGACTTTGATGCTGTTGCTGCAACTACAACAAAAGAAGTGAACACAAAATCTGAGAATGAATTTTTTTCAAAAGAAAAATCCAAGCAACATTTTAATGTAAGAGGTTAAAGGCTTGTCCACAGATACTGTATAGAGTGCCATTCTGTCCATATTCTTCAAGACAGGTTGTCATGTTTTCTCTTACCCCTGTGAAAGGTCTTGCCTCCAGCAAAGACAGGGACACAAGCATTATTTTTGTTCTTATTGTTTTTTCCACATCTTTCTACACAAAACTAGTCTAGCTAAATGTGCACAAAAAACAGCGAGCACAAAAAAACCAGGCTGGTTGTTCATGGAGACACAAAAAATACACAAATCACCAATCTTGAATAACAACTGAGAAGTTATAATGAAAATGAATAATTGGGCATTCAATAGCACATATAAAACACCAATGAAAAATAGATTATGAACGCAAATCAAATCTCTCCATCTAGAAATCATTGTTCACAGCGTCACTGTCTGCATAGCATTAAACAAAATACAACAAATGAGCAGTTGCATGGATTAGCAATAAATCTGGGCTAAATTTCTTTTCTTCCTCCGATGGTGACAGTTTTCAATCCATTCTCTTTAAAGGTAAATGCAAACAAAAAGCCCCTGCCTTCTATCAACAAAGAAAATATTTTAAATATTCTTGTGCTGATTTCAAACCTTGCTAAGAAACCCCTGTAATAGGGCCACTTTAGGGGCACAAAAAGTAGGAAATGATTTGAAAGTACACAACAACAACAACAACAACAACAACAACAACAACCATTTACATTTATAAAGCTTTGCAGCCTGACACCTTTTAACAGGAAGACAACTAGTTTTTACCACTGTAAGCAGTTGAAAACCATTTTGCCAATTCGCTGTCAAATGCCATCCTTCAAACGGTTGTTGTCCAATGATTCTTAGAAAAGCCCAGAATCTCATTTGGCTTGCCATTACTATCAATAAACTTGTGTGTTCCAGGTTTGTTTCTGCACCAAAATTCTATACATCTTCAGCACATTTACTGTAATCATAGCTAATTTTCAAAGGAGTGAACTATTCTGGTGCACAGTGACCTCCTGTGGAATATGCTGCAAGCACCAATTGTGAATGCTACTAAAAGAAAGGCCTGTTACAAAACCAAGCCCCTGCTCCAACTGCATTCTGAAATTTCAGTTTGAAACTGGGTGCACTCCAGCTTGGATTGCACAAATTCTAAACCATAAATTAGCATTAAATATATGAACTTCTCTGAACCCATGTCTTGGGATAATGTTGTTCTACCTCACCTTTCCTCCAACCGTAAGGTTGCTTGCTATATAAATATCATAATTCAGCTTTGCTTACACTGATTCTCATCTTGTTTTGCATGTTTACCCATATTTTAAAAATAAATTCTAGGCAATTGATTAAAAAGCCAGCTTGCAATGATGGGTTGATGAATCTGGCCTTCTTATTAAAGTCAGGTTTATTTTAAACCGCAACTCCTGGTTCCTGCAAATAACACCAAATCAGGAACAGAGAATACAAAACTGAATCATAGGTTATTTTTTCATTTGGGCTTCATAAAAGGCAGAGATAGGAAGGAAAGCACTTAAGGTGACTCATGTTTGCCTAGACTTGGGCACAGAGTGCTAAATTGTACTTCAGCACTTGGATGTGAATTGGCCCCATAAGTATGTAAGAAATGCCAGCAGGAGGCGTTATTAAGTTATTATATGGGAGATGGGCTTTCTGCACTTAGTGTTGTCTCCAGAATACAAAGTTTCAATTTATGTAGAACGTTTTTTAAAAGTACAGAAGCATACAATGGAGTTACATTCTTAAACAAAGTAAGTCTTTAACATTCCAGTTTGCAGCCCAGTCCTATCTCTGGGCCCGTCCAGACAGGGCCTTTAGCGTGGGAACTACCGCAATAAAGGAGGGGCTGTCCAGACAACATTCTGGGCAGCCCCACATGAATTTGCTACAAACCAGGAAAACCTTGATTTGTAGTGAATTAATTTGTGAGTGGATTTATTCCATGCCTTCCTAGAAGGCGTAGGATAAAGTCACCATTCCCACAGTTTACCAGGCTAAATGAGCCCCCTCCTCCCAAGCCCCCAGACCCTTTAGAAAAATTTAAAAAGCTTACATGCCTGCAGTATTCCCTCCAAGCAGCTCTCCCAGCATGTACAAATGATATGCCAGAGAAGCTGGGGAGGTGGGGGGAGGAAAATCGGCACATCATTTGAACATGCCAGGAGGGCTGCTCAGAGGGAATACTGCAGGCTGGTAAGGATTTTTAAAAAACTTTTCTTAAGGGTCTGGGGGCTTGGTGGGAGGGGGTAGGCCTCCACACATTCTCTCGGACTAGTCCCGAGAGAATGTGTGGACAACCCACCCCACGCTTTCTGGGGTGGGTGTGAACAGCCCCTCAAAACCACTCGCTTTTTAAAACATTGATGCTCTTGGGATGCTTTTGCTGTCTGGAACCACCCTCTGAGTGCTGCATTGCAACTGCGGTAAAATAATCTTTGCTGAAACTGCAATAGCTACTGTTTTTGTGCTTAAAATGGAGCAGAGCCGTCCAGGTTTGTACTATATCATTATCACTATTTTCTAATCATTCCTTTCCCTCTTAACATTTTTGCCATTTCAATTATTCTCTGATTGGAAGGCTGCAGGCCTTCTTCCAAGCATTTAAAATTCTCAGCCAGAGAGCTCCACTAGTGCTCACCAAACTACAAACCCCATGATTCCATAAGATGTTTCTCTGGCAGTTGAAGTACTTTGTGTGTGAGTATCTCACTATATTTTCCCAGGAATGTAATATCACCATTATTAAGCCAAAACTTTAACCCCAAATAAAATGATACACACTCACTTCTATAGTTCTCAGTTATTCAAAATTATATTCAGTCAGCCTTTGACATTTGCAGATTTAACTTTTGCAGATTTGATTATCTGAAAACATAATTAATGTGTTATTTCTAGGGGACTCTAGATTCTCCAGAACAACTCTATGGTCACACTGAATGATCTGGAGATTTCTAGAGGTTAATTTCTCTTGGGTTAATTTTTTATTATTATTTCCAGCATTTATATAGAGCCAACTGTAGACACTTCTAAAGAAAAGCATAGTTCACCATATGATAATATTTGTAAACTTTCATTCAGCAAGTGATAATAATCTTGGTTGCTGTGAGTTTTCTGAGCTGTATGGCCATATGTCTGGAAGATGGCCATACAGCCCAGAAAACTCACAGCAATTCAGTAATTCCAGCCATCAAAGCCTTCAACAACACAATCAGCTTACTTCTTCACCTCCTTTTGATAGTCTGACTCTGGAAAAAAGAAAAAAGAGTTTAAAATAGAATACACAATTTTAAGAACTTAGTAGAAAAGAACACCCACATTTTTTCATAGTTTTAATCTTGCATTAATATCAGTCACATCAGTGCTCAGAGAGGATTCTGCATCCTGGTAGTCAGTCCAGATTAAAGAAGGTCAACATTTGGCCCTGCGTGAGTTAGTGAATTATATATCCCAGCATTCTTCACTATTTGCTATTTTGGCTAGATCTCATAGGATGCTTTGGTAACCTTTTATCTAGATAGATAGACTTTCAGGAGAATATACATTTCTTGAATTAAACGTAATATACTCATTTTTCCTTCCTCAAGGGATTTCCTCATAAGTACATGACTCTGCAATCAGAATTACAAATCACTCCCATGTTTACATTCCAATAAACAACCAGAAAACAGTGCACACTACACGAAAAATACAAACATGGGGTTAACCACATACTATGATACAAATACACCACATGAGGAAGCACCTCTTTGGCATATGCATTAAATAGATCATCTAGTTAGACCCTCATTTTTTCGAAAAGAAAGAAGTACTGGAAAGAAAATAACAGGTAAATTAAATTCCAAAATGTTATTATACTAAACTATAATGGTTTGATGGGGGAACAATATCAATGCATTTTAATAGCAGGTAAAGCACGTTGCTTTTCAACTCCTAATAGCAATTGTTACTCCATACAAATCATTACTGGTCATATTGTATCTTACATACCAATGATGAGGAGCATAATACAAATACAAATAAAAGACAAATAAAATAGAATACAAATACAAACCTGAAAATGAGATAAACATACCTTTTTTTGGCCAAATCTTTCACTATCTGTAATTGTAAGATTGAAAGAACATAACCATATCTAGAGAGTACACATACCTTTTCTTCTTTTGCAGCATACAATAAGCAGAATAATGAGAATAATAAGCAATAAAGCCACAATGGGCAACACAACTGCTAAAATTATCGTTCGGATTCGCGCATCGTCATTACCAGATTCTATTAAATAAAAATAAATAAATGTTAAGCAGTGTAATAAGTTAACATTTTTATAAACAACATATGTGGTTTCCTATGAATTTTAGTGAATATCCCATAGTAATTCTTTTAATTTTATGGACTCAAAGACCAAGAAAGTTTTTCCAATTGAGGCTTTTGGAATTAATTTCCCTTTTATTATTTTTCTTTTATATGATCCTGGCTTCATATCCTGATTAATAGGCAAGCAATTATAATTCCAGAATTCATGTTTTGAAAATAGAGATAAAGAGAGAAGAGAAAAAGACATGAGTACATAGGCACAACATGGCATCTCAGTTTAGATTCTATGTTCTGGTAGTTCATTAGGGCCTATTGGTCTGTAAGTGCATGACTATTGAGAAGTAATTTCTACTGAGAACCTCAGGATTTACTTCTAGTATTGCAATCTGAGATGATTTAATCTGAATCTATCCAGATCGTATAAAATTTACTGCATGTATATCTTCCTAAGAGTTTTCTTCAATATTTTTGTTGTTGTGTCTTCAGATCTGCAGACTACGTCAGAGAAGGCCAGCAGCTTCACTACAACAAATCCTCATCACGTTAGCATTACAGGGCAAAAGACACTGAGGCTGTTAGAACATCAAATTTTTGGTCTTTCAAATACTTTCCCCCACCATTTTGAGGCAAAAACATGAACTGTGGTGTAGTCTATTCAATTTGCACTGACATTTTCAAAAATTACAGTGTCTAGACATAACATCCCACTGTTGTGAGTATCCAAAGTAATTCATTTTCATTGCTCAGAATAAACTTCTGCTCACATTTGTTTTGGATTCATAAGCTGTGCTGTGAATTTTTAAGTTAAAACATTTCTCAGCATTGAACTGAGATTTCTGCAAGAGAAAAAAATGACAGATTGTGGAGACAGAAACAATGAGATTCCATTGGAGAGTATTGTCACAAAATCCAAAGGCCTGTTCTGTAATTAGGGTTATATAAGATCCTGCATCAGGATATGGACCTATGACAGTGATGTCCAAACTTTAAATCTTCAGCTATTTTGGACTTCAACTCTCAAAAGCCCTAAGCAGCTTGACCAACAGTAAAGAATTCTGGACTTGAAGTATTAAACCAAAGTTTGAAAAACACTGAGCTATGATGATGAAGCTAAATCTCCCAATGACTCAAAAATCACTTCAGAAGCCAGCAGCATCAAAACATAGGATTTCCAAGGCACTGATGGTAAGTGAAGAAGTGTCCAGACCTCTTTCAATACTAAATCACTTTGCAACAAGCAACCACAGGAAACTCTGTCACAATGGTTTGCCACAAACCCATTCTATGGTTCTCTTGCACGCATAACAGATTGTATTAACATAAACTAATGAATTGAGAATGAAACAAGAAGTGCCCTGATAAGATATTCACTTACTTTTGGATTGATTCACAGTGACAGCAACAGTTGTAATCTGGGGTCTAGGGAGCGCAACTATGGCAGCTAAGCAAGTCACATTGACACTGGTCATTGGTGTCAGCCTTAGGGTGCTCTCTTCATTGTACAAGCCATTTGATCCTGGGCTCTGGCTGGTATTGTAGTTTGAATTACTTAAGAGCATATTATTTTCCATCCAGAAAATATGTGGGGCTGGAGCCCATCCAAGAGCTTCACAAACTATTTCAATTGTTTGGTTCTCTTCTACACTGAAGTTGTTATCTTTGATACTCAAGGATCCATTAACTGTTTGAGGGGGAAAAAGATGGTTTCTTTCCTTGAACAAAATGCTTTTCTTACTTATTAAAAAATAATTAACAGTTTTCTTATTATTTTTTAAATTATCAAAAGTTCATATTTATTTACATACTTATTTAGTTAATTTCACCATGATTATTGTCAGATTATACTTGTTGATATTGTTTAATCATGCTCATACATCTCTTTCTTGTTGGTTGATTGGCAACATTAACAATAACCTAGTGTACAATCAAAGTTACAATGAAAATACAAGTAAAGAAACTAAAGGAAGGAAATAGAGGAAAAATGAGGGAGGAAAAAGGCATATAACTAAAACATTAGGGCTTTCACTCTCCAGTACTGGCTATAATGAAAAGAAGAAGAAAAATTTAAATCCAGTCAAATAATCCTAATAAACACAACCAGAGATTATTTCATAGATTTCTCTTTTTTTTTCTCAAAACATCAATAAAGAGTTTCTAGACGGGGGGAAAAACTTCAATTGGCAAATCTTCAAAGCAATTAGGGCCAAGTCAATGACTTTAGCTATCCATTCTTCCATTATCAGTGCTTCATTCATTTTCAAGAAGCAATTCATATTTATTATCTAGTTCTTTATCTATATTTTCTAACAAAAACATTTTTGATAAAATTTGGAAAACCTAAGGTTTTTTAATTAGTTTTTTACTGTGTTGTACTGTGCCCTGAGCCATTAGGAGAGGTGGGTAACAAATAAAATAACAACAACATGCTGCCTAGAGCTGCCTTGGCTTAATCTGAGTCTTTATGACTGGGAACAGTGTTAACATGGGGCAGGTGGTGGGGGACAAATCCACCACATGAGATAAAAGAGGCTTTCTTATCTTGACATCCCCAACATTGGTTTGAAACACTCTGGGACATACTTTACAGCTGGGGTTAAATAATGTTTGTATACCAAATTTGCAACAGAAAGTAAATTTCATGTCTTTGGATTACAATTCATCTCATTTATCTATGGTATATGGATTATCATGTTCATAATTTTGAGCCCACTCAGATTCATTATAGATTCATTTTCTGCCACTAGTTTCAATGGTCATCGCCTTTCATAACTCTGAGTAAAACTACTTTTATTTAACCTCTATGGCAGCATTTGTCTTCTCTTAATCAAATAAATTGTATATAAGCAAACCAATTAATATATTTCCCATCCTTAATAAACATATGTTTTGGTTTCAACTTTCAGGTGTCTTATCCAAAATGCAAAAGATCTCCATAAAACAACCAGCCACATAGGGCATCTTATTTATGGGTGATTCAAATGAGGACTTCCGTCTTTTGGATGAAAAAATGTTCTATTTCTGGAAAGGAACCTGATCTTATGCCAGACTAGAACCAGAATAAGAAAGTTTCTAGATTTCTATTGTAAGGAAATTTTCAAAGAAATATCTGTTCCCCTGGTATCATTACCAATTTTCTGCCTTCATTAGTCAATAAAGCTCCAGAAGAAGTGGTAGATTTGCCTAGTTGCTTTCACTTCTCAGAAGGACAAGAGCAGCTGACAGATACCACTGCAGCTCCTTCCACAAGGACTCTGAAATATGTCAGAGCTCTCCTTGTGTAGCAACCCAGCTCCCTTTCATGCCTGGGGGCAGGGGGCCGCACCGGGGGTCCCACTTGCATTAGGGCCAGCTGCAGCTGATGAGGACATGGAGGAAGGGGATGATGAGGTAGCTGGGCCTTCTTCTCCCACAGAGAGCTTGGCCTGGGATGATGAATGGCTTGACGGCTATGATAGCTGGGAAAGTCAGGCTGACCCTGAGAGTGCTGACTCAGATCAGTATGAGAAACCAGGTGGTTTCGGGTCGCAGGAAAGGATCAGGGAAACAGTGGAGGATGAGCCCATGGAAGCCGAAAGGGAGTTCGGCTCTCACGAAGATAGTGACCCAGGTGCTGGGAGGCAAGGACGGAGCTTTGATAGGAGACGGAGCATTGAGTCCAGCAGGAGAGATTGGCACTGTAGCCTAGAGTGCCAGAGAAGCGCTCGATCCCGAAGCACAGATTGGCGCCACAGCCTAGAGCGTCGGGGGCCTCGCCAAGGGAATTAAGTATAGGATCCGTGGGAAAGGATCCTCAGTAGCTCGGCCACTTCTGTTCTGAAGGGAGTGAAGCGAGCAAAGATCCACGGAGCCAGGATTTAGGCTCGTGCCATGCCAAGAAGTTTCTTGGGTTTGCTTTCATGAACTTTGCCTTGTTGCCTTGCCACGGACCAAGTCTGTTTTTGATCCGCTTTGTTTTGCGGAGCCTTGCCAAGCCTTTGCCTTTGGATTTACTGAAGAACACTTAACCTTTGTTGCTACTTTGATACTTTTATGGACAATTACCTTTTTCTCCTGTTTTTTCTTATTCAATAAATAGTTAGCTGATTACTGTCTCTGTGTGTGTGATTAAGGGGCCGGGCCGAAACCCTGCATCGTGACACCTTGGGCCAAACTTTTCAGAGAGCTCTTATTCAATTTGGAGTACTTGCAGAAGGAGCAGGCTATAGCAGATGATCCACTGGTTACCCTAGACCTGGATGTTACTAAAAACAAACTTATGGAATTAAAGTTACCAGGTCTTGAAAAACACAGTTCTTCTACATGAGTGAAGCCCAGAGAGAAGAGAATAGATCGAATTTTGGGCTACAAAATTTGGAGTAGGGCTGGAAACAGTGTGGTACATAAAATTTGGAGTAGGGCTGGAAACAGTGTGGTACATAAAAGAACTTACTTTTCCTATGCATACAAAAAAAGAAAAATGAACTTTGGAACATGGAACATATGACATACGGACACTGATGGACAACACCGACAGTGAACGCCCCAAACACAGAACTGCTATCATTGCAAGGGAGCTGGGACACTTTAACATTGACATAGCAGCACTTCAGGAAACCCGGAGAGCAGGAGAGGGACAGCTGAAGGAAGAAAAAGGAGGCTACACCTTCTTTTGGAAGGGACTGCTTGAAGAACACCAAAGAATGCACGGAGTTGGCTTTGCTATCAGAAATGATCTGGTGAAGCATCTGACCGAGGCACCCACTAGCAACGAACGACTCTCAACCTTCCGAATTGAACTATCCAAAAACCAACAGGCAACCATCATAAGTGCCTATGCACCAACACTAGATGCTGATGAAGACATCAAGGAAATTTTTACTGTCATCTGGACACTGTCCTATCAGAGATATCTAAGGAGGACAAAGTCATCCTCCTGGGGGACTTTAATGCAAGATTTGGGTGAGACTTCGACCTATGGCCAGGGACCATAGGAAAAGATGGGGTTGGAAGCAGCAACTCATATGGCATCCTACTTCTCACCAAATGTGTGGAACACAACCTTATCATCACCAACACACCCTTCCGCCAGAAAAAACAAGTTCAAGACATCATGGAAGCACCCCCAGTCAAAGCATTGGCACCTCTTAGACTACATAATCACACATGCCAGAGACTGCCATGACGTGCTTCTCACAAGAGTCATGACAGTTCCTAACAACTGCTGGATAGACCACAGGCTAATCCAATCCACAATGGCTATCAAGATCACCCCAAGCGCAGACTCCGAGGAAGAAAGACAAGGCACAAAATGAACACCCAAGTCCTTCAGGAGCCCTCCAAATGAGCCCTTCCCCAAAGAACACCCCGAAAATGTTGAGGAACATTGGAACAAACTGAAGACCTTCAGCATCTCAGCCTGAGAAGAAGCTATTGGATATCAAACCAAGAAACATCAAGATTGTTTTGACGAAAGTGACGAGATCCAACAGCTAATTGACAAGAAAAGGAAAGGCTTCCAAACATGGCAAAGAGATGTCAACTGTGCTGCTAAGAAAAAGATCTACACCAGTGTAAAAGCTGAGGTCCAAAGAAGGACAAGAGAACTCAAGAACATCTGGTGGACAAAGAAGGCTGAAGAAATCCAACACCTGGCAGATACCCATGATGCTCAGGGATTTTTCAAAGCCACAGAGGTCATCTATGGAACAAGAAACCATGGCAGCCTTTACGCTCATCAGATGGAACCAAACTTCTGACGGACCAAAACTCAATTGCACTATGTTGGAAAGAACACTACCAAAGCCTCCTGAATCGCAGCTCCAATGGGGCCGAAGAGGTTCTCTCACAACAACAAACCAGGGATGAGCTTGCAGCACTACTTAGTTTGGAAGAAGTCAGCAATGCCATCACCCAACAAAAAAAATAACAAACCCAGTGGACCTGATGGGATCCCTGCTGAAATCTTTAAAGAGGGAGGATCTGAGCTGACAGAACAGCTCCACCAGCTCATTGAAAAAGTGTGGGTGACCGAGAAAGTTCCAGCAGATTTCAAGGATACCACCATCATCACCCTCTTCAAAAAAGGGGAAAGAACAGACTGCGGAAACTATTGAGGTATCTCCCTTCTAACCTCCTTGCAAACCGGCTTCTACTCCTCTCAGAAGACACCCTCCCAGAATCCCATAATAGCTTCCGCCCCTCCAGAGGAACAGTGGACATGACCTTCACTGCACGACAGCTCCAAGAAAAATATAGGGAACAAAATCAACCATTGTACATGGCATTCATTGACCTTGCAAAAGCATTCGACACAGTGAATTGCAGTGCTCTCTGGACCATCCTCCAAAAAATCAGGTACCCTAACAAATTTGTGAACATCCTCCGACTCCTCCATGATGATATGATGGCAACAGTCTTGGACAGCAATGGCTCCCAAAGTGACCCATTTAAGGTGGAATCAGGTGTCAAACAGGGATGTGTTATTGCCCTAACTTTATTTTCCATCTTCATCGCTATGATACTTCACTTTGTTGATGGGAAGCTTCCACCAGAGTGGAAATCATCTATTGGACAGATGGAAAGCTATTTAACCTCAGCAGACTGAAAGCCAAAACCAAGATTACAACAACATCTGTTATAGAACTCCAGTATGCTGATGACAATGTCATCTGTGCGCATTCAGAAGAAGACCCACAAGCCACTCTAAAAACCTTCACAGAAGCATACAAGAAGCTTGGTCTGTCATTGAACATTGAGAAAACCAAAGTGCTCTTCCAGCAGTCACCAGCCAATCCCTCTCCAATGCCAGTAATACAGCTCAATGGTGTAACATTAGAAAATGTTGACCATTTCCGCTATCTTGGCAGCCACCTCTCCACAAAAGTCAACGTTGACACTGAAATTCAACACTGCCTGAGCTCTGCGAGTGCAGTATTTTTCCGAATGAAGCAGAGAGTGTTTGAGGACGGGGACATCCGTAGGGATACCAAGGTGCTTGTTTATAAAGCTATTGTCCTCCCAACCCTGCAATACGTCTGCGAGACGTGGACTGTCTACAGACGTCACATGCAACTCCTGGAACGAGTCCATCAGTGCTGCCTACAAAAAATCCGCAAATCTCTTGGGAAGACAAGCGGACAAATGTTAGCATGCTGGAAGAAGCAAAGACCACCAGCATTGAAGCAATGGTCATCCATCATCAACATTGTCTGAATGCCCGACCACCGTTTCCCAAAACAGTTGGTCTACTCTGAACTCAAGAACGGAAACCGGAATGTTAGTGGGCAGGAAAAGAAATTTAAAGATGGTCCCAAAGCCAACCTTAAAAATGCTGGCATAGTCACTGAGAACTGGGAAGCCCTGGCCCTTGAGCGCTCCAGCTGGAGGTCAGTTGTGACCAGCAGTGCTGCAGAATTTGAAGAGGCACGGATGGAGGGCGAAAGAGAGAAATGTGCTGAGAGGAAGGCACATCAAGCCAACCCCGACCGAGACCGCCTTTCACCTGAAAACCGATGCCCTCACTGTGGGAGAAGATGCAGATCAAGAATAGGGCTCCACAGCCACCTACGGACCCACCAGAACACTGGACTTGGAAGAGTATCCTACTCAATCAACAAGGGATCGCCTAAGTAAGTAAGCATAAAAACAAAATCATTCAAATGTTAAGTTTCAAATATATCTCATCCCATCCCCTGAAAAGTGGAGTGTGAACATTTTATACAATGTGTGTTCAGTTAATGCCAGCTACTTTTCCATGAAAAGTAAACTGATAAGGATTTTAAATCCTGATGGCAATTATCTGAATTAACTTGCAATTAGTACTGGCAACAGTGGGATTATATAATGTGGTGGAAAGACCTGAATGTTTTGAGATTCAAACAAAAGCAGTAGTAGTATGGCCATTTTGGCTGCAAAGGACTGTGTTAGTCCTTTGCATTAGTCCCTTGAGACAGATTAAAAATTGGCCTAAATCCAATTGTTAGAACCGGTTTACAGCCACTGAATCAATGAGAATTTGGTAAGTCTTCACTTATTTTGTCTAGTTGTGCATAGCAATTTTATCTTTGATTATACCATTATAGAAATCCAACTGGGAGTAAGTCCGAAATCACTCAGTGCAGTTTACTCAGGAATGAGGTGTACAAAATACGTACATTGTGTCAGAACAAGGGTTGTGGACTAGAGCCTGCTTCATCAAATGCATTAAGTGTGCCAAGTTTGAATCATTGTGATCAAGTTATTGATTGTAATTGGTGTTTTGTGTGCTTTTGCTAGATTTGATTGCATTACTATTATGTTATATTTTAAGAAATAATATTATATATTCATTGTACTTTACCCAGAGACCACATGTTCAAAGGTAATTGATGAAATTAAATGAGAGGTTTAACAAGGCATTACAAAATATACTAACAGTTTTTATGATTTATCTGAACATTAGCATGGGCCGGGCTTTAGCACAGCAGGTTAATCACCAAGCTGCAATAAATCTTGCCATCCAGAAGTTGACAGCTCAAAGCCTTGGTCAGGGTGAGCTCCTGACCTTAAGCCCAGCTTCTGCCTACCTAGCAGTTCGAAAACAAATGTGAGTAGGTAAATAGGAACCGTATCAAAGTGGAGAGATATTTAGGCATGGCATTTCGATCAGGAAAAGGAGGATGTTTATGAACAAAGAAAACTCTTCAGCTCTATTTGTTGTCTGTCTTGTCATTGTATAATCAGCGTTGAATGTTTGCCATATATGTGTTCTGTGATCTGTCCTGAGTCCCCTTTGGGGTGAGAAGGACAGAATATAAACACTGTAAATAAATAATGACTTTATTAATGAGAAATAAAAAAGACATTCAATTCTCTGGGTTCAGTCTGGGGGTAAGAAAAGCAGGGGAGATTGGTAGGGGGACTGTTTGGGAGAAGAATAAAAGTAAATCATGAAAAGACCTTAATTCCTACCCCTGTTTTAACTTATCCAGACTGTAGAAGCCATGATACAGCATAAAATGTTAGGGAAGGGGAAATATATATTTTGTTGCATGTTTCACAACTGAAAGAATGGACATGGCTATCTCAAGCAGGAAGGGTTGAAAAGACCATTAACTTTCTAGCTGCACCCCTATGGATAGCTATTGGAAAAACAAAGATGCTGAAATTCTATGATCAAATTAACATGTGTATGCCACAAAAGAGATTTAGATAGGTCACAGATCTATTGCTTTCTCTTATTTCTTTTTTGCCCCACAGTTTATATTTTTTCCATTCGGTTCCCTAGATATGTGTGCTAGATGTGCCATCTGAAGATGACAACATATCTCCACCAAAGTAATCTCTAGTCCACAAAAACTTAGAGCACAAAAAAATAAGGTTGGTTTTATAGTTTAATGGGATTCATGCAAATTTTGAAGTAATCAAGCACTGAATAATAAATAGTGAATGTGAACAAATCTTGCAGTCAGCCCAAAGAATTAAAAGCATGCAAACAGAAGACTGACTGCTCATTAGAAGGTCTACGCACCTTGTACAGAAAGATATGCATACATATCGTTTTGGTCATTCTGGATGCTGCACCTTACTTGACCAGAATCGGTTAGTTGGACATCAGCAATCGTTAACTCTGAGGTAAAGGTGGTACCACTTTTATGAACTTGCTGACTGAATCCTGGTGAATCATAAGATGTTCCATTCCATGGTAGAGTCGATCGGGGATCTCCATGAAAAAGCCATATCAAAACCTGCCATCCCTCTGAAACAGTACAATTAAATCGGGCATCTGAGCCAACAAGAACTGTTTGGTTTTGGGGGCCTTCTATGATGGAGGCACCAAACCCTGGATCTGAAAAGCAGAACAAACAACAATTGAAACTAAACCAACACCAATGTCAATAAAGGTGTTAGATTTCCCTGCAGTACATTGTGATCGCAGTTGTAAAGTCAGTGTTCATTGGGCTGAATCACCCTTCCTCAATGATATACCTGATACTGGAATTACTTTTACATTTTCTTATCAAACAAAAAGGACAGACTAACTCAATTTGATTAGCATGTTAGTTGCCAAAAACATTATTCCAGATTATATGAAGTATAAACATCTTTTGATGTTAAACTTGATAACATAGGTGAGTAAAATCAACCCTTCATATTTGCTAAAATTAGAAGCGCAAGACTCCTCCAAAAATGGGGGGGGAAAGAATTTTAAAATGTTTCATTACACTTGAAGGATAAATGAAAGTTGGCCATAGAACTGCACTGCAGAACCTAGAAATTTCTAGAAAGATGTTCTCTCTAGGACTCAATAAGCCTTCAGCATAATTTCTATGGTCAACTTTCACTGGATGGCATAGAACAGTGGTCCTCCAAAGGTTTTGGACTTCATCTCTTACAATTCCTAACAGTTGTTAAACTGGCTGGGATTTCTGGGAGTTGAAGTTCAACACAACTGGAGGACCAAAGGTTGGGAACCACTGGCCTTGAGCAACATCTCTCAAACTATGTTCCATGGAGCCCTAGGGTTCCGAGAAAGCATCTGTAGCACCCATGGGCCCGTTGT